>CM053771.1:22088392-22120759 GCA_028658325.1 Potorous gilbertii
GGTAGCCCTACACTTACTTGATGACAGCTCTCATGGCCCCTCTGGCTCTCACCTTCTCTAGGTTAAGCATGAGTAAAATCCATGATTTAGAACTGAAGATCAGAGGCCACTTACTCTGGGCTTCAATAAGCATTTGTTAATAGTAAGTGTGCCTACTATGAGCTGAGATACACTTGTGTACAAACATATGCATGCACACGTAAGCATCCCACAGAGGATCTAAGTTCACCAGAAGGCTGTCACAGCAGGACCCAGCCAGAACTAGAGCATGGTCTTTTCTCTCTCTAGTACCACCAGCCTCATCTGGATTGTCAGGGACAACTGGACGGATAGCCAGTCCTTTACCATCCTGAACCATACCAGCTCTGGCATTGAGTATGGGAGTCCCTGGTCCCTGATCCCTTCTGTCTGTCTGTCCAGTATCTGCAGCCTTCTCCCCATCCTTGAGGAAGGGGATGGAACATCCTGCCTCCCAGTATCTGCAGGCTGCTCCTGTCCACCTTTCATGATGGAGGGGTCGGGGTGGGAGACTGCCTTAGACTTTCCCAGTCCCCCATAGCTCCACAATCCCCATAGGTGGCTGTGCCTGAGGAACTCTCCTTGTTACGACATCATTCCCCAATCTTTCTTTTCTCCTGACTTCTTTTTCAAAATCATGGTGACGAACAGGTAAGGTTCCATGGGAAAGTGAAGGTGAGTTAGGGTGATGGGAGACGAGAGAGCCTCTATCTTCCCCCTTGGGTCCAGCCCCACTGAAGAACAAACCACACTGCCCCTCTATCCTGGCCAGGGGTGTGGACACCAGCACCTACTGTGATTATCAGCTCATCTTCATCCTCCATGTCCACGGGCTCCCACTTAGCAATCACCGAGCCCGCTTTTTCCTGAGGGTGAGTCTCTTTTCCTTGCCCCTCTCCTCACCAATCCCAACTTCCTTTCCCAGTCTTCCCTAGAGGACCCAAATTTGAATCTTGGCTCTGCCATCTGTATGACCTTGCACAAGTTATTTGACCTCTCCTAGCCTCAGTTTCCTCATCTGTAAAATGAAGTAATTAAATTAGATCTTATAAGCTTCCTCTCAGCTCTAAATCTATGTCCCCATGGACAAACCTTTCCATACCCATTCCTCACTTCCAGTCCCAGCCCTAAATGACTGATTCCTTCACTTCCTCCATTTTATACAGCTACTGCCCTACATCATCCTCACCTCATCCCCCAAGCTTTAGGGATACTACCTGATGCCCAGCCTTTCATCCCATCTCCTTTGGTGTCCTTCATTACCTGCTTTGCCCCACTGTCCTCAGGCTACTCTCTTGCCCCCCACCAGGTAACCCTGTATGCTTGCTTTGGCTCTGTCTTTCTCTTCCTCTTGTCCTCCTTCCTCTGGCCACACTTAAAGAACTGCTGGATGCAGATCAAGATGCAGCTCACTGATCTCATCACTACAGGTGAGGCACGGGGTCAGCCAGCCAGAATAATGGAGAGCGGGGCAAGGGCTGGCAACCAGGGGCAGGGATAGAACCCTTTGAACTGCACTGGAAGGCTAATCCACCAGGCCTGACGCTTTGTCTTGCAGAGTCTTTCTATACATATACCACATCCACGAGTTCTGTCCCTTCCATGATCAGCTCAAGGTTGAGTACAGCAGATAGGATTTCCATCCGAAAATCAAGAACCAAGAAAGTCACTTGAGGCTACGATAGCCTCCATCTGTCCCTTCCAGTTTGTCCCTCTCTTCCTTGGCTTCTCCCCTTCCATTCCCACCTCTTCCATCCCTTTCCATCCCTTCTGGCCTATTGTCCTCCCTTCCAATCTCTTGTCAGTGCTCCCAGAATATCCCATTCCTCTCTAACCCAACTTCTCCTGAGATGGTCATTCCTCTCCCTTCCCTCTCAAGTTCCCCTGTCACCTTCCATCCCTTTTGGCATCTGCCTTCCCTTCCAGCCTCCCTCATCCTCTGGATCAGTCAATAAAAAGCCATGCCTAGGGAATGGGTGTAGTTTCTGCACTGTCTGGGCCATGGAGAATCAGAAGAGGCCCTCTCTTTCCAGAACCAGGGACATATTGGGGGGGGGCAGCAGCAGAGAGGGAGACTAGAGCACAAGGACAAGAGAAAAAAGGAGGGGGGAAACCTCCTTCATTGCTGGTCCAAGTTTGGGAAATGCCAGATATCTTCTAGAAAATCCTGGAAGAGCATATGGCACAGGGTTGTGGGGGATCCTCTCTCCTTCCACCCTGGAGTTTCCATCACACTGATCAAGGATGGGGCTAGAGAAAGGGAGCCAGAAGAGGCCTCTAGGAAAGGACTCAGAAGGAAGGAAGGAAAGGAATGAGGGGGGAAAGATAAAAGTGATCCTAGCTCAGTGATGCTGGCAGTGAGGATGAGGGACTGTATATGGTGATAGCTTAAGAGAATGAGGCATAACAATCTGGAGAGTCTGAGGAGGGATGAGTTCAGTTAGTTCAGAGAGCAGGATAAACAGAGACAAGAGCTACAGGCTGGGAGAGTGAACCCCTGGATTTAATGCCACTCTGTTTCCCTTCCTCCCTCTAGACCTGTTTCCTCATCTATCCAATGGGAATGATGCTATTCAGGACCTACCTCACCACTCGAGAGGAAAACACTTGCTAAATCTTACTTGACTTTAGAAATGGGAATGTCCAAATGGGGAAACCAGGGAGAGGGAAAGGACTTGCCTACAGTCACAGAGTCAGTCATGGCCATATGGTCAGGCTCTCTCTTGCTTTTTATTTTTTTTAAGAGCCTTTTCTTCTTGGCTGTTAAAAGTCAGGTTCTACTCCTAAGGCGTAGGGGATAATGTCTCATGCTTCAGGATTTTTGTGCTGTCATTATCTGAGTTCTACCTAGGGAATTTTGACCTCTTGTTTCATCAAATATTCTATAATCCAAAGCCAGGCATGGTCACTGCTCCTCCATCTCAAGCCTTGGCCTATTAGTGACCTCAAGCACCCCTCACCAATCCCTTCAGTAACAGTCATCTCAAACACTCCTATTCCCTGAAGTTTCTTTGGTGGCTGCAAGTGTTAGCTTTCCCTTCTGTCCATAGGGACTCAGCTATCTCAGGGGTCACTATAGCCAAGAGGGATCCTGTCCCTCTGCCACAACACTCACCAGTGGGGATTCATTCCTCCTCACTCACAGTCTGGGACCTGATCTGGTTACCATACCTGGGCCCCTAGACCAGTGCTGGCCAGTGGAGGGTCCTGTGTTCTTTCCCTGATCAGTCACCTGACCCCTACACTGTCAGCGGTGCAAAAGGTCCTGAAGCTCAGGCTGCTGCTCATACAGCTGTCTTCAGAGCTTGTTTGATGAATTGGAGGTACTTCTGGGAGGTATCTGCACTTCATCATGTGAAACCACCACCCCAGCAGATGAAGCCTTTCCTAATGTCCTCCCAAGTTGTCTTGGGCTGGACAGCTGTTTTACCCTAACTTTTAACTATTCCTGCCACTCTAAAGTTCACTTTGAGGTATTATTTTATCTGTGAGGGAATTTGAGAGAACCAGGTAATTTCCTGCCTCATTCTGCCATCTTCCCAGAATGCTTGTTTCTTTCACTAAGTTAAACAGAGGTATAGGACCACAGAGACCAGGCACTACGAAATGTCACAATCATCAGTTTTGTTGGACCTGCCACAACCCCCTGGAAACGAAATGTGCATGAGACTGATAAAAAGGCCACAGCCTGTCTTTCTGGTCTTTCATTGCACATGGGCCTGCTACACAGGCAACTCTTTCTCCCTTTCCCATTAGGAAAGTGGTCAGAGCATTGGTCCGAGAGTCAGAAGGAAGGAATTCACATCCAGCCTCAGACACTTCCTATGTGGCCCAGGCAAGTCCTGTAACTTCTGGCTGCCTCAGTTTTCTCAAGTGTAAAATAATAATGGTTGCTGTCCATTCTTGAAGAGGATCAAAATGACATCACTATGTTAACATCAAATTACTGTGTGTCTGATCAAACCAGTATAAGCTTGGAATGCTCTACTATAAGCCGGGCACAAATAGTCCATGTGAATAGTTGGAGTGGAGTCTCCAGATCTGTGCATCTGCAATTTCTTTTGAGTTATTTCAATTCTGCTTTGTTCATAGAGCACAACACCTTCTGTAATAAGGGTAGGCCATGCTGGGCTGTCCTGTGCCAGTGTCTCCCATGGCACACAATTCCAAAGTTCTTAGGAGATACCTAGGGAGTATTTTTCTATGGCTTTTTCTGACCATGTGGGCACTTGCCCTATGTGAGTTCTGCATAAAATAGTCTTTTTAGAAGCATATATTTTGCATTTGAACAACAATGGCCAGCCCACAGGAGTTGCACTCTCTGCAGAAGAGTCTGAATGACTGGCAGTTTAATTCAAGAAAGGACCTCAGTATCTGATACTTTATCCTGCCAGGTGATCTTCAGAATCTCCCTAAGACAACTCAAATGGAAATGATTCAGTTTCCTGGCACAGAGCTAGTAGACTGTTCAGGTTCCATAGACCTCAACAATGAGGTCAGCACAATGGTAGTCAGTCTAAGACCTCTTCTCTTCCATAATTTCCTTTGGAGCCTCCCAAACACTGAGTTAGCGCTGACAATGTGTGCATCAACCTCATTGTCAATGTGTACATCTCTGGAAAGTATACTATCAAGGTAAGTGAACTTATCCACAGCATTCACAACTTCTCTATTTCCTGAAACCACTAGTTCCATGTATGGATGGTGTGGTGCTGGCTGATAGAGCACCTGTATTTTCTTGGTGTTAACTGTTAGGCCAAAATGAGCATGAGCAGTAGAAAATCCATCCCTACATCGGCTTCCAAAGCTACATTGAGAGGGTAATAGTACCCATTTCACAGGTTTATTGTGAGAATCAAATGAGACAATATTTGTAAAGTGCTTAGCACTGTGCCTGGTATAGAGCAGGGACAGAATACATGCTTATTCCCTTCCCCTACTAGAAGCACTCCAAATAACTCACAGCAACAGTAACAGCAGACTACAAACTCTAGGTCTTTTATTCCCCCATATCACGACTTTAGTCACTTGTCACTGCTTCCCCCTCACACTGTTATGTAGGGGGTGGAGGGTAGGCAGGAAACTTGTTCCATCTTCCAAGATGTGCCACTGCCCAGGAAATGACTCTTTTTTGAGAGAAGTGCTTAGCACAATGCCTAGCACATAGTAGGGACTTCATAAATGTTTAATGTTGCTAGAAGGCTGGGTCCCTAACCTCTCAAATTTGGGTTTACATTTCCATTCTCCTATTAGAGGAACAGACTCCAGGATAACAGCCCGTGGAATCTTCATTTTCTAGTCAGAAGGCTAAGATACTGCTACTCTTCAACTGGAGTCTCTCCACAAATCAACTTTCCATGGTTTCTCATGGTGGATAAAACAAAATACAAAGTCCTTTGTTAGCATTTAAGCCACTAGAATCTAATTTCAATCTACCTCACCTTCATGCAAATGACTTATCAGTCAAATTGGACAACAGGCTACTCCTCAATTTCATCTTAACTCTCTCCTGCATCACGTAGGCCATCCATATTGTCTTCACTTCTGTCTAATTGTGTGTTCCTCTTCCCTGAAAGCCCAGTCCAGGTACCGACTCCTCCATGAAGTCACTTTTAATGTCCCAGTGAATGTGACCTTTCCCCCATCAAACTTTGAATCTTCCCTTTTTCAGATGCCAAGGTGAAAAATCTCTCTCAAGCACCTACAGTATTAGTAGGATAAGACATATGTACGGAGAAATATAAGACAATTACATTAGTAAAACACTTCGTAAACATGCGTCCTAGAAATGCTAGCTGATATTATTATACCCTGTCTCATTCGGGCCTGAAGAGGGGTGGATTAGACTTGTTCTGATTTGCCCCAAGAGGCAGACGGGTATCCTTAGCTGGGGTAGATGCGGTGCTCCATACACATACTCCTCCATCTCTGCAAAGAAAGGAAGAAAGATACATTTTCCCATTTCTCCTTAGGGGACACACCTGGTTAGCATAATTACACAGACCCAGTTTTGCGGTTGTAACCCTTGGGAATATCGTGTATCCTCTTGGTGCTCAGTCCTGTCTGCCTCGATTCATACCAGTTACCTTAGGGTGACAACTTTGGGACACAGCGGATAGACAGACTCCTGGACTCGGAGCCAGGATAACCTAAGTTGTGCTCCGGCTTTGGATTCTTTACCAGCTCTGTGCCTGTGGACCAGTCAGCCTCAGTTTCCTTGTCCTTAAAATGGGGATCATGAATTCAGAGTTATACAATAAGCTGCTACTTGTAAAGCTAGCTTTGCAAATTTATATAAACGCTAGACATTGGCATATGTACTGTAACAGAATTATTACGTTGTTAGGAGGGTCATAACTTCCTTGAACACAGTTCCAATCCATTCCTCCATCCCCCCTCATTTTATAGGAGATGACACTGAGGACCACAGACGTCGTGCTATGCCCGAGTTCATGAGTGGCAGAAGCTAGATTCGAACCCACGCCTGCAGCTCCTCCAGGCTGCCATCTTCCCCCGGCCAGGCCCCGCCCCCGTGCTGTGGTCGCTCTTCGCTGCACCGCCCTCTACCGCCCGACGTGGGAGACGTCAAGCCAAGGGGACGGGACCTCGGTCTCACGTGCTCCGAGGCGCGGGCCCGCCTCGGTTTGGGACAGAGGGAGCTGGGCCGGGAGTCCCGTGGGCGGAGTGAACGCCCAGGCGCGTGCGCACTGTCCACGTTTCCCGCCGTGCTGCGTCACGGTCGCTAACATGGCGGCGGCGGCGAACGGGGCCGCCGGGGTGAGCGGGGCTGGGAGCCCCGGGGCGGTCCTGCAGGCGGCCGCCGGCATGTACGAGCAGCTCAAGGGCGAGTGGAACCGCAAGAGCCCCAACCTGAGCAAGTGCGGCGAGGAGCTGGGCCGCCTCAAGGTGCTGGGCCGGGCGGAGCCGGGGACGCGGGACTTGGAGTGGGGGGAGGAGTGAAAAGAGAGGGGAGACTGGCCGAGGGGGATCTCGGGGCGGCGCGGGGAGAGCGTACCAAATGAGAGCATGGAGGGGGCCGCAGGAGCGGGGGACGTACCAAGTGCGAGCGTGTTAGGGGCGTACGGGGCACTGCTCGGCTCCGTGCCGGCAGACGGGATGGCAGCCGGAGGCGTGGGACGTACCAAGTGTGAGTATGGGGGGAGTCGGGATGGGGCGAACCAAGGTCGCCCACAGGGAGCCAGGTCTGGGGAGCCAGTCAGGCTGGATAGGGGAGGGAGGCTTCAGGAGCTTCCCTTCCCTCAGGGTCCCAGCCCGAACTATGACGTAAGAGCGCTCCTAAAGCAAACTTGGTTGAGGAGATCAGTGGCTGGTTGTAGGAAAAAGTTAGGGAATTGTTAGGAGCCTGGGTCTGGGTTGGGAATGGAGCACCTCTCCTCCAACCCTCCTGGCCACCTGCTCATCCTGTCTGTCTTCTGCTCTTGCCCTTGCACCAGTTGGTGTTGCTGGAGCTCAACTTCCTGCCTACCACGGGTACAAAACTGACCAAACAGCAGCTCATCCTGGCCCGTGAGTCTCGACTACTCTTTCTTCTTCCCCAAATTCTCCCAGAATATTCCTTTCCTCAGAGTCCTTTTACCCCTTGAAAAAAAATTTAAAAACTACTTTACCCCTAAAAATCAGCTTCAGAAGGAAGAAAGGACAGGTTTCTTTGGAGACAGGGATGGTCAGAATGATCCTTGACAGCCAGAACTCTGGTTGCTGAGGGGACTCAGATCGGGGAGGGAGATTAGGGGTATGAGGGAATTTTTTTGTTCTCTGTTCTGAGCAATCGATCCATCCTGTCTTCCTCTTGTCTCCACTCCACCTTCCTCAGGTGACATCTTGGAGATTGGTGCCCAATGGAGCATTTTGCGGAAGGACATACCCTCCTTTGAGCGATACATGGCTCAGCTTAAATGCTATTACTTTGACTACAAGTGAGATATGAGGGATGGGGGGAGGGAATCCGCTGGGTTCATTTTGGTACTCTGTGGGATGTTAGCTACTAATATGCATTGTTATTAACCAGGGATAAAAGTACCAGTGTAGTAAAACTACCTTGTCCCTTTCCACCACAGCCCTATCTCAAAAGAAAACAACGGGAGGATTGGGGGCTTAGCCAGATCTATTCTGTGTCTAGGGTAGGGACTGGTTGTGTTCATCCGTTGCCGCAGAGGACCATCAGAGATATGATGACATGACTTGCACTTGACTTTATTTTGAGTGAGAGAGGGCTGTGCAGGTCACCATCCTCACTTCTCCCCCAGAGCCATCTGGATCCAGTGACCAGATATCAATCAGAATGCACTGGGAGACCAATCCAGCTTTACATATACTGGGCTCTCCATGCCACCACCAGTTCAGGACATTTTAGCTGAAATGAACCTCAGGAGACCATGAAGCTTAATTGTTTTCTTGTACAGATAGGAAGCCCAGAGAGAAGAAGGGATTTTTCTGAGGTTACACAGCAAAACCCCAGTAGAGTCAGACTTGAGCACAGGTCTCTTAACTTTCTTGAACAAGAGGCTTCCTCATAGTTTATAGTTGTACAGTTAAGACCTAATCTTTTCTGAAGGCTGTGCTTATAGAGCAAAATGTAGAGTAGCTGCTTTCAAGCAGGAAAGGCTTTAGTATGAACGGGCCCTGTTGTCCCAGGACTGAGCCTGATTAAGTACTGAGAGGCTTATCCCCAGATGCCTGGCGTTTAGGACATGAGATTTTTGCTGCTAGGCCAGAACAGACTCATGAAACAAATACAGAAAGACAGAATTTCTTGCAGACCTTTTGTATTACCTTTTTTAAAAAAAAACTAACAATTACAAGAAGGGAATAAGCATTGCTATGGTACCTACTGTGTGCCAGCCAGTGTGCTGAGCACTTTAGCAATATCTCATTTGAACTTCACAACTACCTGCAAGTAGGTGTTGTCATGATCCCCATTTTACATTTGAGAAAACTCAGGTCAGTAGGTTGAAAGACTTATCCAGAATCACACAGCTAGTATATGGTGGGATTTGAACTCAAATCTTCCTGATTCCCCAATTTTCTATCCACTTAGCCAGCAGCTGCTTCAGTTATGTAGTTGTGGAAAAGAGGGCAAAGTATTCCAAGAATCAGACAGCTCATAGACAGTCTCTGTCCAGTGAGCAGGAAATTAGTAATACTGCTAGAGGCTTCAGGATCTCTAGGAGAAAACATCGAGGCCCTCAGAATTTTGGGTAGACTCCCTTTAGAAGACATGAGCAAGAAATGGGACCCAGCCAGAGGCATAACCTATAACCTTGCTGCCCTCTCTCCCACAGTTGTCACTTTGTGGGAAGTACCTAGTAGATTTGAGAGATTGTGGAAGTTATCTAGTCCACCACTCTCGGTGTGTTCAGGGCTCTCAGAGTGTCCTGAAATCCAAAATCTAGAGCTGTCCTGAACATCAAAGACCATCTGAACAGGCTTACCCACACCTACGTAAGTCATTAGGACAAGATTGGAATCCAAGACTGTAGAGTCATTGGGCCTCCCTCAGTGACTTCATCTCTTAATTGGTCATAACAGTTCTTCACCCTGTATGACCCCTGAACAAGTTTCTTGTTTTCCCTGGGCCTTGATTTTCCCTTACGTCAAAGGGGGAGCTTCATCGAGGGTCTTGAACCTTTCTGCAGTAGGAATGTTGTTAAGGTCCAGGGACATGCTGGAGCTCTATGTTTTGGAGAACTCAAAAGTGACTTGTTTTGAAGTGGTTGGGATCTGGGACAGGGTTCCATCCCTCACTGCTGCCCTTGGCCCACTTTACAGGGAGCAGCTCCCCGAGTCAGCCTACATGCACCAGCTTCTGGGCCTCAATCTACTCTTCCTGCTGTCCCAGAACCGAGTGGCTGAGTTCCATACCGAGCTGGAGCGACTCCCTGCTAAGGACATCCAGACCAACGTCTACATCAAGCACCCTGTGTCCTTAGAGCAGGTTAGGGGGACTTGACTAGGGAGGCCCTCCTCAGGCAGGGATAATACACCAGTCATGGGTGGGTGAGGGGTGGGAAAAGACCTGGGATGTCAACATTGGGGGACAAGGGGCTCTTGGATCTCATTAACCCTCCTCTGTCTCTGCCCTGGTGACATTGCTTTCTCTTCTGTTAGATGTTGTCCTAGAGGGTCAATCTGTTGTCAGGGTGCATCCAGTAGGCAGTGGGGATAGGGAACTGAACTCTGGAGTGTTGTTTGACATGCTTTTTTCTATCCCCTAAAGTACCTGATGGAAGGAAGCTACAATAAGGTGTTCCTAGCCAAGGGAAATATCCCTGCTGAGAGCTACACATTCTTCATTGACATTTTGCTAGACACGATAAGGTGGGTGTCGTTGTCCTTGAAGCTGTCCCAAGGGGAGGCACCCCAGGTTGTCCTGGAGTCGAGAGTGTACCTCTTACCACTGGAAGGCTGGGCATCACTGTCCATGGCTCCCCTCAGACAGCCTCCCTTTGTATCAGCAGTCAGATAGAACAAGTTGGGGCAGCAGGAGGCCTTTGCTTGCTGCATAGCTCATGGTTCCTTTGTGATCTTGTAATCCACCTTGTCAACCAGGCTCTGCCGCAGTAACATGCATATCTGCTCAAGTTTCTCCAAATCTTGTCATGTTGACAAGGCTTACACATTCCAGTATTCACAAACCCCACTTTTTTCAGACATTCTTTGTTGTCTGTCCTCATTTTTCAGATGAGCTAATGAGGCCTGTGAGTCCTAGTGGTCAGGGTCTGGGATTTGATCCTGTGGGTCAGGTGTTCTTGGGCTGGCTTTCTGCTGGATCTCTGGGGAAGTGGGCTTGGAGAATAGAGCTCTCTTGGAAAATGAAACCCATAACCTGTTTCTGTGTGTGTAAAATGTTAAGTCCTACATACCACTCACCTCCCTGGGAGGTGGTGAGCACCAGAAGATGGAATGTACTAGGTCAAAAAGCTAAGTCTAGAGCTACTTTGATTGTTAGCATCAGCATTTTTGTTCCGTTGACCTGATGAAAGCTGAGGCCTAGACCCTAATGGTGCCAGAAAAGCCCTTGGACGTGAGCTTGTCTCGTACAGAGAAATGAGCTTTTTTCCAAAGACATGGATGGAATCGGGATTATAACTCAGGTCTCCTGTAAAACCACAGTTTGTGCTTCCCTTGGCAAAATCTAAGGGTGCTAAGGGCCATTCACAGAAAGCAAGATAAAAAATTATCTGTGCATTCCAGATAGTAGAGAATCTAAACCTATATTTATAACAAGCTAAGCTCTTTGACCCAAGCATGGCCATGGGCCACCTGTTGAGCATCAGCTCAACTCTCGCACACCACAGCTAAGAGCTTCCATGGACTTGGAGATGTAGTCAGGGCCAGATTAGTATGAAGTAATGTGAAAGTGGTTCAGTTATTTGAATTTAGGTTGCTGGAACCAATAACAGCTTCAAACAGTGTGTCATTAAATACATTCAGCCCCTCCCTAGGATTTGTGATTCACATTATTCTGGATCTGGGTGTGTGATATGTCATGTCCTGAAAAAAGAGGAGCAAGTGGCCAGGGCTTGCCAGAGTAGCTTGGAGGAACAGCCTGGACCCTGCTTGGTGGCAACCACATACTGTCCATTCTCAGTTGGAGTTGTCTTCAGAAGAACTTGGTTAGAGCAATGAGCTCAAATAGTGTCCCTAGCTCATAGATTCTCAGAAAGAGAGGGTTTTATGGCTGTTAGGCAGTCCAGAGTTTGAATTTGAACATAGGGCTGCTGACTCGCTCATTTTTAGCATTCTTGGAGCTGACTCTCAGACAGTTGGTAGACCCTGTTCTAGTCTGTGGAATTCTCAGATCAGATAGGCAACTGGCCAAATGGGGGACCTGAGGAGCTAGTGGTAGGAGAAGGTCCTGGGGCCCAAGTCATCTCCAGACAGTATTGAATAGAGGTTGCCCCAGTTCGGCCCCTCCCCCAGCCAGCTTGGTCTCCTCATTCTGTTTTTCTTCCCAGGGATGAGATTGCTGGCTGCATTGAGAAAGCCTATGAAAAGATCCTGTTTGCGGAAGCCACGAGAATTCTTTTCTTCACCACTCCCAAGAAGATGACTGAGTACGCCAAGAAGGTACTCAGGCAGCAAGGGGAGGGGAGAGAGCTCCTAGGCTTTGGGCGGGGTCCCTGCCTTCATCCCTTTCTCTGAATTCCCTTCTGCTCTTCAGAGAGGATGGGTCCTGGGCCCCAGCAATTACTACAGCTTCAAGTGCCAACAGCAGAAGCCTGAGGATACCACCATCCCCTCCACAGAACTGGCAAAGCAAGTCATCGAGTATGCAAGGCAGCTGGAGATGATTGTCTGAGGAGGGGGGTGGAGACAGGGTGAGAGACTTATTTAAAGGGGTAATAGTGTGGGTCAATAAATGATGGGACATCACCCTTCAGCTGTCTGTTTTTGTGGGGATGGCAGGGAAGCGAGGATACAAATGGGCCCGAGGCAGCTCAAGACCTAGGTAAATCACACCTGAGCTTCTGCTTCAGATGGCACATGGGCCTAGGCTGGGAAACCCTGCCCCTTCAGAGATCCAGGGGCTTTCTTTCCTTTGTGGGGATACCAGCAGACCCTCCCCTTATCAGCTAGGCGGAGGAGGGAAGAAAGCACCACCAGGGGAGACAAGGCTCTTTTATTGGAGGGATAAGAGATGGTCCAGCAGCCCTCTGGTTTCCCCTCCCTGCCCCCATCCTTAGTCGGTCTCAGTAGCTTGCAGGTCATAGTGGTCCAACCCTGCCACTAAGGAGCCAGCCAGCTTGACCGTAGCCACCCAGGGAGGTTCACTCAGGTGGTTGGTGGGGGTGCTCAACCTGGGGGAAGATTGGAGGAGGCAGCTAGGACCTGGGGCTTAGCCAGCTAAGTTGACCCCCTCCCTAGAATTCTCATTTTAAGCCCCCGAGGCCAAGTGTGGACCCATGGAAGCAGCCTAACAGAAGAACCACAAAGATCCGTGTTCATGTCGGACCTTGGTGACTTCAGTGTTATTTCCCACCCTTCCCCCCAGTTCAGCAGCTTGCCTGGGCCCCAGGCCCTGCTCACCAGGCGGAGACGTTTCGGGGCAGCCGGCGGTGCCGGGGCTGGTGACGACAGTAGCACTTGCAGGGGCAGGAACTGAGCACCTGGAAGGGTGGCCCGTGGCGAGCCGGTGGTGGGCCGCCACTGTCAGCGGCCTGGCCCTGGCCCGGAGTCGTCCGCTCGCGGGGCCCCTCGCCACTCGCGCCCTCCTCCCGCGCGGGGCCTCCCCGCCCGCTCCGCGGCCCCTTGTTCTTCTTGGGCCGCGGCTTGGCAGAGGCCGGGGATGGAGGTCCCGTAGCCCTCGGAGACTGCACGGCCGGGGGCGGCGCGGGTACCGGAGCTGGAGGTGCTTCAGGCAAAGCTGACGACGACGCAGGGAGAGCTGGTGGTGGAGGCGGAGGCGGTGGGAGCGGGGGTGGTGGCGGCGGTGGCGACGGCTGGGGGGCTTCTTGCAGCCCTGGGGAAACCTGGACAGCCGGAGTCGGGGAGGGAGACGGGAAGATGAAGACAGGGGGTGCCAGGAGCGCTGGGCCCGCCCTGCGAGGCCCCGGCGCAGGTAGAGGTGGTGGTGGTGGAGGCGGCGCCCCCCAAGGGGCAGCCGCCCCAGACAGCCCGGATCCCCGCCGCCTAGCTCCCCCCACACCGCTGCAGCTACCACCGCTGGCCCCATTGAACTGAAAATGGCGTTCAGGGCCCTCAGGCGGCGTCACCCAATCGAACTTGGGCTTAGCTCCTGGAAAGGGGGCGTAAGGTGGGGGTGGTGCCCGGGGTGCTGGAGGAGGAGGTGGGGCCGGTGGCACAGCTGGTGGGACCCCGGCTGACACCTCTCCGTCTCCCTCCCCACCCTCGGTCTCCAAGTTACCGCGGATAGCCTCTCCTGGGGCCCTAGGGGACCCAGGCCCCGGGGAGCCCTGCTTTAGAGCCTCGGCATATGAGATGGCTCCAGAGGAGAAGAGCAGGCCGCCCCCACGAGCTGGGGGCTTGGGAGGCGCGGCGGCCCCGCTGGCCAGAAGGGAGCCAGACTGGAAGGTTACTTTGCACAGCAGGCTGAGGCCGGGCTCAACTGCCGGCGGGGGTTCTCCCTCCCCACCTCCGGCCGCTAGACCCTCCCTCCCAGGACTGCCAGTCTGGCGCGCCCTGCCTTCTCCCGCGCCGCCTCGGGGAGAGCCCCCGGGAGGGGCACTTCTCCTGCCCGGGGGTGCTTCTCTTTCGGGAGACGGTTTCTGAGGTTCTGGGGACGGGGGCGGGGGCGGCAGGGCTGGGCCCACGGAAGGCTCTGGCCCGTCCGCTGGAGATAGTGGAGTGGGTAAGGGCGGTGGCGGGGGTGGAGGCAGCAGGCGAAGGCCCGGTGGGTCACCCTGGCCTCGGTGGCGCGCCTCTAGCAGGCCCCGGATCTGGGGTACAGGCGTCCCTAGCGGCTTTCGCCACTTGGGGGGCGTAGGGAGAAGCGGCCCTGCAGTTCCCGCCGCCGTCTGAGGAGGCTCCTCCGGCAGGGGTCCAGAGGGCGGCTGCAGGTCAAGCGGTGCGGGGACCAGTGGAGCAGGCTGAGGCGGTGAGGGTAAGACCCCGGCGGCACCCTCTGGGGGCACCAAAAGCCCTGGTGGGGTTGGGCCCCCGGGGAACCAGACTCCTGGACCGTGGGCCAAGCGCAGGTTAGGAGGCCCTGGGACTGGGGGCGCTGGCGACGACTCTGCCTCGGCCAGGGGACCGCGGCGGCTGGCGTTGGCGGGCCGGTCCGAGGCCGGCTCCTTCCGTGAGGCACGGGACTTGCCGGGCTCTGAGCCGGGCGGCTCAGACTGCACGTTGCCCATTCCAGCCCGGGGAATTGGGGGAGGCTGCAGGCAACACAACCCACCCCAGGAAGGCAAGGTCAGAGGAGTCAGGGATCAGCAGAAGCCATCGCCCCGCCCCGTAGATCTATAACTCCGCCCCTCCGTATTGGCCCCGCCCCTCCCATCCAAGTCCGGCTGTCATATGGATACCCTTGATTCATTTCCCCCATGCGCAAGTCTAAAGATCCCCAAGCCCACCATCTCCGGGACCTTGCCTCCAAACCTGCAACTCCGCCCCCTAACTCAAGCCACGCCCCTAACACGTACCTCTTTCCCTAGCTATGGTTCTCCTTACCACCTGTAACCCTCTACCCAGGTCCCGTCCCTCCCGCAAACACTCACTGGCTCCCGGGTGGGACTTGGGCTCCCGACCAGGTGTGGGCTTACACCAAGCCCCGAGGAAAGGAGGGAAGGGGAACGGTCAGAGCGGACAAATAACTGAAAAAGAACTAGGGGAGGCGGGGTGAAAGACCCCGAGACCACGCCCCTCCCCTTCCTTTGCCCCTCCCCCAGACTCGAAATTCTCCCCCCCCAGCCCACACCTTTCGGCCCTTCCCCCTTCGGAATGTCTCCGGACAGTCTTCTCTCTGCACCCGGGGCCATCCCCTCCTCTCGGGCTTTACCCCTCTAGAGCCCTTTTCCTGTCCCGCCCTTGAGTAATGTCTAGGTCCTGACCCAGACTCATTTAAAGTCCTCAACCAACAGCCCTGCCTCTTGAGAACCCTCCCCTCCTCAACTCCGCCTAGGCCCCGCCCCTTACGAATCCGATCCCATCAGGTCCCACCCTAGGAGCAAATTTCTCTCCCCGGGATCCACTCTGGCTGAGTCTCTTCCCTACCCCCACCTTCCATGGGGTCCTGCCCCTTTCGGGCCCTACCCCATATAGCTCCTCTTTCAAACCCCCGGGAAGATGCTCTTATTCCAAGGATCCGCCCCTTTGACTCTCCCTCCACCCCTCCCCTCCCCCCGACAGTGCAGAGAGTTGGGGCAGCGGTGGAGAAGAAGGGGTGGGGGGGCGTTCTCATTAGGGACAGCGGAGAGGCGGGGGGTGACTCCAGGCGTACTGGACCACACGCCGGGAATTAACGGCGGGCGCTAGGACCTGGCAGACGCGTCTCTTTTTTCTCCGTCTCTTCCCTCCTCCTCCTCCATCACCTCCCCTCTCCATCTATCCATCTCCCAACCCCCCCTCACCTTCCCCCCCCCAACTCGGCTCCCCTTTCCGGGCTCCGTCGCCACCACCACAGCGAGGGAGGAAAGGAGGGAGGAGGAGGAAAAGGAGGAGGCAAAGGCAGTCGCCGCCGCCACTTGGGAGCCCGCCGGGAGCACCGAGGCAGGTGCTTGGGGAAGGAGGGGGCGCCGAGGCCTGCCCCCTCCCCTGGAGTCAGGTGGGTCTCAGGCTCTGGGCGCTGGAATAGGACTGCGCCTCCTCTTTTTCTGGTCTTCATCTTCCTCCTCCGAGAGGATGCCAGATTAGGGTGAGAAGGGGCTTGCATGATAGGGAGGCTCCGGGACCCGGAATCAAAAGGAGGGATGGAGGGGGAGGGGAAGGATAAGGGGGCGCCCCCACCCCTCCCACCGGAGTCATGGAGACCCTCCTACGGTCTCCCCCACCCCCATCTCCTTCGGAGGTCCTGAAGCCCAGCTGAGGAACAGATTACCCATCCCTTTATCTTTGGGGAAGGGAAGAAATCAGGGGAGAGGAGAAAGTGTATATTTGAGGAGGCCTGGAAGAGAGAGGGGAGGAGGGAAATTGGGTGGAGAGATGTTTGAGGAAGGGGGGTTGGGGAAGGGGAGATAGAGAGGGACGTTTGAGGGAGAGGTTTGGGGAGAGGGGAAATTTGGGAAAATGGAATGTCTGGTGAAAGGAGACGGGGCAGAGAGATAGTTAACGAATGGGGGAAGGGAGGTTTGGGGGAGGAAGGCTTGGAAAGATCAAAGAATTAGAAAGAGGGGAAATATTTGAGGAGAGGAAAAGAGGTTTGGGGATGGGGGGAATGTTTGGATGTGTTGAAATAGCTGCTTCAATCGTTTAAAAAAAAAGATTTCTCTCCTTTTTGGACCCTGCGGACCCAGGCATCCCTGGCTCCCAGTCCCTGCTTCTCCTTCTTCCAACCCTTAGTGTTCACACGTTGTTGCTGGGGAAGGGTGGAGAAGAGAGGGGAGGAAAGGGGGGAGGGAGGACAAAGGGAGGCCCGGTCACGTGACCGCCCATTCACAAAATTCCCCCGGCCCATTGAGAAAAGGGGGCCCGGGTCTGCTGCCAGAGCGGCTCGCCTAGCCCGGCCCGAGCTGAGAAGAACCCGAGCAGAAGACAAGGAAAGACAGGGCAGGGGGAGAGTCTGGAAGGGGATGGCAGGTGGGAGGAGGGCGCCGAGACCTCAGTCCTTAGACTGAGGGGACGTGGAGAGGGGTGTGTGTGGCTGTGTGAGTGTGTGTCAATCTGCGTGTGTCTGTGTGTGTATCTGGAGCGGACGTAGAGAGGGTGTGTGTGTGTGTGTGTGTGTGTGTGTGTGTGTGTGTGTGTGTGTAGCGCGCCAAGGCCTCAATCCCTAGCCTGGGGGAAAACGGGGGGGGGGGGTTTGTGTGTGTGTGTGTGCGCGCGCGCGCGCGCGCGCCAGGAGGGGACAGGGCTCTCTGGTTTTTTATGAATGGAGATGTCTGTCCTCTCAGTATTGAATCTCTTAACCCCTATCCTTGTCTCTTTTTCTCTCTCATTTTGACTGTCCCCGACTCGATATTCCTCATCCCATCTCTGCACTTCCCCTCTCTCACTGTACTTTTTACGTTTCCACCCCACCCCACGTCCTGCATCTGTGTATTTTCTATATAGCTCCTCTTCTCTGTATATCCCTTAATTCTCTTTTTTCTTAGATCTCTCCATATCTCTCTTGTCTCATCACCAACTCCCTATAGGTCCCCTCTCTCTGTGTTCTTTTCTCTTCTGGTTCCCCGGCATCTCAGTCCCCTCTAACCCTCTTTCCTTATGATTTGTATTATGTCTCTCATTTGTGGTCCACCTATCCCTCCTGTGATTTTTCCTTATCTCTCTATGCACTCCTCTTCTTTCCTCTTGTCTGTATCCCTCCTCCATCTGTATCTTTCCTTCTCTCTCTCTCTGTCTAGACCTGTGTCCTTCTTCATCCCTGTGTCCTCATCTCTGTCTCTTGTCTCTGTGTCTCCTCTCATCTCTCCCTGTATTCTATTGTCTCCCCATTCTCACCGCATCTCACTGCCCATCTCATATATGGCCTCCATCTGTGTCACCCTCATTGTTGTCTCTCCATCCATCAACCTCATCTCTGTCCTCCTGCTTCTGACCCCAATACAGGCCCTAACCTCTCTGCCTTGTCTCTTTCCTTCATATTTCAAGGCCACTGCAATCTGATCCCCATCTCCGAGTTTGCCTGCTTCTCTGTCCCTCATCTGTCTCTCCTCTGTAACCCCCATCTTTGTCCTTCATGTCTTTCTATGTCCCTCTTACATCTCTGTCCTCTCTATTGCCCCATCTCCTTATGTCCTGTCTGGACTCCATCTCTTTATGCCTCTTTCTGAGATCTGTCTCTGCCACTCTTGGTTCTGCTTCTTACTGTCTGTCTCCCATCTCTCTGCAGACCCTTATTTAGCCCTGTCTGCAGTTCATTTCTGGAACTCCTTTGTTTATCTGTGTTGACCCTCCTCCCAATCAGTCTTCTCTCTATATCCTTGTCTGTGAACCCCAGTTCTCTCTCTTCCCTTTATCTCTGTCCTCCATCTCTGTGCCCTTGTCCTTCTGTCTCCAGTCTCATCTCCCTGTGTCCCCATCGTTCTGCGACCATACCTTTTCTGTTCCCTCTCATGCATCTCAGTATTCTCTTCCCTTAATATCTGAGTCACTTTCTGTCCCCTGATTCTGTGTGTGCCATCTTGCTCTCTGTGTTTTCATCTCTTGGTTCATCCCGTTCATTTCCCAGTATGTCCCAAACCTCTCAACATTCTCTTTATCCATGCCCCCATCTCTGTATTCTTTTATCTCTGTATCCCATATCTTCTTTATCTCCCCATATTTCTATGCCTCACTTTCATCACTTCAGACCCACTTTTTCTAAGTCCTTCTGTCTTTCTTTGTCCCCTTCATTCTTTAGTATCCCCCTACTCCTCTCTATATTCCCTTCATGTCTGAATTCTTCCTCTTTTCTATGTCCAACATCTTTCTAAATCACCTTATCTCCTGTGTTTTCCTCTATCTATTAGCCATCTCCCTGCTTCTTCCCCAAGCCCTCCACTTTCCTACCTCCCCTATTTCTTTGTGTCTTCTCTGTGATCCTCTATATCCCTGTTTCCTCTGTGGCCCCCACATACCTATAACTTCCGTCTCTTTACCATCTCTTTGTCTCATCTCTCTCTTTTCCCCTCATGTTGTTTCTGATTCTTCTCTCCCTCCTTTCTTTCTGTGATCTCCATCTCTCTGTATTCCCCTGTCTAGCTCTATATCCCCTTAACTCTTCTTGGGCCCCTCTTGTTTAGGAATACCCCTCATCTCTCACCCCTTTTAATATCCTCTCCTCTGTGTCCTTTGGTCTGATCTGTTAGTCTCCCCTCTTGGATCTCCTTGGCTTCCCTCTATCTTTCTGCATTCATATCTCCCTGTTCTCTATGTCTCTTTGTCCCCTCTACCGATTTCCACATCCCCCCTCAAATCTATTGTCCCCATCTAAATGCCCTTTCGGTTTCTCCCTGCCTTTATGTACCCTTTCTCTCTCTGTCTCTCCTTACTTTTCTTAGTTCTCCCTGTGTCCCTTCCTTGCATGTTTCCCCTATCTCTGTGTCCCATTATTTATGTCTGAGGCCCCTCTCTATGGATCCCCCAATCTACTTGTCCCTCCTCATTTGTCTATCCCCTTCCTTCATGTGTCCTCCATCTTGATGCATCCCCAGCCTCTCGATATGTCTCTATGTCTCCTATCACTCGATAGTGACATCTCACCTCTCTCTACATCTCCCATCTCTATGTGTGTTTCCCATCTCATCTCTTGGTATCCTCTCATCTCTCTAGGACTCCTTCTCTTTCTACCACATATCTTGTCTCTTGGTCCACCTGTTTCTATGTAACCCCCATGTCTCCCTCTCATCTCTTTATTCCTTATGTCTATCTTAGCTCTGGTGTTCCCATCTCTCTTTGTTCCCCTCCCTTTCTCAGTGGCTTCCCATATCTCTCTCCATCCTCTTCCTTGTGTCTCTGATGTCCCATCTCTCTTGTAACAACTCTTTGTGTTTTCATTTTGGGTGCCCCCGCTTCTTTCTCCATTATCTCCTTTGCTTCCATGTTGCCATCTGTCTGAGACCCCTTTATGCATGCCCCCTCTTTCCCCTGGGCATCCTATCTCTATATCTCCCTTACCTATGTGACCCTACCCTTCTCTGTATCCTCCTTGTCTCTGTCTCCCTTATCTCTCTAGATCACCCTGTCTTTATAGCCCCTATATCTGCGACACCCTTTTCCTGTCCGCCTTCTGTTTTTGTCCTCCTGTGCCATTTGCCCACTTTTCCCTATGTATCCCATTCTCCTTGTCTCCCTACCTCTCACTGTTACCGCATTTCTCTCTTCATCCCCGTTTCTCTGCATCACTCTTGTCTCACTGGGCCTTCGCTCTCTGGGTCTCCTGTTTGTCTCTCCCTCATCTCTGCAACCCTTTTCATGTTCTTCTCTCCTTCTCTGTCCCCAAACTTAGCATGATTACTAGACTTTCTAGTCCTCTCATTTGAGTCTTCCTAAATCATCCTCTGTGTACTTTTGGACTTCTTCCATGTCGTCTGTCTCATTCTTTGAACCCCTTGTTCCTCTTCCTCTTCTGTGACTCCACTGTCTCTGTATCTTGCAATTCTTGATATTTCCCTGTATGTTGCCACTGAGTCTGTGTCTCGTTTTGTCCCTTCCTTCATATCTCTGTCACCTATCTGTATGCCCCTATCTCTGTGTCCACATCTTTATGTGGCCTCCCACTTCATTGAGCTCCCTATCTCACTGTGTCCTCTCCCCTTATCTTTGCCCCCGCTATGGTCCCTATTTCTACAACCCTTACTTCTGTCTCTCTTGTCTCTGTGTTTCTCTGTCTCTGTTCCCTCACTTACCTTTTTCTTTCTTCTTCCTCTGTCTCTTTGCTCTGACTATGGCTGCTTTCCACCCTCTTTTGATTTCTATATTCACTTCTGTTTGCATCTCCATCTCTCCCTGCCTATTTCTTTGTTGCCCTCTTTCCACTATACCTACTGTGCCATTCCATTCCCTCTAGAGGTTGTCCTTCCCTCTCTTGGTCTCTCTCTCTCTCCCCATCTGTCTCTTTCTTTCCTTCCTTCTCTTTCTATTCCAGTCACCTATCTCTGTGTCTCTGTGCATTCTCTATCCTTTGTCCTTCCCCCATCTCTCTGCATCAGTCTCTTCTCTTTGCCCATCCCAGGGTTTTCTTGGGTCTCTAAGCTTTTGGCCTCTAGGTTAAGGGTGGGACCATGATTAGGCTTTATCATTCCATCTTATGAACCCACTAGATTCCTTGAGTTTATTCAAAAATCTGGAAAAAGCAAGGGGAGAGGGCTCTGCATCTGGCTCCTTCCTGGGGCCTGGAAACTGAGGAGGTATGAGGAGTCCTCTCTCTCCAAAAGAATCAGCTGTGCCCTTTATTCATTACCTTACCTAGAAACACGTACTCATTGTGTGAGAGTGATAGGCAGTCTTTTACTGCGTCTGTATATTAACTTCACATATATGTCTCTAGGACTGAGACTATGTTTCTGTGTTAAATTGTGTGTGCATGTGTGTGTGTGTGTGTGTGTGTATGTGTGTATTTCCAGTACAATACCTGGCACATATTACATTCTGAAGAAATGCTTGTTAACCAACTGACTCTTCTGGGGTTACTATGCCTGTGCACGGGATAATGAAGACAGTCCTTGCTCAGACATATTTTTGAGTTAAGCCTCTGCCATTGAATGGCTCTGTGACATATGACCCACCACTCTTTCTCCTCTGTAAAATGAAGATAATAGTATTTGTAGCACCAGCCTCACAAGACTATTGTGAAGAAGGTGCTCTGTAAATCTTAAAAGTGCTGTAATAATCAGAGCCGCTATCATAATTCTTATTAACACTTTTATCACATGCATATGCCTCTGTCCCGATTTAGTCCAAAGCCAGCAGGCATTTATAAAGAGTTTGCTATGTTTACTATGCCAGGCAATATGCTATGCTCTGGCGTTACAGAGATAAAAGGAAACAGTCCCGGTCCTCCAGGAGCTGATAATTTACTGAAGGGTGATATGTATATAATTAAGGATATAGTACATCAGGGGGGAATGGGAGCAACTGGAGGCAAGGAATATTAAACACCTACTGTGTGCCATGTACTGGGGGAAGCACTTTATAAACAATGTCTCATTTATGTCAGTGATCAGTAATAGGTAATGAATGTGACTATGTGGCACAGTGAATAGAGCTCTGGGCTTGAAGTCAGGAAGACCTCAGTTCCAATCCTGCTTCAAGCACTTGCAAGTCATATTACCCTGGGCAAGTCACTTAACTTCCTTCAACCTCAGTTTTCACTCTTGCAAAATGGGGAGAATAATAGCACTTTCCTCCCAAAATGGTTGTGAGAAAGAAATGACATGATAATGTATGCAAAATGCTTTGCGAACCTTAATTTACATACACGTACGTGTGTGTGTGTGTGTGTGTGTGTGTGTGTGTGTGTGTGTGTATTGCCAGCTATCATGTAAAAATTGTGTATGTGTAATTATATATCAGAGGCAGTTAGGTGGTTCAGTGGATAAAGTACCACACCTGAAGTCAGAGGGTCCTGAGTTCAAATTTGGCCTCAGACACTTACTAGCTGTGTTGACCCTGGACTTAACCCTGTTTGCCTCGGTTTCCTCTTCTGTAAAATGAGCTACAGAAGGAAATGGCAAACCACTCCAGGATCTCTGCCAAGAAAACCTCAAATGGAGGTCAGGCAGAGTTGGGCACAAAATGAAAAATGACTTTTAAACCTTGTACATCACTGGTACTGTGATTCTGTTTGCCTATTACCTTGTTTGAGGGTGACCCTTGTGTGTCCTTGTGCCTATTACCCTTTGTGTAGGTGATACTTATATGTCTCTTGGTCTTGCTGAGTGTATATCTGACTGTGCCTGTATGTTCAGGGAAGCTGGGAGAGGAAGGACTTGGGAATGTTACGTAAGTGAAAAAAAAGAAAAAGTTGGCTGAGCAAGGAAAAGGCATATCTAGCATGGACCCCAAGGCTGGGCAGGTGTACCAACTGGAGGACAGGTGAATTGTTTTCTACAGAAGGTTCTGAGCCTTGCATGGGGGACGGAGATTTCCTATGATACAAAATATGTGCCTTTCTTTTTCTTTCCAGTCATTTGATTCACATGTTAAGAAATAAAGGGCCAAAGTACCTGAAGATTTACATGTAATAACAGCCAGTATTTCTATAGTACTTTAAGGATTACAAAATGCTTTACAAATACCATCTCATTTGCTCCTCACAACAACACTGGGAGGTAGGTAGGTACTATTAGTATCCCCATTTTACAGATGTGGAAACTGAGGCAGATAGTGGTGAAATGACTTGCTCAGTTGGTAAGTATCTGGGGCTGAATTTGAACCCAGGTCTTCCTGAGTACTTGTCCAGAGCTTTATCTGTTGTGTCAACTAGCTGCCTCATTCAAAGTCCTTCTGTAGTGAGCTACACCTCTGGAAAATAGATATTTTAGACATTATCCTGGTTTCACTGGTCTGGGAGAGGCAACACAGGTAGGAAATAGCAGAGTCAGATTTGAAAACCAGGTCTTATTGACTCTAATCCAGCCACTTCTCCCCACCCCTCCTGGTTACACCTTCCTCCCCCTTCCCAGTTATATCCCAGGCTCCTTTCACCCCCTGAATTCTTTCTCTAATGGAAGGGAACAGGGAAGGAGAACCCAATGATTGGATTAAAGTCAAAGTTGCTGGAAGTGAGAATTGGGAGAAGAGAATGGGTGGATGAGAGTTGAAAGGAGTGGACAAGGAAGGCTCAGGGCAAGGAGAGGAAAATAAGGGAGGTGGTGGGTCAAGAGGCTTGGCAAATCTTTAAAAAGTGGAGAGGGGCTGCATAAGGATTGAAAGGAAGTTGGAAATCAATGGAATAGTGAGGAGGGAAGGAGAATGAAGGACATGGGGTGAGATGGGGGGAAAGGAAGGGGAGGAATGTGAGATGGGAGATGGAAGCTGATATAAGGAGGAGAAAGGAGGATGAAAACGGTGATGGAACAGGGAACAGATTATAGCTCTGTGCTCCTATAATATACACAACTGGGGAAAAAAGAGCCAATTTGATTTCCCAAACATTTTTCTACAGCTGTCCACTTGGAATATCCTGTGCTCTTGGAGGAGGATATAGAGATGTAAAATGGCAGTCTCTGCCCTCAAAGGAATTACAGTGTAACTGTGGGTTGGGGAATATGACATATGCTCAAATAAGTAGGGGACCCAAGAGGTACTGTGAAAGAAGCAGTGGGGAAAGAGCCCTAGATTAGGATCCCCAAAACTTCTGCTTAAGTCTGACACTAGTTATGTGATTTTAGATCACTTTCCCTTTCTGAGTGTGAGTTTCTTCAACTTAAAAATGGAAACAATACTATTTACACAGCACACCTCTCAGGGAAGCTGAAGGAAGGTACTCCATAAACCTTATGGTGTTATATAAAGATGCAGGAGCCATTTTCATTTAATTTTTCAATTTATTTTTATTCTTGGAGTTATAAGGACTTCCAGTGGCCTCAGTGGTGCAATGGACAGCGTTATGAACCTGGAGTCAGGAAGACCTGAGCTCAAATCCAGCCTCAGATACTTACTAGCTCTGTGACCATAGGCAAGACATTTAACCACTGTCTGCCTCAGTTTCCCCCTCTGTAAAATGAGGATAATGATAGTACCTACTTTAGAGGGCTGTTGTGAGGATCAAATGAAATATTTGTAAAGCGCTTTGCAAACTTTAAAGTACTATCTAAATGCTAATCCAGCCAGACCCTGTCAAAGAAAACTCCTTAAGTTATTTCCCCAAGCAAAGAAATTTTGTCATTGGCTTTGGCAAAGAGAATTCTCCATCATGAAGGGCTAAAGGAATGTGAGTTTATCATTGGAGTCATCAGTGTCCCGAATGATTCAAGGATGCTGCCAGAAACCACATAGGAAGAGGAATGGGTTCTCCACAAATATATGAGATCGCTTTAGGAATTATGGGCAGGATGATGCAAGGGGAGGAGTGGTGGGTAGAGGGAGGAAATGAAGCAGGATGACATAAAGCCAGCAATTTTACATTTGGGTGGGAGGAGGGCAAGAACATTCTGAGCCTCCAGGCACACATCAGGTCAAGGAGACAATAATTCAACTGCCTTTAATTTCGCTCTGACTGGGTGCACGGTCCTTAGAGAGTACCCAGAGGGTAGAGGTAAAACAATTCATTTTTAAGTTGTTATTGGTGTCTTTTGTTTTTATTCTTAACTCTTTAAAGTTGACACAGTACTTTTCTCTCTACTAGGACAACCCTGTAGAATGGTATTGACAAGCATTGGTGTCTCCTAACAAGTATTAATATCCTAAGGAAAGGCTGAAGTAGAGACTTGCCCAAGGTCATATGGTCTAGTGGCTGAGGCGTAAATCCAAGCCTACAGACTCCAAATCCAGCATTCTTTCCACCACACAATAAGTAAGATATGGCCTCTACAGAGATAGCATAGCAGGATAAGGTTCTGTATGTGGTGGAGTCAGGAAGTCCTGACTTCAAATCCAGCCTTGACAGCTAACAACTATGTGATCCTGAGGGAGTCATTGCTTCTCTCTAAGATTAGTGTCCTCATCTATTAAAAAAAAAATTAAGAGGTTGAATTTTAGATGGTCTTTCAGATCCCTTTCAGCTCCAAATTTCTGATCCTCATGTCCTTTGAAAGCTCTTTGTGTAAAATGATGGAACCACAAGTAAGGAAAGATGAGGATTAAAGGATGAAATAGGGGACAGGAGCAGTGTAATGAGTAGAGAAAATGGCAGTGGAAAGATGAATAAGGGACAGCCAGTCTTTAAATACTTATTAGGTGCCTACTATGTGACCTGCACTGTAGAGAACCAGGAAATACAAAGAAAAGCAACAGACCCTCAAGGAGATCCCAGTCTAATGGGAGAGACAACTATAGAGAGAACAAATAGGAAATAAGTCAGCAGAGGGAAGGCACTAAAGGAGAATCAAGAAAAATTTCCTGTAGAAGGTAGAATTGTTTTCTCTTGGACTTAAAGGAAACCAGAAAAGCCAGGAGATAGAAAATTCCTAGCATGGGGTTCAGTCAGTGAAAATGTATGGAATGTCTTGTTTAAACATAACAGAGGTCACTGGATCACAGAGTACTTGGTGTGGAGTAAGGTATAGGAAGACTGGAAAGGGGGGCAAGTTATAAAGAGATTTAAAAGCCAAATGGAGAATTTCATGTTTGATCCCAGAGGTGTTTGGAACCTCCTGGAGTTTATTGAATATGGGGTGTGGCATGATGAGACCTGTTCTTTGGCAGCTGAGTGGAGGATGGGTTAGAGAGAGATAGATGCATGGCAAGGAGATCAACCAGCAAGCAATTTTGTTCAGGCATGAAGTGTTGAGGGCCTGTACCAAGCTTATGGTAGTATCAGAAGAGAAAAGGAGCTATTGTGATGATAACATTGACAGTAGTTAGCAGCTTGGATATAGAGAAAGAGACATGGAGGAACCAAGGGTGACCCCTGGGTTGTGAATCTGATCACCCTCAAAAGTAATACGGAAATTAGGAAGGAGATGGGGTGGGCTAGAAGATGAGTTGTACTGGACATGATGAGTTTAAGAAGCTCTGAAGGGATCATAAGTGGAAAAAGTTTAAGAAGCCCTGGTCTATAGGCCATCCAATTTGAGATGTTCAGTAGGCACCAGGAAGTTCAAGACTGGAAGTCGGTAGAAAGGTTAGGGCTAGATGGATAGATTTGAAAATGATCAACATGGAGATAATTGAATCCATCCAAGCTAATGAGATCACCAACTGGAGGGAGCCCAAGGACTGATCCCTGGGGTGACACTGACGGTTAGTGGACTTGACCTGGATAAAGAGTCAGCAGAAGAGGCTGAGAAGTGGTCAGATGGTTAGAGAGCCAGAAGTCAAGAAGAAGAGAAAAGAGATCTCCCTCAAGAAAAAGGAGATGAACAGGGTCAAGGACTGCAAGGAGGTTAAGAACGATGAGGGTTGAGAAAAGAGTTTTGTCTTTTGGCATTTAAGAGGTCATCACTAACTTTGGGAGGTGGGGGGCAGGGCAGAGTTTTGGTTGGATGAGGAAGTTGGCAGCCAGACTGCAGAGAATTAAGAAGGAAGTGAAAGGAAGTGGAAGCATCTTGTAGGTAGCCTTCTTGAGTTTAGTCACAAAGCAGGAGAGACAGGACATCAGCTTACAGGGACAGACAGAGGATGGAGGAAATACACATTCAGAACCCTCTGTCCCTCTCCCCCTCATCACAGGTACTGGTTCTGGTTTGAGCAGTAGTGATGACTCCAGTGGGAGCTGGCTGCCATTGGAACAGGGGGGTCTGAGCCAGGTGGGCATACACCAGGCCCACCACAGCCATTACCTTATCTGTTCGGAATGTCTCAGAACAGCATGAGTAACCTCCCCAGAAGAGGGGGCCAGGAAGCTGCCTTTGACAAAGACTAGGCTGGGGATTGAGGGTAGGTGACTAAATTGCTTTGTGGAGTCTAGAACGGCAAAATGAATTGAGTGTATCCAGGAGTTGAAATGAAGATGTGGTGTGTTTGGTAATGTGGGCCTTTTTAGGGATATCTTTGGGGTGTTACATGGAGATTTAGAGTGTTGGATAGAGTGTAGAAATGTTGGAATAGATTTTTGATGGTCCATAAGAGTGTATTTGAAATATCTGTGACTTGTACGGGTAGAATATGTTTAGAAGCAGTATGATCTAATGGGTAGGGAGATGTCCTCAGTCAGGAAGGCCCATCGTAGCTGTGTGATTCTGGGCAAGTCATTTTACCCTGGCAATTCCTTAAGACTATAAAGTACAACTCAGGTGCTGATCTCCATCTCACTGGGAACACTTTACACCAATAAAATCACAGATTTGGACCCCTAAAATACAAAATGCTAGGTGGAGGTATGCTTAGGTTGTTCCATGGGGGTGGGAGACGGATCAGAGGAATAAAGGCCCGAGGATGTCAGAGCACAGGCTCAAGGTGGTGGGGGACC
This sequence comes from Potorous gilbertii, assembly GCA_028658325.1. Classification (NCBI taxonomy): domain Eukaryota; kingdom Metazoa; phylum Chordata; class Mammalia; order Diprotodontia; family Potoroidae; genus Potorous; species Potorous gilbertii. Next base: position 22,116,546 of record CM053771.1, read on the forward strand.
ATGACCCCTCCTCCTCCCCTGGGTCCCCACTGCCCCTCCACCTCCTATGGCAGACGACCCTGAAGTGTACATTGAATCCAGGCCTGGTGTACGCCAAAGCGAACCGCATCTTCCACCACTGGCAGCTGGATGAGCACAAGTTTGGCCTGACTCCAGAACCCAGCAGAGACTGACGATTTCCAGAGAAGCATGCAGACTGCCCTAACAGAACTGGTCCAAGGTAGATGTGTGGGGTAGGGTAAGAGAGAAGGGTGCTGAAAGAGAAGAGTCAGATGTCTGGGGGGAGGGGCACCAGGGAGAAAGCCCCAGCTAGAGGAGTCCCAGGGACAAGGGAACCTGGGCCAACAAAAGGAACTTCCCACACCCAGGTGAGCGATCTAGCCATCTGAGTGGTAGCATCACTGGTTCTGACTATCCACCAAATCCCTGTTTTGTCTTTTCCTTTTTAGGGGGGAGGGCTTTTCCCCCAACTGCACAAGTGTGCTGTTGGTCCTAAAGATTCCTTCTCCAACTAAAGTTTACAAACTGGCACTGTTCCCTCCTCCCCACTCTCCTCGTTGTTTATCACCCAGAAGAAACAGTTTTTTACCCTATTGAAGATCCACTTGCAGAATGAACTGGCCAGTTCCCTTTCCAAATTTTCCCATTTGTACAAGAGGGCTGGACCTAGCAGTCTCAGACCCCTTCCAGCACCAAATGCTATGACCCTACCATGGAACTGCAGGCAAGGGTTAGAACTCTCCTCCCACCCCCAGTCTCATCCTCTTTTCTCTCCTCCCAGGCTCTCACTCCTCCCCCTCTTCATCTTCTTCCAACACCTCCCAGGAGCCCCTAGATGTCCTGTACGTCCACAAGGTGAGTAACTGGGAAAATGTTGCCTGAAAAAGATCAGTCTAGTGTTCAGACATCAAAAAGGTCATCATCATGGCAGTGTTCTGTTGGGGCAGAATTAGGACCAATGGTGAGGCAGGAAGGGTTGGGGTGAGGGAAATATAGTGGAATGGAGAACAAAATTCATCATGGAATCACAAGATAACACATTTGAACCTTGCCTCCTGAGAGCAACTATAGGATCACAGGCTGTTAGGGGAGCAGTGGATAGAGGGCTGGGCCTGGAGTCAGAGAGACCTGAGTTCAAATCTGTCCTCAGACACTGTGACCTTGGGCAAGTCACTCACCCTGTGTCTGCCCCCCACCCCAGTTTCCTCTGCTGTAAAATAATTATAGCATCTAAACCTCACAGAGTTGTTATGAGGATTAAATGCTAGTTATTATTAATATGGCAGAAAAGTAGTTTGGAGGCCATCAATTTACACACTCTCCTTTTATAGAAAAGGAAACTACACTTGAGAGAGATTTGGCCCTTCTTTCTATCCCCCAGTGCTTAGCACTGAATTGCCTAACCAATTCAGGGTGAGGGTGAAGTAACCTGCTCAAGGTCCTTCAGCTACTAAGTGCCCAAGATAATAGTTGATCCCAGGTATAACGCCCTAATTACTGCACCATGCTGTCTCCCAACCCTCCTCCAACCTGGCATTCATGTGAGCCTCTCACTCCTCCCCTTTGGGTTTTCTGGGTTTCACCTTCTATATCTATAAAATGAGAGGAAATGGATGAGAATGATCTTCAGGATTCTTTGAGAGGCAATGGGCTGGACTCAGACCAAGGAGGACCTAGATTTAAATCCTGTTTCAGATACCAAGAGCCTAGACAAGTCATGTAATTCCTCAAACCTCAGTTTCCCCATCTGGAATATAGGGATAAAAAGAGCCCATCACTCATAGGGTTGTTGTGAGAACTGAATGATAAATATATGTAAAGTTGTCTAGAAATGCCAGTTCTTATGATTTCTACCTCTAAAACATCTATTCCACTATGATGGGAATCCCCCTCCTGGTGGTACAAGACTAACAAAATGAGATACTTCCAGTCTTATATTGGAAGCTAAAAAACCCAGAGTCATTTAACTCAGTCATGGAATGGGGATGCCATGTAATGTGCTCCCCATCGCTGGAGGTATCCAAACAGAGGAGATTTAGAAAGGCAGTGCAAATAGAGTCAGAAACCCTTGCTTCAAAACCCACTCCTCTGCTCACTACTTGTGATCTGAAGCCAGTGGGAACTCTCTAGGCCTAATGTAAAAAATATCATCTTTAAATGAGGGGGTTGAGAGGCAGCATTGTGGTTCACATGGAAGATCTGGAGTCAGAAGTCCTGGGTTCAAATCTCAGCTCTGATACTCAGTAGCTCTCTGATCATGCACAAATCACATAAATACCATGGGCCTCAGTTTCCTCCTCAGTAAAACAAAGGGATTTGAATGGATATGGCCTCTAATGTCCCTGAAGTTCTGTCTGGCTCTGAGAGACTGATTCCGAGGAGGTATGTGATTAGAGGCCCAGCATAGAGGCCTGGGTCATGCCATTCTGAGGTTGGGGGAAGAGCTTAAGTGGAAACTAGAAGACAGAAGGAAATCAGTTTACTGGGGACAGATAAGTCAATCAGTACAGAGAGTAGGGATGTGACCAAAATGGGCTCTGGCCTGAATCCCATGGGCTCCAGAGGTTTCTTAAGCAGAGGAGAGCAGAAGTTGGCTGTATAAATATCTGGAACTTGGACAAAGGATTGGAACCGGGTGGCACCCAGAGGCCCAGGGAGATGGCAGAAAGACACTATAGAGGCTTGAGTGAAGGGAAAGCTGGAGCTGACCAGCACCAAAGACATCTGCCCCACTCTCTGACTTATACCTCTCCAGACTCACCGGGACAGCCAGTCTTCCTCCAGCTCCATCCGCCAAGAGGCTAGGCCCCCAGATCCAGCTATAGTCACTAGCGAGTCTTCTGGTTTGGGCCCAGCCATGACCTCCCAACACCGGCCTTCCCACACACAGGTGGGACTGCCCCAGCCTTCAATTTGCCTGGGGTATGGGGTGGGAGGGGACAGAGCCTAAATTCCAGGGAGGCAGGGCCCTGATGAAAAGAGAGAAAGGGGGAGGGTGCTGGGGGATGGCTGCACTTGGCACCAATGCTGGGTCTCCGAGGAGGGGTGGGGACTTCCTGAGTGTCTAGGGGATGAAATGCTTGGCTTGGCTTGGAGGAGCAGTACTTTCTCTTTCTTTTCTTGTCTTCTAACTACTTTCTTTCCTTATTTTCTCCTTCCCATGCGCCAGAGTCCCCTGCTACTCCAGCAACTTCAGCCCTTCCCAGTCAGGCCGGAAGCCCCAGGAATTATGCCAGGCTGGGTAGGCCGCGGCTACGAAGATTATCGGAGGGCCGGCCCGCCCCCTGTACCCCTAACTGTGTCCTGCGTGATGCGCTTCGACAAAGCCAGCAGCACATCGCCCCCCCGCCAAGCTGTGAGCCCCACAGTGCCAAGGACCCCGATGTCCCCACCCCCGCCACCCCCAACTCCGGCTCCAGCCCAGCTCTTGGCCAAGGGCTCACCGTCTTGCCGCGGGCCGGCCGGCTTCGTGGAAGAGGTGTCTGCTGCTGCAGATGCAGCGCGCTGCGTGCACTGCCGCGCCCTGTTCCGAAGAGGCTCCGATGGGCGAGGGCGACACTGCCCCGAGGCCCCGGACCCAGGGGGCCGCCTGGTGCGTCGCCTTAGTTGCCTCTGGTGCGCCGAGAGCCTTCTTTACCACTGCTTATCGGACGCCGAGGGCGATTTCTCAGACCCCTGCGCTTGCGAGCCGGGCCACCCGCGCCCAGCTGCTCGCTGGGCAGCTCTGGCTGCGCTCTCCCTCGCAGTGCCCTGCCTTTGCTGCTACCCACCCTTGCACGCCTGTCACTGGGCCGCGGTACGCTGTGGCTGCCCCGGCTGTGGGGGCCACCACGAGGCAGCCCGGTGAGTGAGGCCGCGGCCGCGATGGGGCGGCCCACAACCCGCGGTGTCCGGCCCTGGGCAGCCAGAGCCCAGACGTGCAGCTGCAGAGGCCAGCCCTGGGAACGCAGAGCTCGAATCCCGCCTGGCCTCCAGCCAAGGCTGGTCACTGGGATACCATCACTGACCCTTCCCGTTGCCCCTAAGCAGCTCGTGCCCTCCTTGCTCCCTCCATCCTCTGGGAGGCATCTTGTTCCAACTCGTACTCTGGTCTTCCCTCCCAGAAGGCTCAGCGGAAAATGGGGACCGTGGTAACCTGCTGCTGCCCATCCAGCGCCTCCTTCCCCCACCTCTGGGGACCACCCTTCCGACTCTCCTGAAGGCCCTACTCCTCT
>CM053771.1:22120859-22162514 GCA_028658325.1 Potorous gilbertii
CCCCCCCCCCCCCCCCCCCCCCCGCCCCATCACCCAAGGTCCAGGCCCTAAAGGAGTGAGACTGTACCAGTCAGAGTTGAGAAGACCTGAGAAACCAAGAACCACGGCTCTCCCTCTCTCAGCCCCAGGCCTTATTACTGCAGACATCTGGGTGGAGAGGGGCCTCCTTCCATCCCTCCCAAAGTTTGGGTTCAGCCCTTGGCCCCACTCCATCTCAGCACCTAATTAATGATCTATCCATCCCTGATTGGCCCAGAGTATCTGTGGATCCATCGGGAGGGAGGAGGAGGGAGGGAGAGCCCGGGAAGCAGGGACACCTGAGTCCCATCTCTCCCCACCACTTTTCTCCCTCTCTGTGCCTAGGTCTCCTCTTGCTGTGCAGAGGGGAAAATTTCTAGACTTCACCTACCTCGTTTTTAAAGGGGGGGGCGGGGAAAGAAGAGTGGGGTATGTGCTGTAGGATTTACTTATGCTCTCTGGGATCTACTTATGAGGACCGGTGGGACCCTCTCTTTGCCCTGGAGCTCCCCAGGCCTCAGTTCCCCCGCCTTAACCCACCTGTCACCCATGATCCTTCCACCACCTCCGGGCTTAAGCAGACTTGGGACCCTGACAGTAGGTCAAAATCCTCTTCTGTGTCCAAGCCAGGGCCCTTCCCCATGTCTATCTCCCTGCACCAGGAATGGGGGAGCCAAGCCTGGACCATTCTTCTCTCATTGTCATCTTAATAGTGTAACCTTCTATGTGGGATGAAACTGTGGAGCAAGAGCAGGGTGTCATCGTGTGGATACCTTCTTCCTTAACCTCAGCCCCCCTCCCAACCTCCCCTTCCAGGAATTGAAGAAAACCTGAGGGAGATCCAAGATAATGGCTTTAAAACATGTTTGTTGCTAATTCATTTGCAACCTGGCTTTGCTTTTTCTTATGCTTAGTAGGATAGCTTTACCAAGAGATAGTTAGGTCTTCAGCTGGCTGCAGGAACACCCAGGAATAGCCTAAAAGGGAGAAGGGGGGTCCACACTGGGAGCCAGCCTTGGCTCAAGGAGGCCAAATGACAGTTGAGGGAAATTCCAGTGCTGGGAGAGACAGGGTCACAGATCTAGAGCTGCAAGAGGCTTCAGAGATCACGTTTTACAGAGGGGGAAATGGAGGACCAGAGGAAAAGTTTCATCTGCCCAAGGTCACACAGGTAGGAGATAAGAGTAGGCAAGCCATATGTCCCAGTGAATAAGAATGCTTGGCCTGCACTGAGGAAGACCCGAATTCAACTCCAGCTTCAGATACTAACTAGTTATGTGACCTTGGGCAAGTCGCTTAACCTCTATCAGCCTGTTTGCCCGTCTGTAAAATGAGTGTTGTAACAATAGCATCTCTCAGAATTGTTGGATAAGATATATTGCATTAAAGCGCTATATAAATGCTAGCTATCATTTGTAAGAATATTTTTAAAGCTTGGTGCGAATGTTAGGCATTCTAACCCAGAACCTCGGATTCCAAATGCAGTGTTTTTTCCACTGTACTTCTGCACGTCCAAATCCATAGGAGTGGGAACGGTGTCTGGAGATAGGCTGAGGGGAAGGAGGCAAGAGTACATGTACACACACACACACACACACACACACACACACACACACAGAAGCGGGGAGGTCACCACGGATACACACATACACACACAGAAGCGGGGAGGTCACCACAGATACACACACACACGTCGTGAGGTCACGACGACTGGGGCTGGGCTCTTCTAACTGTCACGAGCACTCCCTCGCCGGGTTCCGGCTGCTATGGGAACGAACGCCCCCTCGGCCCTGAACCGGTCGGCTCGCCGGGGAGGGCTGAGGCGGGGCGGACTAATAAGGAGGCCCGCCCCGCCAGGACACGCCCCCTATCTGGGCGGCTCTTAAGCCGCAGCCGCCGGCGGCCCGAGGGCGGGGCCAACCGTTCAAAGGTGGCTTCTCTGGCAGGGAGGGTGCTGGCCCGGCAGGAGGCCTGGGGAATGGCGGCGTCGGGAGAGGGGCCGCCGGCGGGGAGCCTGGAGGAGGCGGCCTGCCTGGCGCGGGCCGTGCGGGCCCTTGGGTAGGAGCTGGGCAGCGGCGCGCTCGGAGGGGCTACGGGCGGCCTGGGGCACCTGTCGGAGCCGGCCCCGCCTCACTTCCGCCTCTTCCCCGGGGCAGGTGCGAGGCTGGCTCCCCGGAGGAGGAGCCCTGGGCGGAGGCGGAGGCGGGCGCGAGGCTGGCCGAGGCCGCGGCGCGCGGAGTGTCGTGCGCCCACTTCCGAGCCCTGTGCGCACGTCTGGCTGCGGAGCTCGGCGCGCTAGGGGCCCTGAAGGAAGGGGCGGTCCTGAGCGCCGGAGACGCCGACGGTGAGCGGAGCCCGCGGGGCGAGACGGGCCCGGGAAGGAGGGGCCGCCCCTGGACGCCTGGGGGCGTGTCCCGATGGCCAGCCCCGCCCCACACTCAGCAGCCCCCTCCCCCGCAGGCCCCGAAACGGAGGACTGCTTCCTTCTGGAGCTCAGCGACCTGCTCCGGGAGCTGCACTGCCCGGACCGAGCCCTCACGACCGGGAGCCCCACGGCTCGGCTCCGGACCCCCGGCACTCCCCTGCGCCTGCTGCGTGAGGGCCTGGCGGCTTCTCTGAGTGGGGGAGGGTTCAAACGCAGAGGCGGGGCAGGCGAGGAGAGGCTTCAGACGCTGGGAAGGACTGGTCGTAGAGAGGGGAGGGAGGTGGCTGGGGCTGGGGTGTTAGACCCTCTAAGGCCGGCCAGTCTGAGCATTCCGGAGAGGGTGGAGACAGAGAGCACCGATATGGAATTGAGGGGTGAGGGCTGTAACTCAAGGACGGAACTAGAAGGACTTCCCCTCCCACCTCTTTCCTGGCATTCCTACGCCTCGCCAGGCTTCCCTCTGTTCCCTTCTCAGGTTTCCTCTGTTCAGAGCTCCAGGCAGCTCGCCTCCTGAGTCTCCGCAGCCCAACGGACCCATCCCGTGCTGAGGCCCAGGAGAAAGCTCAGGGGGAGCTGGCCCTGACTCTCCGGGCCCTGGGGATGCCTCAGCCAGCGCCAGGAACCCCAGCCAGCCAATTGCTGAGAGATGTCCATGCAAAGGTGAGGGGCTCCCTCATCTCGTGGAAACCTGCTGAAAGTTTCCGTATTTGAGACGGTTTCAGTGACTAATTATCCTTTAATCCCACCTCTCTGCCCCTCCAACCTCCTTTCCTGCCTGGTTCTTCACAGTCCCACCCCTTCTAGGCAGCCCTAACATTCATCCATTCTTTGTAAATGATCATTTCCTCTTACCCCCCCAGCCCTCATTTCCCCGAGTGGGACTGAGCAGTGGTAAACTAGATTCTTTCTCTAGCCAGCTCCAAATTCTGCAATCTGCATCTGAGGTCCAGCTTTCTTCTTCCTTGGCTTCCTCAGTACCAGCATTAGAGGAGGCGTAGGGGAAATGTCATGTGAAAGAGAGAGTGTGGCAGAATCCTTCTCCCCTAGTTTTTTCCTTTCCCAACTATAATCCTCTCTTTTCCCTCTCCCCTTCTAGATCTCAGATTTACTTCCCTCACTGCCCCCTGGACACCTGGACCCCCTACTCACTCAACCTCTGGATGCTCCCCGATGGGTATGAGAGATTCCCTGTTCCCCACCTTCTCCCATGCCCTTTCTAGGACAAGGGGAGGAAAAATATAATGGGGGAAGGCTGTGGATCTGGGCCCATGGAGGTTTGGGGAAGTAAGGGGTGACTGGCCACTTCCTGGCCTAGGAGGCCCTGAGTACCCTCTCCAGCTGTCTACGGGATCAGTATTGCTACCGCCGACGTCTCATGCTGACCAGGCTGGATCTCACAGCATCTGCCTTCCATTGGACAGAGCGGGCCCAGGTGGGTAGAGGTGAGGACAGAAAAAGGTTCACTTGTTCAGCAGTCTGAGGGCTTGTACTGGAACAGTCTTAGAATCTTGGATTCTTAGAGTGGAAGAATTGGAAGGAATCTTAGAGCTCATCTGACTCTCTTCCTTGCATTTTACATATGAGGAAACTGAGGTCCAAAATGCCATAGAGTGAGGAACTTTGCTGTCACAGCTTAGGGCCACTAGAGTTGCTCTCCCAGCCCATCTTATCTTCTCCCCAGACCCAGGGTACTGCCATGACAAACGTCTTGAAGCCCCTACGTCAGGGATTGGCCCCCGAGTCTGAAATCTCCCTTGCCCACGTCTTAGCTTCCCGGGCTGACCTCTCCCGACTAGTCCCAGCCTCAGGTCGGGCTGCCCGTCTGGTCACTTGCTGCCCCATCAACAAGGTGCTGATGGGCCCAGTCCCTGACAGAGGGGGCCGGCCCAATGAGCTGGAGGCCCCTATGCCCAGCTGGCAGAGTCGTAGGGAGGCTGGGCACCAGCGCTGGGGACGGAAGAAGAAGAGACGGTGAACAGGATGCTGGCATCCACCCTGGGGGTACTGAAGGACTTCAGCATTTGCATCTAGCTCCCCCTAGTTCCCATTCAACCAAAGCCAAACTCTCTGGAAAAATAGATTTAATTTAAAGTATCTGTATCCCATGTTTTTGCCTGTGGCTGGAGCAGGATGGGGGAGGGGGAGGGCAAGGCTGGGGATTTGGGCGCTGGGGTTTAAGGAGTAGGGGTCTCCAAAGTCACTGGCCTCAGTTTTGAGTCAGCATCACGTAGCTCCATGTTGGAATTCTCCAGCACTGGCAGTCTGATCCTTCAGAGGCATGGAAGACCCTGAGGGCAGAGATATTCTGACCAAGGGTGCTGGCATTGAATGAGATCCCAACCCCCTCACCCCCATCTCCCCTGCCTTCTTACCAGCTGTGTCTCCTATAGCACAGAGCTAGGGGCCTTGTCTGAGGTAGACCCATCCAGGGGAGACTCAGTTTGGGTCCAAGCATGACAGAGGTGGGTTCTCTTTTGGGTCCCAGGAGATGAAGGGTAAGGGGAGCTCTCTTCAGAACCTGAAAAGGGGGAAAGTGGGGTCTTGACATCCCTCCCTGAAGCCTTCCAGGCCCTGATTCCTTTTCAAGTCTTCAAGGATCCAGTTCCTGCCATCCCTGAGGTCCATGCACTGGGAGCCAGGATCTCCTCAAAGGAAGCCTCACCAGTTGAGGGGACTTCCTGTGGTGGAGAGAGCCCAGAAGAGCTGGCTCCCACCTTCTTCCGGCACTCGACCTCCACTCTGTCCTTGCAGTGGCGGTGACAGCACAGCCCACAGTCTGGGGGAATGGGGAGTGGAGCTGGTCAGCAAGGGTGGGGACCCCAAAGTGTCTCTCTTCCTCCCCACCCCCTCCCCCAAACACTTACCCCGGCAGCGGTATCCCTGCTTGGTGACTCCCCAGAGCTGAGGAGAAAGCAAATAGGGAGGGGGTTAGGGGAGAGAGAGGGCCAGTAAGTACTGCAGAGATTGTTTTGTTCACTATCTGGCTTGGAATTATCTGCCTCCTACCCCCCACCTCATGCATTTTTAAGGGATAAGAACCAGCCCTGTGATTTTACTTCTCTATGGAGCTCCCTCTATCAAGGCAGGTTGACATCTGCTGAGTGTCTTATTAGAGTCTTGTTAGAGCTTTGTCTAGAACACTGACAGATGAGTGACATGGCCAAGGTCACTCAGCACCTATTAGAAGCAGGCTTTTAACTGATCTTTCTGGTGCCAAGTCTAGCTTTCTATGCCTCTGTCATTTAAAAATCTTCACCAATAGAAGCTATGGGCTTTTTAAGTTTATTTTGGCTGTTTTAAGCAGGGACAGTGGTAAGCCAAGTCCCCAGTTGTTAAAGGGGCAGTGACAGTGGATCCTCAGGGCCTGGACACTGAGGTTCTCAGAAGAGACTTGGGGCAGGGTGACTCAAGTCTCAGACCTGAGGCATCCTTAAAGAGAATCTGATCAAACCTACTCATTTTCCATATGAGGAAACAAGCTTGGAATGAGGGACTGTCAAGCAAGTTAGTAAGCAAGGAGGAGGAGATTGGCAGGGGGGAATGCTTAGTCCCCAGAGGGTGGTAAGTGGAAGGGACTGAGCATTTTCAGCCTCCAAGGGGGCAGGAGGTCAAACACAAGGCGGAGAGGTGCTTACAAAACCACTGCAGCTGCCACAGAACGTGGGCTTCTTGAAAGTGACCTCGTAGAAAGGGTGTAGAAATGACAGACCCAGCTTGGCGCAGATGGCACTGGCCCGAAGCAGGTAGGCTGTCAGCTCTTCCTGGCTGAAAGGACCATCACTGGGCAAGTCGAAGTAAAAAAGGCTCTGAGTCACATAACTCAAGAGTTTTGGCTCTCCTATCTCTTTTCTCTGGACCTAGATGTCCTGGTACCCCTCAATGGAGTGAGGGTCCCTTAAATGCACGGCCCCCAATCCACACCCCCTCCCAAGGAACCAGGATTACAGTTGTCCTTCCCATCCCATTTCAGGGACCCGATCTGTTCCCCTCACCCCTGTCGAGGGGGTGGGTGGAGGCCATGGCAGGCGAAGGGAAAACTGCTGGACAGACGTTCAAAGTCTTCTTGAGAGATGCTGCCCCGGCCTTCTGGGTCATAGTTCTTGAAAATAGACTGTAGAAAGAAAGGACCCAGGCTGTCAACCTGAACATGTTTCCTTTGCCACCTCCTTTCCCCCATCACACACACAGGAGCCTCCTCTCACCTCCACCAACTGTTCCACATGTCGGCTCAGGGTGGTCCTGTCAGGCTTGGGGGCAACTCCAGGAGCCCACTCTACTACAAGAGGTGCTTTGAAAGGGGAAGGAGGCTGTGGAGATGGACAAAGGGGGAAACATCAGTCTGGAAGACAAAACTGGAGGGGATGAATGTGTGTGTGTGGTATGAGGTTCTCACCAGAGTCTTGGGGCATCGGGGCTCCCGGGCATAAGAAAGTTCATAAATCTCATCTTCTGTATAGAAAAGATCCAGGGACAGCTGGAGGAGAGAGGGTGGGGTATCAGACTGTGCCCTTCTTCCCACAACTGAGCCCCTTAGGTCCCCCATCCCTACTTCCTCAGGCCCTACTCTGCCCACCTTGTTTCCTGTCCATCCCACCCCGCTTCATGTTTCCTTGAGGTTCAATGCTGAAAGAGACTTGACATCCACGGAGAGGAAAGAATTTGCCCAAGATGGTATGACAGAGCTAGTGTTAACTGCTTGGCCCAAGTTGGGTTTTTTTTGTTTTGTTTTTTCCCGCTGCACCGTACCTCCAGCATTATTCCCCCTCCTTATTTTTTGAAGATACTATTTTCTTGTGCTGGTGCTGACCATACAGACAGAACCATTTTATGGAAGGTAAGGGAGTTGACCTCCTTCCCTCCTTTTTCTTAGCTGGGAAACTAAGGGGAAGGGCCCTCAGTTCTGCCACCCCACTCTTCCTGCACCGTGAGCAGATGCAGCAGGTCCTCGCTGGCACTGCCAGGTACGCTCTGGGCCTGGAGAGCCCTGAGCTCTTGCAGCCGAAGGTAGAGGCTATTAAGCTTGGCCATGTGAAGCTGTCCATCCGGCAGGCGGTCAGGCATTGCCTGGTGCAGTGAGACGAGATCCTTCAGGTGGACGCCCAGGATGGGCAGGCGGAAGCCTGAGCAGCCAGCCCAGGCCCGGCGGTAGAGAGCATAGTTGTTGTGGGAGCTCAGGAGCTCTGTCAGCTCGAGCAGAATCTGAAGTGTTGGAGGAGAAAAAAGCAGAGAGGAGGAAAATGGACAAGACAAGATGGCAAAGCAAGGATAAAAAAGATGTCAGAGCTGGAAGAATCCCATCCCCTGGTCCTGAGAAGCCAGGAAGGATCCTCAGAGACTACCTACCTCTTTTACTAAGGGGGAAACTGAAGCCAGGAGAGGGGAAAGGACTAGACTAAGGTTGCTCAGCGAATTAGTTGCAATTGGGAAATTAAAAAAAGAGAGGGGACTCTCCCACCCAGGCTCTTTTCAGCACAGATGGGAGAGGTCAAGGACTCACAAGATAAGGCATTTCATGCTCAGGGGGAGGAAAGAGGCAATATGGGGGCAGATCTGGCTAGCTCACCTTGGTGCTGTCAGGGCTCACATGTGCATGAGAATCCTTGAGCCGGGAGATGGCGCTGTGGCACAGGCCTCCTGTCACTGCCATGAGCGTGTTAAAATTCTGCAGCTGGCGCAGCCTCTGAAGAAACAAGTTGTCACATAGATGGGCTCTGACTGGGGTCAGGGGAAGGGCCATGTCCCCATGTTTAGACAGAACAAGGAAGTCAGGCAGGTGGGAGTCATACAGGTGTGGGTGTGTGGGAGGTGAGTCGAGTCTGCCTACCCCCCCAGTATGATGGGAAGTGTGCTAGATTTGGAAAGAAGTGAATCTGGGTTCAAATACAACCTCACACACTAGCTGTGTGACCCTGGGCAAGTCATTTAACTCCTATTTGCCTCAGTTTTCTCATTTGTTAAATGAGCTGGAGAAGAAAATGGCAAACCACTCCAGTATCTTTACCAAGAAAACCTCATGGATAATGTCCAGGGGATCACATAGAGTTGGGATATGACTGAACAACCCCACAAGTAAGTCCAGCTCTGCCTCTGGCCACTTGTGTGACCAAGTGTGACAGTCACCTGTATGACTTTGGGCCAGACTTCGTCTCTCTTAGCCTCAGTTTCCTCATTTGTAAAATGAGGGGATTGGACTAGAGGGTTCATCCTCCCAGCTTTAAATCTGTGGTTCTCTGAACACATCATAGAGTGAGGAAGGGCTGCAAGCAGCAGGAAGTGCAAAGCACCTGGATTTAGGCATGTCTGAGGGATGGCCCCAACACCTGGCACTTGGCCCAAAGCCTCAAGGAGATGGAGCTGGGACCTGGAATGCTGCTACTTTGGAATTCATGGAGGCCTCACCTGAGCCACATGGATGAACTTGTCCAGCACCTGGCCTCTCTGAGATGGGCTGGGCCGACTCAGGACCATGACCTGTACCCATCTGGACACGCTGTTGGTGAGTCCTACAGAGCCCTCCAGGGCTGGGCAGCCTCGTACTGAGCCATGGAGGACATAGCTACGCAAGTCCTGAGGCTAGGGAGAAGGGAGAAATGCTTAGGAATATCCTGAGCCTAGGTCACATGCACAGAGTTGCCCAGAGGCTCAGAAGTAGGGAGGGGGACACCTTCCATCAACCACTCTTCTTAGTCCTGTCTCAGAACATAAGCACCAGAACTACTCCTCCTCTCCCCAGCCCTAACCCCCAGGGACCTCCATAGGTAGGTCTCAGGATACAAGAATCCAAGTTACCAGAGCTGTCTTGGGCCCCAAGCCCTGACCACTGGCACTTCCTGTCTCTCCTCCCAGTCAGGTCTCAGACCAGCCTTTCATCTAGGTCTCTGTCTATGACATCTGGACCAAATTCCTGACCCTCTCACAGCCCTTCAATTCCCAGGAGGCAAAGCACCTGACTCCCACATCATCTCCCCTGACAGGCCTAGCTCCTGCCTCCTACCCTAAGTCTCCACCTCCCTCTCAGTCAAGTCTTATATCTCAAGTATCCACATCATTCCTTTATCCAACAAATGTTTGGATACGAAGCTTACCTTCTAGAATTTTGTTAAACCTGCTCCCCTCTGCCTCTTCTCCTAGTTCCTACTTAAGAACCTGAGTCCTAAATGAACTCAGATCTGACCACTGGATGCCTTTGGTTTTTGTTCCCAGCCCTGACCACTAATTAACTTCCCACCCCACCCTAAAGTTCTGTTTCAGGATGAAAGCATCCAGGGCCTCTGACTCCAGGACCCCTCTGTCTCTACCCTATATTAGGCTTTCTCAAGGTCCATGTGAGTAGGTCAAGGGTCCCTTTCTTCCTCTCTCCCTCCTCCCAACACTCATTCATCCATAGGACCTCACTGTGATAGCCCGGAAAGCCCTGAATTCAAGGTCCGTGAGGTGTTCTGCCAGCTCCCCTGTCTGCAGGTGGTCAAAGATGAGTGATACTTTGCGTTTCTTCCCCAGCCCTGGGCTGTTGGGTGGGGGAAGTGGTCCCTCTGGAGGGCTCAGGCTGAGGAGACAAAAGGAGTAGATGAGTCATAAGGAAGGGACATAAGGGAGCGATGACTGAAAAAAAAGAGGGCAAAAAGGCTCTGCAGATAGGGGCTGGGGTACCAGGAGAGACTGGACACAAATCCCTCACCTTCCAGTGGGGGTCCCTAGGCATCTCTGGGCTGCATTGCCCTCATGTTCCACCAATTCCCAGAAGCTGCTGATGATTTCCTCCAGGTGGGGTTCCAGGTGCAGGGCCTCAGGGTATTGACCCATCCAATACCTGAGGGAGAGGAGGTCAAATCTGGGAGATCTCTGGGAGGGAGGCAGAGGGCATTTCTGGGAGTTGGCAATGTGAGTTACAAAATTTCCTGCGGCTTGAAAGGCTCATTTAGTCTGTTCACATTTATTTGATAGGTAAGAAAAGTAAGAGACAGAGGCTTAGAGCTGGAGAATCTTGGGGTAGGGAAGGTGTTTCTGACAGCTGGTTAGTCCCGTAGGCTACCTCTAAGGGATAGGTTAGAGTTGTATCTAATGAGGCAGGTTGTGAGCTCAGGCATGTTGGGGGAGTTGTCTGTGATTAAGGTTATATCCAGTGGCCAGAGTCTGCCCTGAGTCCTGGGTTACAGGAAAGAAGGGGTCCTCACCTGACCAGGTTACAGATCTGCAGCCGTCTCTGCTCTTGACGGTCTCCTTTAGCCTCCTGGTACGTAGGTCTGTTAAGGGTCTTCCTTAGGTGGCAGCTTCCACCTCCCCCCACTTCAGTCATGGCCACCCCACTCCTCCCTTTACATTGCTCCCGCTCTTGCTCCCTGGAGGATATATGCTGAGCAGGCGCCGGGCAAGGTCAGCTGAGGACAGCACCCAGCTGTGCATGGTCAAGGCCATGTTGAGCATGTGGTCCCCTCGGCACAGTCCACCAGCCGTGTCTATGTCAGGGGCAAGAGGGATGGGGTTGGAGAGAGTCGAAGAACACAAGGTATCTTATTGGGATCATGCCAAGTCCATCCTTCATCATCTAACTGGGGCACTAATGTCCAGAGAGGACCTGGATTTGCCCTTAGTCACATGGTGAGTCAGACTAGAATCTCAGTTTTCTGACTTTGAATCCAAGGGACTATCTTTCTATCAAGCCACCCTTTCTCATTTTCCTCAGGGGGTCAGGTCAGAAATCAGAGGACTAGGAGCTGTACAATCAGTAACCATGACAATCAAGGGTCAGGGGTCAGCAACAGTAATAGAAGTTGATATTTGACCAGTGTTTGCTTTGTGCCAGATACTGTGGTAAGCACTTTACAATATTATCTCATTTGATCCTGATAACCCTGGGAAATGGTACTGTTATCCCGACTTTACAGATGCGGAGCCTGAGGCAAACAAAGGTTAATTGACTTGCTCGGGATCACACACAGCTAAAAAGTGTCTGAAATCGTACTTGAACAAAGGTCTTCCTGACTCCAGGCCCACGCTCTGTGGTACTATCTGGTCATCCCGTTAGAGGACAGGTGTGGGAGGGAGGGGTAGGAGGAGGGGGTGTTTGCAGTACTGCACTGGGGACTCACCAAAGGAATGGATGCATTTCTCCAGTAATTCATCCAGGCTGCACCCTCTGCTGTAGGGTCCCAGTGTCATGGAGGCCATGACCTTGTTGATTTCCCGGGGGCTGGGGCAAGTCATGTGCCTCCGGCCCTGGCGGGCCCTGCCCCGACTGGGTGCAGTTCCCAAGCATTCCAAATGACCCTTCCTGCAGGCAGAACCCCAGTATTACGGCACCCCCTTCTCTCTCCATCACTCCAGGCTGAGCTGAGGGTGTCTCCTAAGCCCTGACTCCATCTCACAGGTCCTTCAGGCAGACTCTCAAGATTGCACCACACCCCCACACACAATCCAGGATCCCCCCCTCCCCATTATTGTGAATAGAGTCCTCAGATAGGGTGACTTGGAGATCTAGATGTTTCATTCACCAATCTCCCCTTTAGCAGGATTCGAGGCATCTGGACTGCCAGCTGTGAGAAATGGGGATGAGAGACTCCAGGCTCCTCTGAGTTGGACTGAGTCCCTTGGGCTGAGATAGCTTTAAGGAAAGGTTAAAAATAAACCTTCCAGCATGGAACAGAGGGACCTCTGGGGAATTGGCAGGGTGGGGGGAGACCTAGGGATGAGGGGAGTTTATGAGACCCAACACAGAGGAGGAGAGAGAAAAGGACAAAGAAGGAAAGACAGGGAAGATCTAAAGAAAGATCAGAAAAGGAGAGAAAAGATGTAGAAGGCGGGGTAGAAACACAAGGAAAATAATGAAAAAAGATAGTTATGGAGAGTGATCACAAAATGTTAAAACTGGGACAAATTGTCTATCTGTCATTTTACAGATGAGGACACTGAGACCCAGAGAGGGGAAGTCTTTGGTCATAAATCCAGGTCTTTTGGGGCAAAAAAAAAAAGGAAAGATGGAACCAGAGGAAGAGGAAATACAAATTTTCTCTTATACATGAATTCAAACTGGGGAAAGTCTCTGAGGCCTCCAGTCAGAGCACAGCTTCTCCTACCCCCACCCCAAGTCAAAGGGTGGGAAGGCATCTGGGAGTGGCCCAGAACTTCAGCTCCTTCCCCTTCCTCTGCCTGGCTCCTCCACTTCCTCCAGCAGAATGTGAAGTGCAGAAGTCCTTTCCTTGCTCTGAAATCCACTTCCACCCCCTTCCCTCCTTACTGCCCTTTTCTTACCTGTTGCCAGGCAGGTTTTTCCCTGTCCCTGGTCCTGGCCCATCTCCCTCAGAGAGCAGAGGTCTGGTAAAATTAGGGGGCAGGGGACCCAGCCAACCCAAGTGTTGTGTGTCACTCCTTGAGATCTCAAAGGCAACCTGGAGTTTCCAGCCCTGTATACTATACTCTTCTCTTGCCCTACACCTTGAGACATAGTGGTTTTCCAGGAGTGGTGAGATTATTTTGGGGGCACCCTTGGGCATGGGGGTAGGGTGGGAGGGAAGCAGGCAGAGACCAACATACCAACATAGACAGATGGCTATGAATGACACAGTGATAATGATAACTCATTTCTAAAATGACATCAGGGTCATTTTAAACTGCTTTCTCCACAATAATTCTGGAAGGTGGAAAGCACAAATATCATCCTCATGTGACAGGAAGGGAAACTGAGGTCTAGAGGAGTTATATGACATTTTTAAGTTCACATAGCTGGTAGAAGTAGGATTTTAATCAAAGCTGCCTTATGGCTCACCATGTCTAACCTCCTCATTAGAGACAGAGAGACACAGAGATAGAGAGAGATGAGATAGAGAGAAATCTTTTGTTTCTGTATCACTTTCATTGCCCTCCTTCCAGAACCTTCCCTTGTAGCAAAGACAAAAAAGAAGAGAAAAAAAGCAATTCTGCCAAACTAAATCATAAAACAACCATGCCTGGCCATCAAGTAATGCACATCCTTAGATGTCCACCTCTGTAATGAAACCAACTAGTATGATAGAGTGGAAAGAGCTGCAGATCTATGGATCTATAGGAAGATCTATGTTTCAACCCCAGATTCATTACTTCTGCCTCCTGTGTAACACTGAGCTAACCTCTTAACTTCTTGGGACCTCAGTTTCCTCACCTGTAAAATGAGGTAGATGGACCAAATGATGTTTAAGGCTCCTTCTATGCCTACAATTTCAAATTTTACCAATAAGGAAACTGAGACCCCAAGAGATGACCTGATGAGCTCAAGGAAAAAGTAAGAGGTTTGAATCTGGGTTCTCCCCCCATTTTTTTTATACTAAGTCTAGGGATTTTTACATTACAAGCCTACAGTGTGAGCTAAGCATGTACACACACATACACACACACACACACACACACACACACACACACACACACACACACACACCCGCAGAGAGCAATACAGCATCAGAGAGAGGTGGTATAACAGCCACAATGTTACACTCAGAGAGAGGTTATAAATAAGTGTTTTAGGAGATACAGAATGACATAGGGCTACACATAGGTATACACAGCCGCACCCACAGATTCTTCAGATGTTGCAGAAAGATACAAACACACAGAGATACATGTTTATACATATAAATAGGCAGTGCAGAGTGAGAGACAAAGTGACACATGGAGATAGCATTACAATGTTATACAAAATTGCAAAGACATAGAGATACAAAGTTCTGTACAGAGACAGTTTCAATGTTACATAGACAGATACAGTTACACTAGAGGCACAGAGTTACAATGTTATACACTGTTACAGAGATAGAGACCAAAAGTTCCACATGGAAACACAGTTACACAAAGAGTTACATTGTTTCATATAGAGCCGCTCAAACATAAGAATACATAGGTTGCTTGACCTTCATCATTTGGTGCATTAGCTGGTACGGTAGTGAATATTTCAGTCATTCCCTTTCTTTTTACGGAGGAGGAAACTGAAGCCCAGTAAAGGAGAACACTGCCTGAGCTCACAGTGGATACTGCACTCCATCCTGAAGCCTAGAGGAATAGGAGTCTTGAGGGGACCCGAGTCTCTTGTCTCTTCCCTCCCACCCCACTTTGGATTGGACTCCCCTCCCACCTCCGGAGTTGGAAAAACCTTAAAACAGAGAATGCCATGGCTGGCCTTAGAATAGAGAATGTCAAAATTGGGAGACAATAGCAGAGCTAGATTTCCTTGGAACATAGAAATGTAGCACTAGAAAAGTCCTTAGAAGAGAAAAGGTCAGAACTAGGAATTTAAACCTTTCTTTTTCCTCTCTCCTCATCCTTCTCTTAAGGAAAGACCCTAAACTTCTAGGAGGCCGGTTCTCTACTTATCCTTGGCTAGATCACTTCCCTCCCATCTGTCCTCCCCATAATCCCCCCATCCCCAATAAGAGACAGATATAAAGAGAATGGGAGGGGCCTGGAGAACGGGAGGAAGGGAGTCAGTAAGGAAGGAGGGGCAGGGGCCAGGGGATCCCCTCACCTCTTGCTTTCTTTCCGGTTCATGTTGCCCCCTGGGAAGGGAGGGGGAGGAGGTCTAGACTCCTAGGTAGCTCAGGCTGGGTTGGATGTCTCTGGACCCCTCCCCCTCAGGGCCCCCTCACAGCTACTGGAGCCTGGACTTTTTTCCACCCAGTGAAAGAGGAACTGACCCCCTTCCCCCCACTGCCTGTCAGAAAGAGAGGAAGAGACACAGGGAGAGACCAGCCCTTGGTAGCCAGGGGGGAGGGGGATCCTCTGAGGTTCCTGCACTGGCCCTCTAGCTCCGCCTGGGTCTCTGTCTCCGTGTCACTGGGTATTTCTGGCCCTCTCTGTTTCTCTTGATATGTATGTTATCTCTCTCACGATCTCTGCCTCTTTTTTTCCACTGTCAACCCCCATCATCTCTGTCTCAGATTCTCTTTTTATCTTCTGTCCCTTTCCCCCTAACACTTTCTCATTCTGGCCAAGATATCAACTTTACACCTGCTTCTTACAGATGTTCTTCCAACTCTCTCTATAGAGAATCTAGCTCTGCCCGAGGAAAAAGCAGATGTTCCCCTCCCCCTCGAGGATCTGTGCGGCTGTACCTGGTTCCCTATGAGGCTAGAGAGGAGTGGAGCAGCCGAAGCGGGCCTGGACCTCAAGGGAAGTTGGAGACTGTTTGCTCCAGAGAGGAAAGAGTGAAAGGGATGGTTGGTAAAACATGACGACTGTAAGTGCTTAGAGATCCCGGGGGCTCCCCTCTTTCCTCTCCCATGACACAGCTGGGGAAATGGTGCAGATGTGCTGAGTGAGGAAGGAAACTGCTGGTTTCCTGAGTCTTCTGATGGGGGAAGGGGGGGAGGGAAGTCAGGCAGGGTGATGTACTGAGGTTTCCTACACCTCCCCACCGCCCCAGTCTATTACCCATAATACTTAGTGAGCATATTTCCCTAAGAATACACACCTGTGCGCTCAGTGGTTCAGCCCAGGTCATGTGCCCCCGTCTCTGGTGGGGGGGTGCACGGGCTCAGTGCCATGTAAATTATATGCAGATGAGTGTGTGTGTGTGTGTGTGTGTGTGTGTGTGTGTGTGTGTGACACGCAGATTTGTGGAAATATACATGTATACCCCTAAAGGACTGGGGACTAGCACTGGGAAAGGGTGGGGAGGAGAGAGACTATATGATATTTAAGGAATTTTTTCCTTCAAGAGACCTCAAGTGTGGGGAACTGAGGTGTTTGGGGAATGGGGTAGCTGTCTAGAACCCAGCTGTCTAGAACCATCTCATCTCCCAGCTCAGCAGAGATCCTGTCCAAGACTGGAAAGAAGAGGGGTGGGGCTATGGGTGGGGGCGGGGACAATACACTATCTCCGCCCCTCCAAACTCAGAACCAATAGGAACCAGAGGGCGGGCTCTAAGAACCACACACCCCCATTGCCCCCTTCGGAGCTCTTTTCCCAGTGCCATCTCTGTCCTCGCCTTCCCAGCCACCCTCTCCAAGTGTCCAGCCCCTCAGTCCCCACCATCAGCACCCCGGGCCCAGCTTCCCCAGATTCCCAGGCCCCAGTCCTAGCCTCAGCTCCCTGGGATCATGGGGGATGGAGGGGAGGGCGAGGATGACGTCCAGTTTCTCCGAACTGTGAGTATCTCTGCCTCTGGGGTTTCTGGGTCTCTAAGTTTTTTGGGGTCTTTTCTCTATCTCTTCTTTTACTCTTCCAGTAAGGATCTCTTTGGGTCTCTGATTATGAACACTTTGTTCTTCTCAGGATCTGTTTCCTTGCGTCTCTGGCCCATCCCTCAGGTTCAGTCTCTGACTGTCCCTGTCACATCTTGTCTGCCTTTTTCTGGATGGTTGTCTCTGTCTCTCTTGGTGTCTGAATGTGTCTGGGTCCCTGTCTCATTGTTTGGGAGTAGGACTTGGAGGAAAATCCCGTTGGCCCGCCTGGATTTGGGGCGGGGTGGTGGTGGTAATGCGAGGAAAGGGGGGGTCCCCTCCACCCTGGAATGAAGGTGGTAACGTGGTGACTGCTTTAGACCAGGACCACAGCTCTGTATTAATGCCAATTTCCCTGTCGGCTTAATTTAGCTTCCCCCCCACCGGCCTCATTCTCCAACTCCTGGCTCTGACCCACTTAGAGTCCTGGGGTGAGGGGTGGAGAGGAGTCCTGGCTGGGGGAGCCTGGAGGAGTTCTGACTGTCCTTGCTCCCAAGTTCTCCTCCCCTTCAGGAAAGACCCTCAGGGTCTCTGGTGGAGTTTGTCTCCATCTCTGTATTCCTTGGGGTTTCCAGTGCTGTGTCTGACTGAGCCCCGGGTGCTTCCGTCTCTGCATCTCCATCTCTCTAGGCCTCAGTTCCTTCCTCTGTCAAATAACGGGAATGGGATGACAAAGGCCCCTTCCAATCCTAACATGCCAATGAGCCTAGGCTCTTGTCCTCTGAATCCTCCTGTCTCTGGGTTCTCTCCTGTTCTCCGTCCTCCTGTCTCTGGGTCTCTTGTTGTCTCTTGGTCTCTCAATCTCTGCATGACAGAGCCTGGTCAGGCCAGGGCGGGGGTGGAGATGGGAATTTGGGGGAACAGGTGTGCTGCCCAGAATAGCTGGGGCTGCTGGTGGGGACCGGGGCGGGAAGCCAGGGGGGAGGGGGAGGGGGAGGCGTTCTAAGGAGGATGAGTCGAGGTACCCCTGCCTCCTGCAATCCACCCCCCCTACTCCCACTCCCTAGAGGCAGCTTGAGTTTATTGGGGGTCATGGTGTGTCTTCAATACATCCCTTTATACCTCCACGGCGGAAGCCCTATCCCCACTCCCTCCCCAGGGCTCATGAAAATGCTGACGGGGGCACCTTCTCAGCAGAAACCTAACCTTCCCTAAGCAGGAGAGGACGGGAGAAGGAAGGGTCCAATTTCTAGAAGGGGGAGCAGCTGGGGTGGGGGACTGGGCAGGAGAGGAGTCAGGCGCTGTTTGGGGGGAGGGTGGAAGGCTGTGGGGTGAGAGACAGAGACAGCTGTGCATACTTGCCCCGCCCCCCCACCTCCACCCCTACCGGGCTTCGACCCTCTCCAGAGCCCGAGCCTATTGGTACCTTTCACAATCCCCGCTTTCTAGCAGTGGGTTCGGATTGGCTGACCAGCCCCACTCGGAAGCTTCTGATTGGTGTATTTGCAATCAGTCTTAAAAATCCTGTTAAGCAGAATTGGGAATGAACCTTAAAAGGACTCTGTGATGTCAGTCTGGGAGGGATCTGAGAGACTTGAGAATCTAACCTCCCCAGCCAAAGACGAAGGGATTGGAGCCTGGGTTCTAGATCTAATTCAGAATTGGAGGAGACTTTAGTGGCCATCTAGTCCAACCCTCTCATTTTACAGATGAGGAAACTGAGGGACCGATTTGCCCAAGGTCGCAGTGGATAATAAGTGAAAGAAGAGGGATTTGAACCCAGGTCTTCAGACTCCAAAATCAGCCCTTATTCCGTTATACTAAGACTTCCTTTCCATTCTGCAGTACCTCACAAAGTAGCCCTCTTTTTCTCTTTTTTGCCGAGTTCCACACCCAGGCCACAGTTCTACTCAGATTCCTGGACTGGAGGGTACAAGAGAAGAGGTAGTTTTGGTCTCCCTACTCTGCCTTCTTCCCATTCCATCCAGTTCATGGCTGTCAAATGACTATTTCTAAAGCACTGGTCTAACCCTGCTCAAGAAACCACGATGGCTCCTTTCCTTGCTTGGACATTTAAAGACTTTCACATTATGACTCTCATGTGTCCTACCTAGACTTATTTCACATTATTCCTCCTTATGCATTCTGTATTCCAACCACAATGGTCTACCTGGTGTTCCTTATACATGACATCCCATCTACCACCTCTCTGTTGTTGCTCCTTCCTCCCCTGCCTGAAATTCCCACTTCTCTCACCTCCACCTGGTAGCTCTTTCTCCTGCAGGAAACCTTTCCTGATCTCCCCCATGGTTAGAGCATTGCCCACCACCAAAATATATTGTATTTAAAGGATCAAAGGATCCGACAAGAGGAACAGATTCAGGGCTAGAAAGGTCCTTCTATGCTTTTTAGTCCAGCTTCGTTTAATGTCATTCTTTTAAATTCATGAAAATGTATTTTCTCTTCCTCCTTCCCTCTCCCACTGGAAAAGGAAAAAAAAGGAAAAAAAACCACCCTTAATGAATATCCATAGTCAAGCGAGACAAATTCCACAACTTCAACTCTCTCCTTTTCAGATGAAGAAGCTAGGACCCAGAGATGTGACCTGCCCAAGGTCACACAGGCAATAAAGGTGGACAGTAGGATTTGAACATGGGTCCTCTTTCTATATAACCATGTCCAGAGTCTCCTCCACAGAATATAAATTTCTTGAGGGCAAGGACCCTTTCATATCTACATTTGTCCAGTATCTAGCACAGTCCCTGACCCACAGCAAGTGCTGTGGTACATTTAAAATGTCACTTAATTGAACTTTCATTTTACATAAGCTAAAATTTAAGCCCAGAGAGGTTAAGGGATTTTCCCAAGGCCATAAAGGTCTCATGCTTTGGTCCCTAACCACTTATACCAGAGGAATGGGCTGCATAGATAAAACCAGGCAGGCAGATGGGCATGTATCAGAGCTGGGCTGGAGAGAGGAATGTATGGCTTGGAGAGATACTAGAGTCCAGGGGGAGGGAAGGAAACTGGGATATGGAAGGGATAAGAAGGGCAAAAATGTGGCAAATTTCCCTAATTATTGCTTAGTTATCCTCTTCCCTTTCCCCAAGGGCTCAGAGTAAGAGGTTTGGGAAGGGCATCTCAGAATGGTGGGTGAGAATTTCTCCTTGAACAGGCAAAGAGAAGACTGAAGACTTGGGATCTCTGAATAGAGAGGCTACTTCTTGAAATTATTTGAGGTCTTAAGAAGGGGCAGGGAGGGAATACTTAGGATGAAAGGCTGGGGATCTCAGAGTGGGAAGTTTGGGATTACTTAGGGGTAAGAAGGGGAGTTTCAGAAGTAAGTGAGAGAACTGGGACTAGAAATCCCGCATATGAGGGTCTAGGGCAGCTAGATGGCATGGTGGATAGAGTACCAGGCCTAGAGTCAGGATAGACCTGAGTGCAAATCCAGCCTCAGACACTCACTAGTTATGTGACCCTGGGCAAGTCATTTAACCCTGTTTGCCTCAGTTTCCTCATCTGTAAAATGAGCTGAAGAAGAAAGTAGAAAACCACTCCAGTATCTCTTTCAAGAGAACCCCAAATGGGGTCATGAAGAGTCGGAAACAACTAAAAGGACTGAACAGTATTAGGGTCTGGGGTTTCGTGGTAAGAACAGAATGTAGGATTTGGAATTAGGAAGATCTGGGTTCAGATCCTGCCTCAGTCATTTACTAGCTATGAGATGTTGGTTAAGATTTTCTTCTTTGGCTTTCAGTTTCCTCATCTGTAAATTGAAGGGCTTAAACTTGCAAACTTCTAAGACCCCCTTCAGATCTAAATCTCTGAGCCTGTATCTTAGAGGATGTATTAGGATGCAGACTGGAGAAGTCGAGGGTTCAGGGGGAGGATTAGGACCTTCAGAGAGGAGTTCTTAAGCTCTCAATAGATATGTGATGGGGTGAGGTTCCCCGCCTAGGAGGATCCAGATGGAAGTAAACCCCTGGAGAGCAGAGACTGTCCTGAGTTTCATGTTTATCTCTCCTGTGCCTGGAACATTGTAGGCACTTAATAAATATTTATTGTTCATTGTTGATTGGAGATAGAAATGTTTGGGATTTCACAGTTAAGATATGGAGTCTCAGGGTGAAGAAAGAGGTTTTAATCTCAACCTGTGCCTCCCCACCACCCACCCAGGAAGATGAGGTTGTCCTGCAATGCAGTGCTACCACTCTCAAGGAACAGATCAAGCTCTGCCTAGCTGCAGAGGGCTTTGGAAACCGCCTTTGTTTCTTGGAACCCACTAGCAATGCCCAGGTCAGTGGGTTTATGGGGTGCTATGGGTGGGGAGGAAGGAGATGGAGGGGAGAGTTGGGAGAGGGAGCCCCCTCAGCCCCATTCTCTCCTGTTTGCCCTGACACGGGGCTCAAGAGTTTCCTGGGACAGAACCCTGGGGCAGCCTGACAACCCTTCCCACTCATTTCTCTGCCCCCCAGAATGTGCCCCCTGACTTGGCTGTGTGCTGTTTCATGCTGGAGCAATCTCTCTCTGTGCGAGCCCTGCAGGAGATGCTGGCCAACACTGTGGAGGCTGGCACTGAGGTGAGCCCAAGACCAGGGTCAGTGCCAGGAGGGGATGCTGAAGCCTGATGGGAAAAGATTCTTCTGGGAGTCTGTAGAAGAATCAAGATGAGAAGAGACAGTAATAGGGAGATCTGGGAGACTGGACACAGGAGAGGTGATCCTAGGGGGAGCCAAATGAGATGGAGATAGGTTAGAAATGGGGTGAGGATTTAGAGGGGTATGGGATCAAGAAACCCTTCCCAAGGTTCGTAGTCATCCAGCCTTTGCTTGAAGACCTTCAAAGATGGTGAGCTCACTACCTCCCAAGGCATCTCCATCCCACTTGGAATCAGCTCTTCTCTTTAGGAAGTTCTTCCTGACTCCAAGCCTAGTTGAGCCCTTTGCAACTTCTGCCCACGGCTCCCTATTCTGCTCTCTGGGGCCCATCAGAACAAGTTTAATCTCCATTTCACAAAGCATCCCTTCAAATACTGGAAGATCCCTTCAAATGGGAATAATCATGTCCCCTCTGAGCTTTCTCCATTTTAAGCATCCCCAGCTCCTTCAGCTGACCCTACTGTGACAGGATCTCAGATCCTTTCCCTCTCCTGGGTACTCTCCTATGGTCACTTGCCAGCTGATCCAGGTCCTTCCTAACATGGGGTCCCCAGATAGTATCTGACCAGGGCAGAGTTCAGTGGAACTTGAAGCTCCCTAGTCCTCAATGCTGTACTTTTCTTGATGCAGCCCAAGACTGCACTTTGTTGTCAAAATCACACCATTGACTTATAGTAAACTTGTGGTACACTAAAGACCCTAGGTCTTTTCTTCAGATAAACTGCTCTGCCTCTGTGATTTTAGGAACACATGTCACAGGGGAAGTTGAGAGACAAGTATCATAGGAAATAGACCTGAGAAATCAGAGTGGGAATTTGTCAGGGGGATGATAGGAGATGGGGAGTCAGAAGGTATCTGGGAGGCAGTGGGAAAAGAGGATGGGTGTGGAAAAGACATTAGGAAATAACTGGGCAAAAAGGGATCTGGGAGAGGGGAGGAATTATACAAAAGGCCAAGACACCCAAGGAAGGTCAATGAATGAGGTTGGGAGGTGAGGTGATAGGGGATTGTGAGGATATTATACATCTATACCACCTCTGCCCTTTGTCCAGCTTTCTACAAGTAGAGGAATATGGGGTGGGAAGAGGGATTTCTGGTCCTAGCACTTCCTGCCCAGTTTTCACCATTTCATCTGCTTCTTTTCTACCCCCACCCACCCTACCCTACAGACCCTCAATTTGGATAAGTGGGTATGTCCCGCCTGTGGGTGTAACCCATCTGGCCAAGTCCCCATTTCCCAGTTTTTTGGCCCATACTCTCAGGGGATCAATGGGGTCAGCACAGCATGCTTCCCTTGACCTGAATCCCCATTGTTCCTCCTGGGAATGGGAAGCTGAGGAGGTAAGGGGGGAGGGGGTGCCACTTTCTTGCTCTAGTGGCCTCCTGTCCTCTCTGCCCACTTCTTCTCTTCCCTGATCTCCCCCCTTGTCCTGCTCCTCCAGAGTCTTCTTTTTGCCTTCCTCAGTGCCATGGGATCCTCCATCCTTCACTGCACAGTTCTTTCTTCCTCCATCCCATTCCCGAGTGTGGGACTGAGGGAGGGGCATGGGGCAGGGTGGATAGGGAGTTCAGGAACCTTAGACTGTCCTGTGTGGGTGATAAGGACAGCACTCCCATGGCCCATGTGATAATACAGACATCATATATTCCTAGTCCGTATTACATGACTCATGTGATATGGGATATGACCAGAGTTGCAACTAGGGCAGAGAGACGGGGCTTTGTCCCAGGGTGCCAAATGTTCAGGGTCATGACTACAGAGAACATTTGAAGGCCTTAACAGCAAAGAAAATGTAGAATATTGTGGCTATTTAAAGAGAATAACCTGTTAAACTAGGAAGTTCTGATCTGGGGAAAGGGCTAGACCCCATCCCATCCCCAGCATTACACTTTCCTCCCTCCTCTCTCTGGTTGGGAATATTTATCCCAGGGATCAATATCTCCTAGTTATGGCTCTGAGGCTACCCCAGTCACATGACCTGTGTGAGGCCAGTGTGGAATTAATCCTCAGCACTCAACTTGTACACTATGGGACTGTCCTGGGCACCTGGTCTGTGTGATGACAAGGCAGGGGGTCTATGTGACTCAATCACATGGCCTCTGGGAAAGGCCAGGCATGACTTGACCATGATGTTATAATGAGGCATGACGTTATAACGCATCAATTACCCCAACCTGCCCTTCCTCCTCAGCCCTCTGAGAATGAGGCATGATCAAAGCTCTGGGCACAGGAAGAAGGGGTGTGTACATGTATATGTACACACATTTGTGAATGTTCTGCCCCTCCCCCAATAAACATGGGGCCATACTCTAAAGGGGGATGAGCAATACAGAAATGAGAGCTTGACTCCCAACAGGAGGCAGGCTATCAGCCCAGTTCTATCAGTGGTGTGAGTCACTGGAGACCCAGGTGGGCAGAAGAGCAGTACAGGACCATGAACTGAATATATCCATCCCCCAGTGCTGGATCTGAGTCTTTGCTCTCCCCACAGATTTGCTGTGTGACTTCCTCTTCTCTGGGGTGAAGGCGTGATGGTTGGGAAAGCAAGGAGAGGGAGGATTGGGGTTTCTAAGCTGGGGGGGTTAGGGGAGCCCCGTGTGCTCACAGAGATCTACCCAACAGTCATCTCAAGGTGGGGGACATCGGACCCTTCTCTATGGCCACGCCATCTTACTCCGGCATACCCACAGCCGGATGGTAAGTTATTAGGGGTGGGGTTAGGGAATTACGGAGAGAAGAGGAGGGAAGAAAGGGGAGGGACTGAGGGAAACTTCCCTAAAAGATTGATTCCCCCTTTACTTCCCTCCTTCCTCCTGCTGCCTGGCTTTCCCTCTTCAGTACCTAAGCTGCCTCACAACATCCAGATCCATGACTGACAAACTCGCCTTCGATGTGGGCCTGCAAGAAGATGCCACAGGTGTGAGAGGGGAGCAGGGGATTCTGGGAGGACACTGAAGAGCAAGGAGAGTGTGGGCAGGACAGATAGGGTTGGGGGGCAGGGAAGCACTGGGCGAAGAAAGGCAGGCAGACACTGGAGGGGAGTGGTAGGCCTTGGGGACACCCCCAGTGGCATGATCTGACTCCTCCCTGTCTCCAGGGGAGGCCTGCTGGTGGACCATGCATCCAGCCTCAAAGCAGCGATCCGAAGGGGAGAAGGTCCGGGTAGGGGATGACCTCATCCTTGTCAGTGTTTCTTCTGAGCGATACCTGGTAAGAGGCCTGGGAGCCTTGGAGGGCCTGTCTCCAGTTCTTCCCATGCCACTTGATTGCTGTTACTTCAGAAACCAAATAGAAATGTGTGTGTTTCCCTTTCTGGTCCATTCCTTCCCTGGTACTATTTCTCTCCTCTCTGGTCCCTCTGTCTTGTCCCCTTCCCATCTCTTCCTACCTTCCCTGGCTGGCTGGCAATTTACCCTGGTTTTCTGACCCGTGGTTATCTAACCTCTTAATCTCACCAGTTTCCTTGTCAACCATCTTCTGGATCATTGGGTATCTGGTCTTTGACTCCAGTTTGATGACTTCTGCCTTCTGCCTTCCTTCCAGCACCTGTCCACAGCGAGTGGAGAGCTCCAAGCTGATGCCTCTTTCATGCAAACCCTTTGGAACATGAACCCCATCTGTTCTGGGTGTGAAGAAGGTAGAAGAAGCCCTGCAATTCCTCCATACCAGCCATAAATGCCCCAACCCAAGACCTCTGCCCCTTAGCTCCTCTTGTTCACTGACTGACCTCTTCCCTCCCCACAGGATATGTGACTGGTGGCCATGTTCTCCGCCTGTTCCATGGCCACATGGATGAGTGTCTGACCATTTCTTCAGCTGACAGTGATGACCAGCGCAGGTCTGGCCATGATGGGGTGGGAGGCCTGGATACCAGGGAAGTTAGGGGATGGGTATCACACAGGACCAGAATGAGATACTTGGTGATTCATGGTGGGAGAGGGCTGAAGGCCCAGACTTCAAGGAATCTAATGATGATAGGTAGACTTAGGGTCCCCAGGAGAAGGGGCAGGGACTGTGGGCCCAAAAAGAGGGCCCAGGTATGTCTAAGCCTGGGGCCAAGACTGGATTCCATTATGGTGATGGGACTGGGAGTCTAATTGTTAGGAAATCCAGGTCTGATGAGTCTTGGGACCCAGATTTTAGAGGCCCAGAAATGGGGTCTATGGACTAAAAGTCTTAGAAACAGTAAGGGGATGGAGGCCTGGATTTTGGGGCCCTGGACTAGTAGGATCTAGGATCCCTTATAATCTTCTTCCCCTTCCACTAGGCTGGTTCATTATGAAGGGGGTGCTGTGTGCACCCATGCCCGTTCCCTGTGGAGGCTGGAACCCCTGAGAATAAGGTAGAGGGGACTGATGGGAAAAGGAAATGGGGTTTGGATGGACAGAGATCTGGGGGACTGTGCAGGTGACAGGGGTTCTGGGTAGTGTTTTGAGTCTGGAGAGGAGATTGATCTAAGCCCATTACTGCTGTGCCCTTCACTCCCCAGCTGGAGCGGGAGCCACCTTCGCTGGGGCCAGCCACTGCGTGTTCGACATGTAACTACAGGGAGGTATTTAGCGCTGACCGAGGACCAAGGCCTGGTAGTGGTAGATGCCTCAAAGGCTGCCACCAAAGCAACTGCTTTCTGTTTCCGAATATCCAAGGTACTCCTTTTCCTCACAAACTACCCACATGAAGATCCCTGCAGCAACCTTCTGGGTCCAAGACCTGCAAGGACTGGCCTGCCTGGAAATCCTCTGGCTCCATGTCTAACCTGGAGCAAGGCCCTCTGTAAAATAAGGGGAGGGGTCATGGCTAGAGAATTTCTAAAATCCCTGCTAGCTCTCTGCCCTCTAGTCAGCTGCAGTGTTTGCTGAACATGAAGTCAGGAGCCCTGGGTTCAAATCCTGCCTTAGACACTTGCTAGCTATGTGATTCTGGGCGAGTCCCTTTGTCTCCCCAGGTCACAGTTTCTCCACCTGTAAGATGAAATGATCTCAAAGGTCCCTCACAGATCTTATCTGGGATTTGAAAGATCATAGAATAAGAATCTCGAAGTCAAACCCCTCAGAATCCCCCAAGCAGGCCCATATCCTAGATCCTTCAATATGTATGCTCCCCCTCAGAGAAATCCTGACCCCCCCATCTCCCTTTCCCTACATCTGTTACAATAGGAGAAACTGGACACAGCCCCAAAGAGAGACATAGAAGGGATGGGCCCCCCTGAAATCAAGTATGGGGAGTCTCTATGCTTTGTCCAACACGTGGCCTCTGGCCTGTGGCTCACGTATGCAGCCCCTGACCCCAAAGCCTTGCGCCTGGGCCTGATGAAGAGGAAGGTAAAGCCCTCTGAGAGATTTTGGGGAGAGCTGGCAGCTTTGTGGCAGTTGATTGAGGGGTAGAATGTGGGGGGGAGAGATAGAGAGAGTAACTGCAGAAAAGGTAAGAGAGGGAGGCAAAGGGAAAGAAGGAGTGGGGGAGGGGGAGAAGGAGGGGGGAGACAGAGAGAGAGAGGCAGTAGAGTGCAGTGGGAAGATCTCTGCAGTCAGAGACCTGGGTTTGAATCCTGTCCCTGAGGATTGCTCCCTCTGTGACCATGGGCTTGTCACTTAACCAAGATGAACCTCACTGCTCATCTCTGAAATGGGGTTTGTGCCTATGGTACTTTCCTCAAAGGGTTATTGCAAGGTTCGAGGGAAAGAAGGCAGTCAAAGTACTTTGTAACCCACCAGCAATAGCTCCTATTATGATGGTAATAGCCAAGAAACACACACGTCAGAGGAAAGAGACAGGGAGAATACCGACTGTTACTGAGAGACAAAGGTGGGGGAAGAAATGGCTGAAGAGATATCCCAGGGATGGTGAGAAAGTCTGGGAGGGACATAGAATCAGGCTGGAGGCTCTGATCTCACCCCTCCACCCCCTGCCTCCAGGCCATGCTGCATCAGGAAGGCCACATGGATGATGCCCTGTCCCTCACCCGGTGCCAGTTGGAGGAGTCCCAGGCAGCTCGGATGATCTACAGCACAGCTGGGCTGTACAACCAGTTCATCAAGTAAGTAACCCTGGCCCTAGCCTCCACCCTACTCCACTGCAAGGCCCAGTCTCCTGGCCTCCACTTTGCTTCACCTCCCCCTCATCTTGGTTCTTTGACCCTTACCCCAGACCCTAAATAGTTTAACCTACCCTCAGACTTCTAACCTGAGACCTTTGACCCAGTTAATCCCTCCTGTTAAGGCCCCTGCCACCTACCCAACTCTGTCACTCTACCAGTGCTGACACAGCATGCCTCTGGCCCTCTGCTCGTGACCTCTGGTCTCCTGGATTCCTGTTCTATGAATTCTTGACCTTTGTCATCTTGCTCTAACCCCTCATCCTGGTCCCATGGCTTCAGGGGTCTGGACAGTCTGAGTGGGAAGCCCAAGGGGGCCCCAGCACCAGGTGTGACACTGCCCATCGAAGGGGTCATCCTGAGCTTGCAGGACCTCATCGGCTACTTCGAGCCCCCCTCTGAGGAGCTGCAGCACGAGGAGAAGCAGAGCAAGTTACGGAGCCTCCGGAACCGCCAGAGCCTCTTCCAGGAAGAGGTGTGTACAGATGAGCGTGTGTGTGTGTGTGTGTGTGTGTATGTGTGTGGTGTCTGTAGGCACTGCGTGAATGCATATGTGTGTGCACATGTATGTGTTGTGTGCATGCTCAAACATGTGTGTGCACCATGTGCAAGCGTATGTGCATGTGTGATCATGCATGTGTGCGCGTGCTTGTGTGTGTGCACCACAGGGAAAAGGGCTCAGTATGATTCGCTGCACCATCAGGGGAAACTGTCTCATTCCAATTAGTTACATTTGGTGCGGTAATACAATCATACTGCTCTCTAACATTCTGCAGCACCCACTGTGCCCAGCGAGGTCCTAAGCACTTTACAAGCATTATCTCCTTTGATCCTCATAATAACTCTGGGGAGTAGGTGCTGGGATTGTCCCCATTGTACAGATGAGGAAATTGAGGCAACAGAGGTTAAGTGACTTGCCCAGGATCCCCATAGCTAGTCAGCTGTTGAGGCCAGACTTGAAGTCAAGGTTTCCTGACTTCAAACTAGGCTCTCTATCCACTGTGTCAGCTAGCTGTCAAATTTTAATCCTTAGGATTTACAGCTGGAGGGGACCTCAGAGATTACCTAGTACCATTTTATAGATAAGGGCCTGAGACCTAGAGAGAAGGAAGGACTTCATCTAAGTTCCATGGACAAACACAATCATTCCAGCTTATGACCTTGTAATCTCACCAGATGACTCCTGACTGAGTGACTCTTGGCCTATACTGGTTATGATCATGACCCCTAACCTTTGCTATAGATGGCACTGAATTTGCAGTGAGGAAGACCTGAGTTCAAATCTGACCTCAACAGCTGACTAGCTATGGGACTCCGGGCAAGTCACAACCTCTGCCTACCTCAATTTCCTCATCTATAAAATGAACTGAAGAAGGAAATGTCAAAGCATTCCAGTATCTCTGCCAGGAAAACTCCAAATGGGGTTATGAAGAGTCAGAGACAATTGAACAACGGCAAAACCATATGCCAAGCACTTTGCTAGGCACTGGAAATGTAAAGATTAACCCCAAACAGAATAGCCTCTGCCCTTCTGAAGGTTGCCTTTGACTGGAGGGATATCACACATACACATCTGGGCAAATATAAGCTAACTTGAGGCAGAAGAGATCGCTGACAAGTAAAGCTGGGGGCAGGGGACATGAGAAGGGCTTCCCCTAGGAGATGACACCTGAACTGAGCCCCATATGAAGCCTCTGAGAAGCAGAGGTGAGGAGGGCATTTCTGGAACCACAGCCCATGCAAAGGCAGGGAGACCAGAGATGGAATGGAATGTAGAGTGTGAATGATCAAATCTGGAAACATAAGTGGGAGCCGGACAAGAGAGGGCTCTAAGTGTACATTAGGGATTTTGTGACCTAGAAGCAATAGGGAGCCAGTGTAGATGTTTGAGGGAGGGATGGCATGATCAGATGTGTCGTTGGATGGAAGATAGATTGGAGGGCAGGAGAGACTTGAGGTAGACAAACCAGTCAAGAGACTGTTACAGTAAGATAAATGAGAGGTGACAAGGCCCTGGCCTGAGGGGAGAGAAGGAAACAGATGGGAGAAAACATGGAGGTAGCTATAATAAGATTAGCAACTAACTTGATATGACCTGTGAGGGAGAATGAGGATGATTCTGAGGCTGTGCGCCTGGGAAAATGTTGGTATATCATCAGGAATAGGGAATTTTGGAGGAGGGATGCGTTTGGGGCAAAAATGATGAGTTCTATTTCAGAGAGGTTGAGATTGAGACAAAAATAGAAAGAATCTTAGGACCTAGCCTCCTTAGAAGAGCCATGGGCAGTCAGGAGACCCATGTTCTAATCCTACCCAAACTCTTCCCTATTTACTGTGGATTCTCAAGCAAGTCTCTTTTCTACTCCAAACCTCAGTTTCCCTTTTTCTAAATTAAGAGGGACTTGATTGGTCTCCCTTCTGACTGTACATCTTGGGAATGAGTGAGGAGGAGAGGAGGAAAAAGAGATCTGGCAAAATAAAGGGGACTAGGGACCCTCCTGCTAGCCTCCATCTGCCTCCTACCTTTACTCCTTCAGGGAATGCTGTCCTTGGTTCTGAACTGTATAGACCGGCTCAACGTCTATTCCACGGCTGCCCACTTTGCTGAGTTTGCAGGAGAGGAGGCAGCCGAATCTTGGAAAGAGATTGTGAACTTACTCTATGAGCTTTTGGGTAAGAAGCCCCCACCTGACGTCACACAGTCCTAGAATCCCTGTTTCTCAGCTCCCTCCTCTATCTCTGGACCCTTGCTCCTGGTCCCTATGCTCTAAGGCCTGGAACACCCAAGATCCCATGGTCCCATGTGACATCAGAAATGCCTCTGATTTTGAAGCATTCCAATTTCTGACTCTCCCCATCCTCAGCCTCTTTGATTCGGGGGAATCGTACCAATTGTGCCCTCTTCTCCCACAACCTCGACTGGCTCGTGAGCAAGTTGGATCGGCTGGAGGCCTCTTCTGGTATGGGAACCTGAGGGGAAATGGACAAAGGGGAGGGTGAGGTTCAAGCAGGAGACCCAAAGTGAATCAGACAGACACTCAAGGAAACTCAGAAAGGAGAGACCCAGAGAGATACAGAATCATAGGGGAAGACTGAGACAAAGGAGTTAAGAACTGGAATGGACATGAGATCATCTTGTCCAGTCTCTCCATTTTACAGATGGGAAAACTGAGGTCCAGAGAGGATGGATAATTTGCGCAAGGCCATTGCTAGCAAGCAGAAGCATAAAGGACATGAATAAAAGGAGAGACAGAGGGGGTCCTGAAATGAGACAGAGGCAAAGGGAGGGAGGGCGGGAAAGACAGTGACAGACAATACTAGAGCCCCTGTCCTGCCTACCATCGCTTCAGGGATCCTGGAGGTCCTTTATTGTGTGCTGATCGAGAGTCCAGAAGTACTTAACATCATTCAGGAGAATCATATCAAATCCATCATTTCCCTGTTGGACAAGCATGGCCGGAACCATAAGGTCTGTGTTCCAACCTCTGAAACTGATCTCTTACCCCAATGCCTCTTCTCCTCTCACCTCTGACCTTTCTTCCCAAACCATGACCATACCATGATCTCTGAACCTGTTCCTCTCCTTAGTCCCTGATCTTTGACCCTATATTCTGACCTCTAACCCCCAACCTTTCCACCCAGGTTCTGGATGTGTTGTGCTCTCTGTGCGTGTGTAATGGCGTCGCTGTCCGCTCCAACCAGGTCCTCATCACTGAGAACCTCCTTCCAGGGCGTGAACTCCTACTGCAGACGAACCTCATTAACTATGTCACCAGGTCTGAGCCTGACTCTGGCCCCCTAAGACCACTCTAGTTATTATGTCACCAGGGTGAGGTCCACCCTGATCTTAGAGACCCCCATCAAACCTAATTCCTGTGTACCCCAAATTCAAACTTGGCGTCCCCAACACTCCTCAAATCACCCTATCCCTCATCCCATCTGCATCTGCTTTTTCTGTATCTCTCTCCTCTCTGTTCCTTGAGAGTCTCTCTTCTCATGTATCTCTTCCAATTATCTCTCTTTCTGTCTCTCCTTCTTGTGCCTCTTTCTCCACATCTTCCCCTATAACTTCCCCAGTGCCCTGTATCTTTTCTCTGTCTCCTTCCCTCCATTTCTCTCCTCTGTTTCTTTCCTTTTGCTATTTTCCTGTAAACTTTGCATCTCTGTAGTTTTTCTGTCTCCTCATCTCTCTTGTGCTACATCTCTCTCCCTCTTCTATCTCTCACCCCAATCTTCCTCCCTCCCTTTCTTTCCTGTCATCCTCCCTTTGATCTCTCCTATCTCCGTTGTCTATCTCTGTCTCCCTCTTTATCTCTCCTGCCTCTACTGATCCCTTTCACTCTGTGTCTTACTCTCCATACCTCTCTCCCCAGCATACGCCCCAATATCTTCGTGGGCCGGGCCGAGGGGACCACACAGTATGGGAAGTGGTACTTTGAAGTCATGGTGGACTCAGTGGAACCTTTCCTGACTGCCCAAGCCACACACCTGAGGGTGGGCTGGGCCCTCACTGAGGGATACAGCCCCTACCCTGGGGGTGGGGAAGGCTGGGGCGGCAATGGCGTTGGAGATGACCTCTACTCCTATGGCTTTGATGG
This sequence comes from Potorous gilbertii, assembly GCA_028658325.1. NCBI lineage: Eukaryota > Metazoa > Chordata > Mammalia > Diprotodontia > Potoroidae > Potorous > Potorous gilbertii. The sequence goes on from CM053771.1 coordinate 22,152,781, forward strand.
ACTGCACCTCTGGTCAGGTACTGCACTCTGACCTCCCGGTACACTGACCCCCAGGGAGCTCCCAACCTATTTCCTGTGGCCTTAACCTCAGAAAAACTCCCTTCCCTGAACCCTAATGCCTTAAAACTACTGATCACTGATCCCAATCTCAAAGGACCTGATAAGGACCCACTGACTTCTAAACCTAATTCACAGACACTTAAGAGGGGATCCCCAGCTTCTGAATCTTATCACCTAGGACTCCCAGCCTTTGACCTCTTATGCCTAGAATCCTGTCTTGACTCTCACGTCTTCTGGGGTCCCTGATCTGATTTCTCCAAATTCAGACTCCTAGAGACTTCCAAGCCCAATTGCCTGAAGCTTCTGAGCCCCACATCTCTTGGGGGCCTCATTGCCTGTGCCACCTCTGTGACACCCCTGACCCCCAATTGCAGGTCGGGTTGCCCGGCCAGTGGCCTCCCCTGGCCAGCACCTCCTGGCTGCAGAAGATGTGGTTAGCTGTTGCCTGGACCTCAGTGTCCCATCCATCTCATTCCGAATCAATGGCTGCCCTGTGCAAGGCGTCTTTGAGGCCTTCAACCTGGATGGACTCTTCTTCCCTGTGGTCAGCTTTTCTGCTGGTATTCGGTAAGAAAGTCCCTCCCCCTACTCCTGTCCCATCCCCTCCCTCTCTCCCACTGCTGTTCCCTTTCCTCCTCCCCTTCCTGTCTTCCCATAAGCTTTCTGCCCCACCCCCCCCAAGACCTCCTAAGTGTGTGGGTCTCCAGGGCCCAGGGGGGATAAAGTCACTTAGAGAAGAAATGGAAAAGAATTTGAACTGAGGTACTGGTACTCTGGAACAGCTAGGTGGCGCCATAGCGCACAGAGTGCCTCAGACCTGAAGTCAGGAAAACTCATCTTCCTGAGTTCAAATTTGACCTCAGATACTTCCTAGCTATGTGACTCTGGGCAAGTCACTTAACCCTGTTTGCCTCAGTGTCTTCATCTGTAAAATGGAACACTGGAGAAGGAAATGGCAAACCACTTCAGTATCTCTGTCAAGAAAACCTCAAATGGGGTCACAGAGAACCGGACATGACTGAAAACAACTCAACCGCAACACTGGTGCTCTAAGTCAAGAAGTGTTTCTTTCTTATAAAATAAACATTTTTTGCTGATTATTTTTGGCTTTTATATCATCTATATTTCCTAATGTATCACTCTCTGCTCCACTTCCTGGAGAGCTGTCCCTTAAAAGGAATAAAAATGGAGGAAAGGGGAAGCAATTCAAAAAGATTAATCAATATATCTGCCAAACCTGCTGGAATGTTTAGCGTTCTGCACCATAGTCCCTGCCCTCCGCAAAAAGGCAGGGATAGGGCCCTTTCTCATATCTCTTTGGGGCAAATGGTGAAATTATAAGGGCATCATTTCTATTCTCTTTCTACTTCATGCTACAGTGGGCAGAGTCCTAGAATCTGAGTCACTAGACCTGGGTTCATATTCTAGCTCTGACATCCATTAGCTGTGTGACAGAAAAGTCACTTTTCTGGGCTTTATTTTTCTCCCTTACAAAATGATGTTAAGAATATTCCTACTATCCATGGTTGCTTCGAGGAAGAGACTTATTAAACCTTCATGCTTGGGAAATGGAGCTATGACTGTTATGTCTCAGGATCCCTTTCTATTTTCTCCATCCTTAAATCCCTTTCCCACCCCCCCCCCACCACTACCAGCACTATCCCACTTTAAACACTCTTTTAAGGCACTCTGTGACTCTAATATTTCCTTCCTCCCTCTCCTTCTCCTCCCACCTAGGGTACGTTTTCTCCTGGGTGGTCGCCATGGAGATTTCAAATTCCTCCCCCCACCGGGTTATGCCCCATGCCATGAAGCTCTATTGCCTCGAGAACGCCTCCGGCTGGAGCCCATTAAAGAGTATCGTCGGGAAGGAGCCCATGGGCCTCACCTCTTGGGACCTACCTGCTGCCTGTCCCACACCGACTTTGTGCCTTGCCCTGTGGACACTGTCCAGGTAAGCTGCAGGGAGGTAAGGTTGAGGGGCAGGAGGCAGGATGAGAAAGAGTAGCAAGGTAAGACCCAGTCTATGAACATCATTCAAATAATAGCCCAGCAGAGAGGAAGCTTATAAAAGGCAGGGATTTGTCTTTGTATCCCAATATCTAGCACAGTGCCTGGGGGCATAGTAGGCACCTTAATTAGTGCTTATTAAATTGAATTGAATGGGGGAGGGACATCAGGTCACCTGGTAGATGAGGCAAAAGAGATAAATGAAGACCTCAGAAATTTGGAAGGACAGGGCTAGGAGCTTGCAGGCTGTGAGTGCCAAGTAAAGGCTCAGCCCCACAATCTGCCCAGGCCTTGGGCAAATCATTTCACCTCCATGGGACTCAGTTTTGTGATGTGTGAAATGAAGGTATCAGAATGAATGACCTCCAAGTTCCCTCCCTGCTCTAAATCTCTGTTGCTATAGTTTAATATCCAGGGAAAGGCAAAATTGGAGACTCTTAGGAACTCATTCATCTCCTTTGTCCTGCCAAGGAATGGGGTCGTAGCAACAGCACAAATTAGAGACCAAAGATCCTATAGTTGGGTCCTTTAGAGTCAAGGGGACTTGTTCTCTTTGGTTGATCTCTTGGACTTTTAATATTCTCTTCTATAAAATAAAGGGGTCAAACTAGATGCTCTCCAAGGTTCATTCCAGGTCTGAATTTTATGGTCTTTTACTCATACCCTATTCATTGATATTTTCTTGCTAGAAACAAAGATTCTTAGAAATCCCCACTGATCAGGGGACCTCAACTTAATAAATAACATAAATAAATATGTTAAGATAAATAAATAAGAAAGAAGTTAAGGAGCTAAATAGAATCTTAGAAAAGTTAAATATGATAGACCTCTGGAGAAAACTGAATTCAAATAGAATTCAAATAGAAAGGAGTATACCTTTTTCTCAGCTGTTCATGGCACCTTCACAAAAAATGACAGTGTAGTAGGGCATAAAAACCTCATAGCCAAATGCAGAAAAGCATAAATTTTAAATGCACCCTTTTCAGACCACAATGCAATAAAAATTACCTTCAATGAAGGGCTATGGAAGAATAGATTAAAATTCATTGGAAACTAAATAACCTAATTGTAAAGAATGAATGGGTCAAAGAACAAATCATGGGGAAAAAATCAGTAATTTCATTAAGGACAATGACAACCATGGGACAGCATATTAAAATTTGTGGGATGCAGCCAAAGAAGTACTGAAGGGGAGATTGTATCTCTAAAGTCATACGTCAATAAAAGAAAGAGCAGATCAATGAGTTGAGCATGCAACTAAAAAAACTAGAAAAAGAAAAAATGAAAAATCCCCAACTATGGAAACAAAACATCAAACACCAAAGCAGAACACCAAAATGGAAATCCTGAAAAATCAAAGGAGAGGTGAATAAAATTTAAAGTAAAAAAATAAATAAGATTAGGAGCTAATTTTATGGAAAAAATTGCCATTGATTAATTGGATTTTTTAAAAAAGAAAGTTGATTATCAAATTATACCAGTATCAAAACTGAAAATGATGGATGCACCACCAATGAAGAGGAAATTAAAGCAATTATTTGGATTAGCAATCATTAAATTAGCAATAATTTGAATAATTATTTTGCCTAATTACATACCAGTAAAACTGACAATCTAAGTGAAATGAGTGAATATTTACAAAAATATAAATCTCTCAGATTAACAGAAGAGGAAATAGAGTGCTTAAAAGAAATCCCCATTGATCTTGAAATGGGAAAGAAGGGGGCAATGAGTAGCTGAGGTGAGAGGTGCTCTGCTCTAGGCTGATGGGGGTCCATAACTAGTGTTTAGGGTTGAATGGGAGAGGTGATGTGGTCCCTAAGCCCTATGAGAGAGGAAAAAGGAACATCCTAAGGAAATGGTCTGGTACCAAGGGGAAGTGGAGGAGGTGTCACACCAGTGGAAGGCCAATGACTTCACATGGCCACTTCTCCCTCAAAGATTGTTTTGCCACCTCACCTGGAACGTATCCGCGAGAAGTTGGCAGAGAACATCCATGAACTCTGGGCTCTAACTCGAATCGAGCAAGGATGGACCTATGGCCCGGTGAGATGGGGGCTGGCTGTAGTGGGACCAAGATGCCTACACTGTCCCTGGGAGGAGGGAGGATTTTCTCATCATAAAGGGAAAGATGCCCCCATGGACATGGATGCATCAGAACTAGGAGATACAACCCTGTCTGTAATCTGGGAAGTGACTTCTGCCTGCCCCAATGACACTCCCTCCCTCAAACCAGGTTCGAGATGATAACAAACGACTTCACCCCTGCCTGGTGGACTTTCACAGCCTCCCAGAGCCAGAAAGAAACTACAATCTGCAGATGTCAGGGGAGACACTCAAGTAAGGAGCCCAGATTTGGGAACAGAGACATAGAGGCTGAGAGACAGAGAGAGAGATAGAGAGAGAGAGAGAGAGAGAGAGAGGGAGGAGGGGGAGAGAGACAGAGACAGAGAGAAAGAGAAAGATGAGGGAAAGCAAAGACTAAGAAAACAAAGAAGGGAAACAGAGACAAACTGAAATCTAGAGGTTAAGGAAAGACCAAGAATTAGACTATGAGGGAAAGAGATAGGGCAAAGACAGAGTATGAGAAGAAAGGGAAGATGGGAAGATTGGAAAACAGATTGAAATAGAGATAGAGGCAAAGACTGATTCAGAGAGAACTCAAGATATATTGGGAGAGATCTTAGGCAAAGTAGAGTGGGGCAGTGTGTGGATCTGGGGGATGGGCTTAGGGGGCTGACCCTGCTCCCTCTCTAGGACTCTGCTGGCTTTGGGGTGCCATGTAGGCATGGCTGATGAGAAGGCTGAGGAGAACCTCAAGAAGACAAAACTCCCCAAGACGTGAGTTTGGAGCAGCCTGGGGCGAAGCATGAGGGAGGGGGCCTGGGGAAGAGGGTCGAGGTCAGAGTCAAGGGATCATAGGGTCAGGGGAAAGACTCAAGGGTCCACAAATATCTTAACAGGCAAGAATGATCAAATCTAAGAATATAAAGTCTTCCATCTGGGTCCCAAAACTTAACTGCACAGGATAAGGCATGGTTAGCCCTACAGGGTGTTAGTGGACTCCAGATGAAACAATATTGTCAGCCAACTGGTCAGCAATCATTGACAGCCAAGAACATCATTATAACCTTAAGCCATTGTATTCAAGGAGGCCAAGGGAGGTGATAGCAACCCTGTACTTGGCTCTAGTCAAACCAGATACATCTAGAGGCTGATCTTTTATTCTAGATAATGTATTTTTAAGGTCAATGAAAAGCTGGTGGATGTGCAGAACAAGACCAGGATGGCGTGAGAATTAGTGACCATAGGACATGTAAAGATCAGTTGAAGGAACTGATGATCTTTAGCCTAGAAAAGAGGTTAGGGGTGGGGTGACATGAGAGCCACCTTCAAGTACCTGAAGGTTTGACTCCTGGAAGAGGTGCTGGACTTGTTCCATTTGGCTCCAAGGAGGAAGAACCAGGAACTTTGGAGGAATAGGGAGGCTGGAGCAGGGGTTGACATTGCTTCAAGGCAGGTATGGGCCTGATGTCAGAAAACACTTCCTCACAATGTTTATTGACAATTGGAGCTATCCCCAAGTGGAATGGGCCACCTGCCCTAGGAAGTGGTGGGTTAAACTGAGACCTCTTGTCAGGAATGTTATGGAGGGGATGACTGCTCAGGTCTGGAGCATACTCGCTTAGAGTTATGTCATTATGAGTAACAGGGTCATCAGAGGCAAGGGGGGACCAGAAGGTGAAGGGTTAGAGGTCAGTGCTTTTTGGCATCCACAGGTACATGATGAGTAATCGGTACAAGCCAGCTCCACTGGACCTGAGCCATGTGCGGTTAACACCAGCACAGACAACACTTGTTGACCGGCTGGCTGAGAATGGGCATAATGTGTGGGCGAGAGACCGCGTGGGTCAAGGCTGGAGCTACAGTTCTGTCCAAGACATCCCTGCCCGGAGGAACCCCCGGCTTGTCCCCTACCGCCTCCTGGATGAGGCCACCAAGCGTAGTAACCGAGATAGCCTCTGCCAAGCTGTGCGCACCCTCTTGGGTTATGGCTACAACATTGAGCCTCCTGACCAGGAGTCCAGTGAGTGATCCTTGACCCTGGGAGTCTCTTGCCCCCATTCACCTTTAGGATTCAAGATTCCAGAAAATGACCCCAGTTTTGTTTTAACCAAATAAAAGAGGATTCATCTTTCTTTCCCCTCTTTTTTTCTCCTCCCTATCTGCCTGACTCTCTCTTTCTTTCATTCTCCTTCCTTCCCTTCCTCCCTTTTTCTCTTTCTTTTTCTTCTCTCATTTTCTCCTTTGGTCTCTGATTCAATTTTTTCTTTCTTTTTTAATCCCTCTTTCTTTCCTTGATGTCTTCTCTCACCTTTTCCTCTTCCCATCTCTTTTGCTTTCCCTTCATCTCTCTTTCTCTTTTTAACTGCCTTTCTCTCTTCTACCCTCCCTTTCTTTCTATCCTCATTTTTCCTCTCCTTGTTTGTTTTTCTCATATCTTCAATTCAATTCAACAAGTGATTATTTCTCTCCATCCCTCTACCCCATCTCTCTTTTCAGCTCCCTCCCTCTCTGTCACTCTTTCTGCCTCCCTGACCATTTGTCCTCAAGTTAGGAGTGAGACATTGATCACCTCTCCTCTCTTCATAATGACCCTTTACACTGCCCCCTCACCAAAATCCTAGGAAACCTCTTTCTCCTTTACTCAACTCATTCCCATTGTATTCCTTTGACTGCTCTGTCCCTTCTGACTCATCTCCCTCCTTGGTTTTACCTGCCTCCAGGCCAAGTGGAGAGTCAGTCAAGTGGGGATCGAGTGCGAATATTTCGGGCAGAACGCACCTACGCAGTTCAGAGTGGCCGCTGGTATTTTGAGTTTGAGGCTGTCACCACTGGAGAGATGCGTGTGGGCTGGGCCCGTCCAGAGCTGCGGCCAGATGTGGAACTGGGAGCAGATGATTTGGCTTATGTCTTCAATGGCCACCGAGTGAGTGCCTCCTACCCACCTTGCCCCTGCCCCATTCTCCTAAACTCAGTTTATACCTAACCTGTACTCTAGCCACCAATGTTTCCTCTAAGGAGAGTCTTCTCCCCAGGCTTGCTCTAGTCTTGTTCTGTGTTTGTGTCATCATCCACCCACCTTTCCCCCTTGTCCATCTGACTTCTTCCAAGGAAAAATCCCTCTTCTCTGTCCTCCCCCAAAAGATAGGACCAGCCTCATTCTCTAGCCTTCCCTGAAATAGGCAACATGAACCCTATGAACCATCATTCCTCTGTCCTTCTTCCCCCTCATCTCAAGGCTGACCATAGACATCTCCTTCCAAAGTGAACTTTGATGTGGAACTTAGAGGAAAAAAATCACAAAAAAAACCCCAAAGGGCAATTTTTATCTATCTCTCTAATTATGAATATGCATTCATCTATCTATTCATCTACCCATCCATCTATTGATTTATTCATCTAATCAGTTTTCCAAATTTTCTTTCATTGATCCATTCCTATTTATTCATCTACCTCTCTATTTATTCATTCATTCACCTAAATTTTTATTCATTCACTCATCCTTTCATATATCTATCCTCCAACTCTCTTTAACCCTTTCACTCTATGATATGATCTATTAATTCAGTCATCTACTAATCTACCCATCCATCTATCCAAATTTTTGCTAAACACAAGAATAGACAGACACATGGAGACAATATGTTCCTCTTCCCCTGACTCTAAGGGAAAGAGCAGAGGATGTCTCAAAGTAGAGGTAGAATTTGAGGGAATACTGAGGATCTGCCTTACTCTTCAGTTCCTGGAACCTGCTACCTTTTCTCTGTGTTTTTCTCCGGGTGTCTCCATTTTCCATGTATCTCTGTGACACTCTCTCTTATCTGTGACTGTCCTTCATTCTGCATGTCTGTAGGGTCAGCGCTGGCACATGGGCAGTGAACCTTTCGGACGACCCTGGCAGCCAGGAGATGTGGTTGGGTGCATGATCGACCTCACTGAGAACACCATCCTTTTCACACTCAATGGAGAAGTGCTCATGTCCGACTCGGGCTCAGAGACAGCCTTCAGGGATATTGAGATTGGGGATGGTGAGGAAATCTCTCTTCCAGCCTTCCCCTGTCCCCAAAGCTCTTGAGTCTCCCTTGAGGCAGTAGTGGAAAGCGCACCAAGCTTGAAGTCAGAAGGACATAAGTTCAAATCCCAGTTCAGACACCCAATTTCTGAGAAAGTCACTTAACTGTTGTCTGCCTCAGTTTCCTCATATGTAAAATAGGGGTAATACTAGCTCCTATTTCCCAGGTATCCTATAAAAGGGGATGATGTTTGAAAAAAGATCTGCAAAGTTTAAAGTGCTTTGTAATACTAGTTGTGATCATTGCATTGGTTCGCAGAGATTGTTGTAAAGAAAGTGTTTTGTAAACTTAAAAGCCTAGGAGTTATTATCTTCTACCTTCTGAGCCCTTGTGATCTTTATCCCCTGCCCATGTGCCCCTCCCTCCCACCCAGGATTCCTCCCTGTCTGCAGCCTGGGCCTGGGCCAGGTGGGACGCCTAAATTTAGGCCAGGACGTGGGATCCCTTCGCTACTTCACCATCTGTGGACTCCAGGAGGGCTTTGAGCCTTTCGCCATCAATATGCAGCGGCCTGTCACCACCTGGTTCAGCAAGAGTCTGCCCCAGTTTGAACCTATGCCCCCAGACCATCCCCACTACGAGGTGAGACCTCCCCCTTCCCTCTAGAAGACCAAAGATGCCCCAGTTCTTCTTCCGCCTTTTTCCCTCTCAGATGATTCTCTGTATCATGAATGTGAGATAAATTTATTTGGGAGTTAGGAGATCAAAACTTGGGACATGATTCTCATCCCTTGTTGAGAGAGAGAGAAGTACAGGGAAGGAAGTTGGGCTGGAGTCAGAACCTGGGCTCCACTTTTGCCTTTGCCACTTACTAGATGTGGGACCTAACATCTCTGGGCCTCTATTTCCTCTTTGAAATAAGAGTCATGCTAGATAAACTATAAATTCCCTTCCAGCTCCAAAACACTCTAATTCTGGTATGAGATTTAGAGAAACACAAACACCTAGGTACAGTTTGGTACCTTCCTCACCAATTTTTACTGTTTTCCACCTTTGCTAATTATGTGTCAATTAGTGCCAACAACAAATGCACTGAAGTGCATATTTCAACATGTTGTGTATTTCAAATTCACATTATTTGGGGTCATAATTATGGGAAAACATAGTCATTGTCTTCAGTTTAATGGAAGTAGGCAATAGGAATTTGAATAATGTGACCATTTCCAGGTGAATAATTCATTGTTTACATAACATAGGTTGTATTTAGTCTGATTTTCTTAAATAGATCTAACTTATCAAGCAATAGACATTTATTAAGTTCCTATTATGTGTCAGATACTTTGCTAGGCATTGGGAATACAATTACTGAGAAGGAAACTATCCCCACACACAGTGAGCTTACATTCTTAAGAAGGCTTCTACAAGAACATATAAAAATGTAAACAAGATAAAGGGAATTAATACAGAAATAGACAAATGAATTTAATAGAAGGTGTGAAGGACAAACACTCAGAATTGAGAGGATGGATTGAGAAAGGTTTCAGGTAGAAGGGTATCCTGAATCTCTGGACTCTCTAGTTTCCAAGA
>CM053771.1:22163014-22263487 GCA_028658325.1 Potorous gilbertii
CTGGTGTGTAAAGCAAAAGGATGGTATGTGTGACTGACTGAATAAGGTAGGAGGTGGAGTCCTTGACCTTCAGATCTCTCAACTTTCCCCGGTCCCATTCCCTCTCCTCCATCAGAATATCATGCCCCTGTCAGCTGCCATGTTCCTGAGTGAGCGGAAGAACCCAGCTCCACAGTGCCCCCCACGCCTGGAGGTGCAGATGCTCATGCCCGTGTCCTGGAGCAGGATGCCCAACCACTTCTTACAAGTGGAGACCCACAGGGCAGGTGATCGATTGGGCTGGGCTGTGCAGTGTGAGGACCCACTCACCATGATGGCCTTGCATATCCCTGAGGAGAATCGGTGAGCACCTCCACCCCACCCTGCCCAAGCCTCAGGAGACCCCTCCAATCCCTCTTACCCTGGGGAACCTAAACTTCTAATTCCCCACCCTCCTCAAGCTTGTGTCTGGTTCTACATAGTTATTTCCGCCCCTTGATTTTCACTCTGTTGTGCATGTGTCCTCTGTCTTCGCCTCTCCTTTCCTGTTCTGTCTCTATCTCTCTTTCTTTCTCTGGGTCTCTATTTCTGTCTGTCTGTCTCTCCCTTTCTCTTTGTCTCTGTCTCTCTCTGTAATCTCTCACTCTTTCTATCTACTTCTGCCTAAATCTCTCCATTCCCCCCTCCTATTTTCACTGTCTCTCCATATCTCTCTTTGTCCCTGTCTCCTTCCTTTCCTCCCTGTCTCCCACTCTACCTTTCAGGGTCTGTACTTTCTTGTCCCTTCCCAGTCTTTTTTGCCTTTCCCAGTCTTCTCTTTCTCAGTCTTGTCATGTGTCTGTCTCTTTCCTGTCCCCCTCTGCCTCTCTCTTCATCTTTCTCTGCCTCTGTCTTTCCCCTCTTCTGGCCACAGCTGTATGGACATCCTGGAGCTATCTGAGCGCCTCTCCTTGCAGCGTTTCCACTCCCACACACTGAACCTCTACCGGGCTGTGTGTGCCTTGGGGAACAATCGAGTGGCCCATGCACTCTGCAGCCACGTGGACCAGGCCCAGCTACTTCACGCCATTGAGGATGCCCACCTCCCTGGCCCACTGAGAGCTGGATACTATGACCTTCTCATCAGCATTCACCTGGAGAGCGCCTGCCGCTCCCGCCGCTCCATGCTCAATGAGTACATTGTGCCGCTGACGCCTGAGACCAGCACCATCACCCTCTTCCCTCCAGGTCCCCCAGTTGAGCCTGGGGAGGAGAGCCCACGGCACCATGGACTGCCTGGCGTGGGAGCTTCCACTTCCCTGCGCCCACCTCTCCACTTTTCTCCACCTTGCTTCGTGGCGGCCCTGGTGGGGGCAGGTTCTGCTGAGGCCCCTGCCCGCTTCAGCCCCTCCATCCCCCTAGAGGTGCTCCGGGATAAGGCGTTGAGGATGCTAGGGGAGGCTGTTCGAGATGGAGGCCAGCATGCTCGGGACCCTGTGGGTGGCTCTGTGGAGTTCCAGTTTGTGCCAGTCCTCAAACTGGTGTCCAACCTGCTGGTAATCACCAAGTGATTTACTCCCTCCCTCCATTTGTCACTAATTTTATCCGTCAGTCTCCCTCCATATTTCACAGCATCTAACTCTGAGTATGAATCACTTACTTTATCCTTCAATCATTCATGTCACCTGTCAGTCATCCACCCTTGCATAATGACTAGATTCCATCTAGGAGCTATTCACTCCTCCATCAGTTACCCCCTTCCACTGACAACTCTTTTTCTGACCATTCATTCTCTTGACATCTCTCCTTCTCATAGTTACTCATAACATCCTCTGATCATTCACTCTATCCATCACATACAGTCTTCCTACCTACCCAACCTTGGTTGGGTGACTATGTGGGGAGAATTTGTGGGACTGACCCAAGGAGGCTCAGTGACCCAGAGGAGATCAGTGAGGGAGAAAGCTTGCAATCCCAGAGACTTCCCCAGAGAAGGGAAGGCAGCTGGGTCCATGAGGATGGAAAGGGATGGGAGAGGAGAATGGGAAAGAAATACCATGAATTATGTGTGGGATATAACAGGGAAAAGACAGGGCTGGGGAAGCAGAAGATACGTGGAGAGGAAAATGAGTAACCTATTACAAGGAAGGAGAGGGACATTGGCCTCCAATAGTGGAGGGTGACCATTCCGGAACTGGTCCCACAGGTGATGGGTGTCTTTGGAGACGAGGATGTTAAGCAAATTCTGAGGATGATTGAACCTGAGGTTTTCAAGGAAGAGGAGGAAGAAGAGGAAGAAGAGGAAGAGGATGAAGAGGAGAAGGAGGAGGATGAAGAAGAAGAAGAAGAAGAAGAAAAAGAAGAAGAAGAAGAAAAAGAGGAGGAGAAGGAGGAGGAGGAAGAGAAGGGAGAAGACGGAGAAGCTGTGGAGGAAGGACTTCTTCAGATGAAGCTGCCGGAGTCAGTCAAGTTACAGGTGGGTCGAGTGGTGGTCCTGGGACGCAGCCTTGTGCCAGCTTGCCACAGAACCTTGGTGGGTCAGCTGCTGCCAGATGGGCATGGGGTCTGGCTGCCCATGGTGGGGATCTGGCTGCCTGCAGGGTCTGGCTGCTATGGGGTCTGGATACCCAGGGGTCTGGCTGCCTGTGGTCTCACGCTTTCTCTGGCCTCCAGATGTGCCATCTGTTGGAGTACTTCTGTGACCAGGAGTTACAGCACCGAGTGGAGGCTCTCATCGCCTTTTCAGAGCGCTATGTCCATCGCCTCCAGGGCAACCAGCGCAGCCGCTATGGCCTGCTTATGCGAGCCTTCACCATGTCTGCAGCAGAGACTGCCCGGCGCACCCGAGAGTTCCGCTCTCCACCCCAGGAGCAGGTGCCTGATGACCTGGCCCCAGCTGGAGGACCCCTGACCCTCCAGCCCTCTGTCCTCTGTCCCCTATCCCTTTCTTTCCACTTCCCTGACCCATGATTCCTCCTCTCTGGGCTCCCAGGCCCTTTACTCTCTATTCTCTGAACCCTTAGTCCAGTACTTTGCACATAGTAGGTATTGTATCAATCCTTATTCCCTTCCCTTCTCTTTCCCTTCCCCCCACCCCCAATTTTCTACTCCTTATTCCTTGAGTCTATTTCTCCCTTCCCTGATCCATGACCTTGACCCTCATCTCCTGTCACCTAACAACTGACCTTCTGTCTTCTGACCTCAACCCCTTGCCCCCCATTCACAACCTTCCAAACCTACTCTGAGCCTTTGACCTTCCATATAATCCCTGTCCTCTGACCCCAACCTCTACTTTCTGACCTACCCTCAGCTCCTTAAAATAAGCTATAATCCTCCCTCCCTCCAATGAGCCTCCATGACCCACTCTGGCCTTTTGTCTTCCCTTGCCTGCTTTCTCATCCTTGGTCTTCAAGTCCTATTCGTTGAGCCATGACCCATCAGACCTGGTTCTCCTGTCCCATTCTGTCCTCTGACCATTCCGACTCTGATTTCCTTTCCAGATCAACATGCTTCTGCATTTCAAAGGTGGGGAAGATGAAGAGGATTGTCCAGTCCCGGATGAAGTACGGCAAGAGCTGTTAGATTTTCACCGGGACCTGCTTCTGCATTGTGGTGAGGAGAGACACCCTTCCCTAGACCTCTCTCAGAGGCTTTCTCTACTCCCCATCCCATGGAAGAGCCTGACTCTCTCCTAGGTCCCTTCACCCCAAACCAGGCTGGTTCTTACACTCCCTCCTCTCATAGGCATCCAGCTGGAGGGAGAGGAGGAGGAGGTGGAAGAGGAGACCACGCTGGGAGGTCGGTTGATGAACTTTTTGGAAAAGGTGCAGCTGGTGAAGAAGAAGGAGGAGGAGCCAGAGGAGACCCCTGCTCCTGAAGAGAAAAAGCCTGGTAAGGAGAAATCCAGGCCAGCCCTACCCTGCCCCCCAAGGGGAGGCATGACCAGCCAGGGGAAGTGCCCAGCCCTGGTGGTGAACTGTGGTACACACAAAACACTGGGAGAGACGGCAAGAAAAGGCAGGAAGCTGGAAAGGCAGAAATAGAAGGCAGTGATAAAGTAGTAGATGGAAAGAGGGGAGAGGGAACAAGAATATAGAAGCCAGGGAGTGTGGATAGAGAGCCAGTCTTGGGGCCAGGAAAACAGAGGTTCAAGTCCCACTCCTGACACAGCTTAGCCTCTATGCAGGGAAGTAGATGGGGGCTGGTCTGACCCTTCACCCTATCCCCACCCACCCCTGCCTTCTCTACTTTCTCAGAGTCCTTACAGGAGCTGGTCTCTCACACTATGGTGCGCTGGGCCCAAGAGGACTTCATCCAAAATCCAGAATTGGTCCGGGCTATGTTCAGCCTCCTCCACCGTCAGTATGACGGCCTTGGGGAGCTGCTCCGTGCCCTGCCCAGAGCCTACACTATATCCCCATCCTCTGTGGAGGACACCATGAGCCTCCTGGAATGCCTGTGTCAGATCCGCTCCCTGCTCATTGTGCAGATGGGACCACAGGAAGAGAATCTCATGATACAGAGCATTGGGTAACCATCCTCACCTTTACCCTTGCCTTGGGCTAAAAGCCATCCCACTACCATCCCCCACATCCTGACATGCTTCTGCTGCTGTCTGATCTCTCTGTCCTCCTTGTCCTTGGGATGGATAACCTGAGGGTAGAGAATGGGGCTGAACTGGCATTCCTTGGCTTAGGGAACTCCCAGGTGAGGACATTCCTCTTTCCAATGTAGGTGAGCATTTTATAAACATTATCTCATCTGTTCCTCATCATAACCTTGTCTGCACTCTGCAACATAAAAAGTTGTCTAGATCACTGAAATGCTACGTGGCTGGTGCAGGGTCAAACAGCCAGCATGTCTCAACAGCGAGACTTGAACCTAGGTCTGTGTGGCTGCCTCCCAGATGAGCTCTTCAGGCCTTCCTTACCTTAAATCTATTATCTTCTGATTCTAGGTGGTCTCTGAGATCCTTTCCAACTCCAAGTTCCCAGATTTTGTGTGACTTCTTCCCTCCTTATCACCGTTTTATTTCCATCCCACCTTTCTCTCTCTGACTCCTTCCTTCTGTACCGTGCTTGGAAGGATCACAGACTTGGAGTCAGAGGACCTGGGCTGGAATCTCATGTAGGACCCTCAGTAAGGGTCTGTCTAACCTTCCTTGGGCTCAGAATCCTCCTCCATGAAAAGGGGATAATAAATAATAAGTAAATAAACACTAATAATAGATTTAACAATAATAAATAAAATTAATAATACCTGAATGGCTAAGTAAATAAATAAGGTGCCTACCCCATGGGGTAATGGTGAGGGTCAAATGAGATATTTGCAAAGTATTGTAGCAATTGCCATATGAATATATGTGAGCTCTCATTATTAATTATTATTCCCTAGCCTCTGCTACTGTCTTTGTGAAGGACTTGGAGGTCCCTGGTCCTCCTTACTTCTCCCAGGAGCTGAGCCCACTTCTTCCCAGTTCACCCATAACTGATCAGAAAACCATCCCTCCAGAATCCCAGCTCAGGCTTTCCATTTCTCCTCTCCACTTCAGTCAGTGGATCAGGAACTTGATGACTCCAGGAACCCCATCTCCCCTTTCTTCTGCAGGAATATCATGAACAACAAGGTTTTCTACCAGCACCCGAATCTGATGAGGGCTTTAGGCATGCATGAAACAGTGATGGAAGTCATGGTCAATGTGCTAGGAGGGGGAGAGTCTAAGGTAAGGAACTATTGGGAAGAGACATCTACTTAAGCCTGATGTAAGAGGGAAAAAGACTTTCACAGCTCAGAGTTACAGGAAAAATGAGATTTTCAGAGGCTTCTGGGGACTTCAGGGGAAAGAAGACTCTCAGGCCCTGAGACGAGGAGGGAGGGAGGAAAAGTCAGAGCCTGGGGATGTTGGAGGAGAAGCTTCTCTTAAGACAGGCTAGGCAGAAGAAAACTCTTGGAACTTTGGCCAGCTGGGGAAAAGGCTCTTGCCTGTCCCCTTTTAGGAAATCCGCTTCCCCAAGATGGTCACCAGCTGCTGTCGATTCCTTTGCTATTTCTGCCGCATCAGTCGCCAAAACCAAAGGTCCATGTTTGACCACCTCAGCTACCTGTTGGAGAACAGTGGAATTGGTCTCGGTGAGTTTTCTGCTGCCCTGAGGCCCAGCCCCATCTCTAGGCCCTCCATGTCCCTCCCCAATCCTGAGTCTTCCTTCTGTCTCCTGCGTAGGCATGCAGGGTTCCACTCCACTAGATGTGGCGGCTGCCTCTGTCATAGACAACAATGAGTTGGCACTGGCCCTTCAGGAACAGGACCTAGAAAAGGTGAGGATGTCTTGAGTGGTCCCTGTTCTCCAACCCTCTCCCTATGGCTTGAGGGATAATATGACTGTCCTCAGGAGTCAGTCCTCCGCCCAAAGGGTAGGTTGGGCTGCATCCTCTGAAGATCACTGGCTGAAAGGGAAGGAATAGCACAGCTTTGTCCTCAACAGCATCTAGTCTTAGGGAGAAACACAGCCTCTGTATGCAGGGAGGCCACCTGTAAAATACAGAGATGGAATTCACAGCAATTTCTAGGTCTAAATCTGATGATCCCATGAAAGTCCTGATGTTTATGTGCTTGTGTTCACACACTGGGGTCAGGGGGTGACCTGAATGGCCCCATCCTTCTCCCTTTCTCTTTCAGGTAGTCTCATACCTAGCTGGTTGTGGACTCCAGAGCTGCCCAATGTTGCTGGCCAAGGGCTACCCTGATATTGGCTGGAACCCCTGTGGTGGGGAGCGCTATCTTGACTTCCTCAGATTTGCGGTCTTTGTTAATGGTGAGGATGTGGGAAGTAAGGGGACAGCAATCCAGGCGGGCTCCTTGGAGGAAGGGAGGAAGGCTGGGAAGGGATTGAGTCTGTCTGTGTCAGGCCATGAGGTAAGGAGGGCCTGACCTCTGAGGCCTAAACTGCAAGAATATCATGGAAGTTTTCTGCCAGCACCCGAATCTGATGAGGGCTTTAGGGATGCGTGAAACAGTGATGGAAGTCATGGTCAGTGCGTTAGGAGGGTGAGAGTGTAAGGTAAGTCAAGACGGGGACCATAGGGAAGAGAAGTCTATCTAAGCCTGGTGCAACAGAAGGAAAAAGACTTTCACAGCTCAGGGTTACAGGAAAAATGAGATTCTCAGAGGCTGGGGCTTCAAGGGAAAGAAGGCTCTCAGAACCTGAGACTAACCTGAGTCTACCCAACACTCACAGGAGAGAGTGTGGAAGAGAATGCCAATGTCGTGGTGCGCCTGCTCATCCGGCGCCCTGAGTGCTTCGGGCCAGCCCTGAGGGGAGAAGGAGGCTCAGGGCTGCTGGCCGCTATGGAAGAGGCAATTCGGATCTCAGAGGATCCTGCTCGGGATGGCCCAGGCGTCAGAAAGGATCGGAGGAGGGACCAGTGAGTAACCACAGAAGAACAGCTCTCCCCACAATTCTGGCAATTCAGAGGGTTTTCACCTGTTCTGTGTCCTAGACTCCTTTGGGAGTCTGATGAAACCTTCTCAGAATCATGCTTTTAAATTCATAAAATAAAATATACAGAATTACAAGAAGAAACCAATTCTGTTGAAGTTCAGTAATCAAAATAATTTTTAAAAGAACAGTACAAGTTCACATACTCCCAGGTTAAGAATCCCTGGTCTCATCATCCAATCCTCTTTGGAGGTCATGAGGGGTTCGCTGCCTCCCAAAGTGCTTTTGGACAGGGCCAATTAATCTTTTGCTAGCTACCTTATTTACATAGTGCTTAAAGGCTTGCGAAGAACTTTGACTAAGTTATCTCATTTTATTCTCACAACAAACCTGGCTGGAAGAATGGGGAAACTGAGTCAAACAAAGGTTAAATGACTTGCCCAGGATCACACAAGTGATAAACATCTGAAACAACATTTGAACTCAGGTCTTCCTGTCTCCAGATGTATCACTGCATCTGCTGTGTCACTTCTGCGACGTCCTTGTTTCTGCCTGCCCCAACCTGGCCTCATTTTCTCTTCAGGCTTCCCTCCCTTCTACTTTCCTACCTTCCCCAGGAGTCTGGGCCACTCCTATTGTTTGCTATTACCTCCCATTTATACCATAATCTGGTTGCTTGTACATTGTCCTTCAGGGCAGGGATTCTTCTTTCTTTCTATAGGCAGTGGATAGAGCTCTGAGCCTGGAGTGAGGAAAACCTGAGTTCAAATCCAGCCTCAGATACTTATTAGCTGTGTGACCTTGGGCAAGTCACCTAACCTCTGTGCCTCAGTTTCTTCATCTGTACAATGGAATAATAAACAACAACACCTACCTCCCAGGGTTGATAATCTTTGGAAAACACTTAGCACAGTGCTTGAATCATAGTAGGTGCTCAATAAGTGCTTGTTGACTCTTGCCTTAGCCATGGCGGTGAGGATGCCCCTGAAGAAAACCGAGTGCACCTGGGAAATGCCATCATGTCATTCTACTCAGCCCTGATCGACCTGCTGGGACGCTGTGCTCCTGAGACTCACGTAAGTGTTGGGGGAACAGAATGGGAACTGCTGAGTAAGGGTCACGTTAACAAGGGTAGAGGGGAGGGTCAAGGTCTGTACATCTCTGTTCCCTTCTCTATCACAGCTGATCCAGGCTGGGAAAGGAGAGGCTCTGAGGATCCGGGCCATCCTGCGTTCCCTGGTACCCCTGGATGACCTTGTGGGCATTATCAGCCTGCCCCTTCAGATCCCCACTCTGGGGAAAGGTACAGGGCTGGAGGGGAGGGGGAATCCCTTCAAAGGGAAGTTTGGAAGCAAGACCTCTGGCGATCAGGGACTTGGGGGGAGGGCAGTTGAAGTGGATGGAGTCTAACAATTTTCCTGCTGGGTGTCCCCTGCTAGATGGGGCCCTGGTGCAGCCCCGAATGTCAGCCTCCTTTGTACCTGACCACAAGGCCCCCATGGTCCTCTTCCTGGACCGTGTCTATGGCATCGATACCCAGGACTTCCTACTCCATGTGCTTGATGTGGGCTTCCTGCCTGACATGCGGGCAGCTGCCTCCCTGGACACCGTGAGTGATCTACTCCCCACCCCCAGATCCCCCAAACAACCTTTTAGGGAATGCCTTCCATATAACACCCCATAATACCCCCAGTACAAAACCCCCATAGAATGCCCACATATGCCATTCCTTTATATAATAACATCCCCATATTCCCCCTGCTAAATCCCCCATGTAACACTTAACATCATGACACCACCACCACCATAACTGCCCCATAGAGCCTTCCCACTGAGCAATCTTATATAGCATTTTTTTTAAATATTTGACATTTTTATATCACTTTCATTTCTCACTATAACCCTCCTTCCTCCCCCTTCCAGAGAGACTCCCTTGTAATAAAGACTAAAAAAGAAATGAAAACAGTTCAGAAATACATCAACCAAATTAAAAAGTATATAAAGGACTCCCCTCCCATAGTCCCCTATACCTTTGCAATGGTAGAAGGTGGAAGGTGGTAGTGGTGGAAGGAGGTGCATTCTCCCATTTTTTTGGGCTTAAATTTTAACATTAAAAATAAACTATTGATACCTTCTCCCCACATTACTGTCCCTTGCCCCTCTTTCAAAAGAACTCACCCTTCTAACAAATAAATGCCCAAGTAAAACCAATTGATTACATTGATCACACCTGACCATGCACACCTCATTCTGTACCACCATCTCTCTGCCAAGAGGTGAAAGTCATGTTTCCCCATCAGTCCTTTAGAGTCACCATTGGCCCCTGTGCTGATCAGAGTTCTGTTGTCTTTCCATGTTATTTTATTTCATATTATTGTGGTTATGGTATAAATTGTTCTCCTGACTCTGTTTAATTTCCTTGGCATCAATTCATCTGTATAGCATTTCCACATGATACCCCTGGCTAACTCTCTCCATCCAACACTCCTGTAATGGTCCCAAGTCTTGCTCCATTTAATTCTGCCTATTTGACCCCCCATATTGATAGCTCCCTTGTAAGACCTTCGTATGGTCCCCATATCTCACTTTCTCTTAGACTTTCATATGACCCTCATGCCATAGCTTCTCTTTGACCTCCCATGTTAGCAACCTCCTATGTATGACCCCTGTATAATTACCATGCCACACTTTCTCTTGAGTCCCTGATATTAACAGCTCTTTCATATCACATGCTCTGACCCCCCCACTATATTAACTGCCTTTTGCATTTCAGTACCTACATGCTCTGTCAAGCACCCCCTCCCCTGTGTAACCCTCTGATAATATTCCATTTGAATTCTCATGTTAACAGCCCCCAATAGAACTTCGCTGTATAGGAGCCCTCAAAGATCCCCCCATTCTGCTCTTCCTCCTCCCCACTCAATAACAACCCTTGGCCAGCAAGGGATTGGGAAGACTCCAGGCTACACATGACTCAGTCCCTTAAATGTGGATGTGAAAAGAGTTGGACATGGGGTTACAAGGTCTGCCTCCCAACCCTAAACCTGACATATTTCTGTACTTCAGTGTTCTTCTCTGTGAAATGTGGGAGCTGGGCTGGGTGACCTCTCCCGGTTGTAGATCTGTGACCCTCCAATGTCATTCAGGCGGCGTTCAGCACCACGGAGATGGCCCTGGCCTTGAATCGCTACCTGTGTACAGCGGTGCTCCCTCTCATCACCAAGTGCGCTCCGCTTTTCGCGGGCACGGAGCACCGCGCCATCATGGTAGACTCCATGCTCCACACCGTATACCGCCTGTCCCGAGGGCGCTCCCTCACCAAGGCTCAGCGAGATGTTATTGAAGACTGTCTTATGGCGCTCTGCAGGTGTGCGGAGGGGAGAGCGTGAGAGCATTCTGCTGAAGGGAACGTGACTATGGGTGTGAGAGGAGGGGGAAGAGGAAAGATCAGAGTCTTTGGGGAGGAGGCGAAGGGGCCAAAGCCTGGGATCCCAGCACCAGCCAGAGGGACAGTGATGGGGAGTGGTCAGAGAGAGAGCTCGAGTTGGAATCAGGAAGACTTCAATTCAAACTTCACCCCCTGCCTGTCCCAGCTGCCTCTGCTGTGTGACTTTGAGCAAACCTCTCTGGGACTCAGTTTCTCCATCTGTAAAATGGAGTTAATATCTTTAGTGTCTACTTCTGAGACTGTAAGGTGTAGGACCCAGTCAGTGGAGAGAGGTTTCACACTAGGAGTTCCTCACACTGATGAAATCAGAGTGCCTGGTACGTAGTAAGCTCTACACAAATGTTACCACCAGCAGTATTGTTACTACTATCCCCGAAAGAAACCCTACCTCATGAGTTAATATGAGACTCAAGTGACAGAGTTTCTATATTATTATATATTATTACCTGAAGAAAAATTTCCTACTTCAAATGGTTAATACGTCTCAAGTGAGAAAGCCTCTACTTTATCATCATCATCGTCATTTCATTGTTATAGTGAATGAACAATGAAGAAGTCTCTCTCCCAAGGCAGCTCACTCCCCAAATATTACTCTTTATTTTTTAAATGAAATGATACATTTTTAAAATTAATTTTTTCTAATTACACATAATAATTTTTAACAATTTTTTAAATTTTGGGTTTCAAATTCTTTCCCTCCCTGCTCCTTGAGAAGG
This sequence comes from Potorous gilbertii, assembly GCA_028658325.1. Taxonomy (NCBI): domain Eukaryota; kingdom Metazoa; phylum Chordata; class Mammalia; order Diprotodontia; family Potoroidae; genus Potorous; species Potorous gilbertii. The sequence continues at coordinate 22,174,573 of CM053771.1, forward strand.
TAAGTGACTTGATATAGTCTCTACATGGGCAGTCATGCTTGGGCAATGCCTTCCCCAGAGTCACACAAGCCATTTGGGTTAGAAGTGGCACCTGAATCTGGGTCTTATCACTTCTCCTCAATAGTTACTTCTCTTACTAATACCAACAACCCTTTGTTCCTGGTCCCAGGTACATTCGTCCGTCCATGCTCCAGCATCTTCTGCGTCGCCTGGTATTCGATGTGCCCATCCTCAATGAGTTTGCCAAGATGCCTCTCAAGGTACCTGGGCTTAGGGAATGGAGCAAGGAGGCGGCAGACAGTCTCTAATCAGTATGTATTCCAAACTGGGATAGGGATCGGACCTGTGATTTCATAGGGGAACTCCCAGGTGAGGAAATTCCCTCTGTCAGTGGAGATTGGTGCCTTCTCTGCAACCTGTGGTTTTAGAGAACTACCCAGAGGTGCCCAGCCAGATCTTCCTGGCTCCAAAGGCAACCTTCTATGTACTGTATCATGTTGCATCTTATCAACAGTCCAAATTCTCAGATGAACTTATCATCCATCAAATTCTATCAATCCATACGTATGGATGGGCACCTATGGGTTCCAAGTTCTGTACTGAGTGCTAGGGGAGACATGAAGTATGGGTAAGACATTGGCCCTATCCTCATGGCGTCTAAACTCAACCACAGATAGATATGGTGCAAGGTTGATGAGAAAGGTCAATATAGACCCAGCTTCTCAAAGAAGGTGGCAGGGAAAGGAGAAGGATTTGAGTTGAGCTTTTTTTTGTTTCATTTTAAAATTAAATTTTAAGAGTTTTACTTAAAAATGTTTTTTACATAAAAAAGTTTCTTCTTGCTCCGTTTCACCTCCCCATCCCTTTTGAAAAAAAGGAAAAAAAAACAGAACCCTTGTAATAGATATAAAGGATAGGGAGGCATTCAGTAGAGGAAGGCAGGATCATCCAGGCAAAACGTACTATAAGCAAATGTATGGAGGTCAGCAGATCATGGGGCATTTTCAGCGTGTTAGCAGGCAGAGTCAAATGCATGAAGGGAAGTGTAGTATAGTGGATAGAGGGCTTAATTTGAAGTCAGGAAGACCCAGATTCAAATTCTGCCTCCAATACTCTATATGTCCCTGGGCAAGTTGTGTGACCTCGATGGATCTCAGTGTCCTCATCTGTAAAAATCAAGGCAAGGTTAGTCTTGGGCTGCAAACTATGCTTCTGTGATCCTCTGCATGGAAGGAAGTAATAGGAGATGTCTGCAAGAAGGTTGGCACCATAATGTGGCAAGCAAAGAAGTCTGAACTTTACCCAATAAATGACATGACCAGCTTTGTCCACTCCCCTTTCCTCAATGGAAATGCTCATTTTCATGGGCAGCTAGGTGATACAGAAAATAGAGCACCAGCTCTGGAGTCAGGAGGATCTGAGTTCAAATCTGTCCTTAGACACTTGCTAGCTGTGTGAACCTGAACAAGCCACTTAACCCCAATTGCCTCCAAAGAGGGGGAATAAAGAAAATACTAATTTTTATGACCTTGTAAAGGTGATTTTTGCCTTACTTGATAAGGTCCCATGTTCTAAACTGTCAAGGTGTTTTGGATGCTGACTCTTCTTCCAGTGTAAGCTCTCTCTCCATCCATGACACCATCTGCCAATAGGATAAAGAGTACCATCTGTTCCTTTACCTAAGTCACTGACTTAAAAAAAAGGGCAGGGACAAACACAGATCCCAGTGTCCCTCCACTGGAGATCACCTTCCATTAATGCCTAATTTGGGGGTCCGGGCATTCAACTAGTTCTAACTTCCCTTAATTACATTTGCTTGTCAGTCTTAAATCCATCTACAAGCATTTATTAAGCAACTCTCCTGTGCCAGGCCCCAGGCATCCCAAGACAAAACAAGAAAGAGTTCTTGCCCTCAAGAAGCTTACCTTCTCCTCTGTCTGCCTCAGTTTCTTTATCTGTCAAATAAGTATAATAATAACCCTTCACTCCCAGGGCTGTTGTGAGGACCAAATGAGAAAATATTTTTAAAACACTTGCCACGTAGTAGGCTCTTATAGATACTTCTTTCCTTCCTTCTTTCATTCCTTCCTGTCTCTTTTCCTTCCTTCTTTCTTTTCTCCCTCTCTCCCTCCCTCCTCTTTTTCTTCCTCCCTAGCTCCTAACCAATCACTACGAGCGCTGCTGGAAGTATTACTGCCTCCCCACAGGCTGGGCCAACTATGGGGTCACCTCCGAGGAGGAGCTCCATCTGACTCGCAAGCTTTTCTGGGGCATCTTTGAGTCATTGGCCCACAAGGTGAGTCCCAAGAGGGGAGGCCAGTGGGCTGCGGGAGCATCTGAGGGCATAGAGAGGCCAATGAACTGGGAGGCAGCAAGGGACCCTAAACTGTGGGGACTCCTAGAGGAAGCCAGTGGAATGACAGGGACCCCAAGATGTGGGGGCATGGTGAGGGGGAAGGCAGTTGGTTGGGAGGCCCCTGAACCATGGGGGTGCAGAGAAGAAGAAAGGGTAGCCATCAGGTTTGAGGAATTAGGAGCATTTGAGGGGTCAGCCTCCCTGAATTTAGGGTTCATGGGAGGAGCCAGAAAAGAGAGAGTATTTATCTGACAGTCTTGGAAATTTGAACACTTAGGGAATGGTGTCTTAAGAGCTGTTGGGTGGAATTTGGAGCTGCTGGGCCCCAAGGGCTTGGTATTGCCAAGGTGTTGGGTGTTTGCCTCATGCTTGCTGTTGGGGTATGTAGTGGGGTGGGGGTCTCAGGGAAGAGGCAGTACATCTGTTAGGTTCCAAATTGGAGGATTTAGGGGAAGAGAAGGGTACCGGGAGGATGTAGTTCCGGGCTCCTGGGTGTAGAGATGGAGGTAGGACTCACTGAATGGGCTGGGGACTCGGGGATCCTGGATGGAGGGAGGAGGGCATCTCAGGGATGTCAGGGATCAGACTTTCCCCTCCCAGCACTGGGCAAGTGTGGGGTTCCAGCCTCACAGTGACCCCTTGGGTCCTCACAGAAATACGACCAGGAACTCTACCGCATGGCCATGCCATGTCTGTGTGCCATTGCCGGAGCCCTGCCCCCAGACTATGTGGATGCCTCCTACTCTTCCAAGGCTGAGAAAAAGGCCAGTGTGGATGCTGAGGGCAATTTTGACCCCCGGCCCGTGGAGACACTCAAGTGAGGCTCTGTCAGGAATGGATGGAGGAGAGAAGTCCTTGGGCTGGGAGTGTGGGGGTAAAAAAGCCGGGGCTGGGGGCATCCCCAATTCCTCCAAACCCCTCCCACTTACCGTTCTCTTCCCACCCTCAGTGTGATCATACCTGAGAAACTTGACTCCTTCATCAACAAATTCGCAGAATACACACACGAGAAATGGGCATTTGACAAGGTGCTGGCAACAGGTTTTCTCCAGACCCCAGAAGCCCCCAGATGCTCCTCTGCCCTCCCCCAAACTCTTCCTCCATATCCCCTCAGTGCTCCTCAGTAACCCCACTGACACCCCTCCAATATAACTCTCAGGGGCTCCTTCAGGTCTTCCCTGGGACTCTTCCCCATGCCCCACCCAGCTCTTTCTCCCCAGGACCCCAGAACAGGGGAAGGAATCAAGGATCCCCTCCAGAATGTCCGGCCAAACAACCTGCCCCTCCAGCATCTGTCTACTCAGGGCCCAGAGCTCCCAATGGACAGGGGCTGGGGCTGACATCTGTCCTCTTCCTGCAGATTCAGAACAATTGGACATTTGGGGAGAACATTGATGAGGAACTGAAGACCCACCACATGCTTCGGCCCTATAAGACCTTCTCAGAAAAGGTGCCTGACTCTCCACCCCCAACTTGGGCCAGTCTTGGTACCCCAGGTGCCAACCTTGACCCCTGCTCACCTTCTTAATGATGCCATTCCAACCTACATATTCTCCCTCACCCCCAACCAGTAACACTGAGCATGAACTCAGACCCCCAGTCCTGGCATCTCCTTGGGATGGTCCACTTGGCTCCTGGGACCAGCTCCTCAAATCTTCCATCTCTCCTGTCCCAGGCCCCCCAGAAACCAGCTTCCTCCCTTCTAGCTCCAGGCACTTACAATCTCGGACCAAGGTCCCCATGATTCCAGGATTAGCATGTCTCAGATTTTCTATGTTTTCCAGAGTCCTCAATTATTCCCAAGGACAGGGATGCCCATGGGAGGGTGAGAATGACACATTGGGAGGGGAAGTCAGAAATCAGATCATAGATTAAGAGTTGGAAGGGAATTTAGAGGTCCTAATCCAGCCACTCGCCCCTACACAAGGCCTAAGAGGGTGACATTATTTGCCAAGGACCACATTGATAGTAGAAGGTCTAAATTTAGACCCAGGTCCTCTAGCTCCAAATCCAATGTTCTTTACATTACCCCCATGCTGACTTACAAATAGTGGTTAAGACTTTCCAGATGTCTCACATTCAAAACTTCTCCCAGGGGTCTGTTGCAATGGCAAGCAACTGGTCCTGGTCTCTCTGAGCTCCTCTGTTGGCTCCTGTGCTCACCCATTTCTTCTTTCTAGTTGAGAAACCAAATAATTTTGGTTTCTTATCCTGGGATCTTGTGCTCATGGATTTCCCTCTCCCCACCACAAAGCAGTCCCTATCCTAGTCTATTGATCACATGCTTTCCTCCTCCTTCATCTCTACCTCACACCAGGACAAAGAGATTTACCGGTGGCCTATCAAGGAGTCACTGAAAGCCATGATTGCCTGGGAGTGGACAGTGGAAAAAGCCCGTGAGGGTGAGGAGGAGAAGGCAGAGAAGAAGACCAAGACCCGCAAGATCTCCCAGAATGCCCCGGTAAGAGGAGTAAGGAGCTGGGTGAAACCCAGGACATCACTGACTCACCCTTCTCTGTCCCTGAGTATCCCTTGTCTTCCATTTTCAGGCCACCTATGACCCGAGAGAGGGTTATAATCCCCAGCCTCCAGACCTCAGCTGTGTCACCCTGTCCCGGGAACTACAGGTGAGACACCCCAAGTCTGCACCCACTCCAATGAGTTCTAGCTGCATCTCCCTTCGCCTATGAGCTCTGGCTCCACCCCCTCCCTTGATCAGTTCTGCCCCACCCCCTTCCCCTAATGAGTTCTAGCTGTACCTGCCCACCCCCCATGATGTCTGGTTGCATCCTCACTCCTCAGTTCTGGCTATACGACACACACACCCCCACCCTCCCCACCCCAACGCCCTGCCCCGGTAGGCTGGGGACATCCTCGACCTTAAGAATAGATGTGGGGTCTGTGTCTAGAGATGAGAGTTTTGTTGTTAGAAGGGCTTTGTCCGGGGGCGGGAGCAAAGTGATGAACTTGTGCCTATGAAGCCAAGACCTGCCTGGCCAGCTTCTGAGACTGAAACTTCCCCATGCCACCTCCCTCCAGGCCATGGCTGAGCAACTGGCTGAGAATTACCATAATACATGGGGAAGGAAGAAAAAGCAGGAATTAGAGGCCAAGGGTAAGGCCCAGCCCTGGGGCTCCTATCCCCAACTATCCCTTGAGGAGACCGCTACACTGAGAGCCCCCAAAACCTCCAGCTTCAAGAGTACTCAACCCTAGGGGCCTCCCACACTCCTCAAAATGCTTATCACTCTGAGGACTCCCGATTGCCCTAGATCTCCCATTTCTGTGGAACGCTACACTCCCTTGGATACACCTCATTCTGAGGACCCCCAGATCACCCCTAGATCTCCCCATTCTGAGGATCCTCACTCCTAGTAGGGACACCCATGCATCCTTCTCCCCCCGGCTCTGGTGACCACCAATACTCAGAACTGCCCAAATTGGAGACCCCCTTAGTGTTCCTTGCCCCAGGCTTTCTGCCCCCATCTATCCCACCTGAGCACCATCACCCCCCCAGGTGGAGGTACCCACCCCCTCCTGGTCCCCTACGACACACTGACTGCCAAGGAGAAGGCCCGAGACCGAGAGAAGGCACAGGAGCTTCTCAAATTCCTACAGATGAATGGCTACGCAGTGACGAGGTATGTGGGGGGAGCAGAGGCGAGTGGACAGCCTGGGGAGAAGGGAGACTGGAGTGGGGACCTTCAATGATCTTTGCCCTGCTCTGCTCCACTCTTCCAGGGGGCTGAAGGACATGGAGCTGGACACATCCTCCATTGAAAAGAGATTTGCGTTTGGCTTCCTCCAGCAGCTTCTTCGGTGGATGGATATTTCACAGGAGTTCATTGCCCACCTGGGTGAGCCCTAACTGGCAATTTCCATTTTTGCAAGGCATCTACCCCATCCCACCCCCAACACACACACACGTGGCCTCTAGACCTTATTGACCCCTAAGAAGTCTCCTCACTCACAGAACCCAGAGAACACTGTCCACTCAAAGAGCTCCCCAGAAGTTTCCTCCCAGGCCTAATTACCCTCTTCTTTTCCACTTCCTACCTCCCCCTACACACACATATAGAGGCTGTGGTGAGCAGTGGACGGGTGGAGAAGTCTCCCCATGAGCAAGAGATCAAGTTCTTTGCCAAGGTAAGTGGTCAGAGCTGCGCCAGGCCCAGGATTAAGGAAAGGGACAGAGTTGGGGCTAGATCTGGGGGTATGTCCAGGCTACCTCTCTCTCACTCGTCTCTCCCCACCCCATCCCCACCAGATCCTGCTGCCTCTCATCAACCAGTATTTCAACAATCACTGCCTGTACTTCCTGTCCACACCAGCTAAGGTCCTAGGCAGTGGGGGCCATGCGTCTAACAAGGAAAAGGAGATGATCACCAGGTTTGTGCCTGACTCCTTAGCCTGGCTATCTCCCAGACTCTTGCCCCACACTCCTGAAGAATCCTGTCCCCATACCTCATCTCCAGCATTCCAAGATGCCCTGACTGCCTTTCTACCCTCTGACTTTGGGGATTCCTAAGGGGGAACGAGACCCATCTGGCCCAAGGGACCAAGCCCTCAACCTTTAAGGAACCAATTCTACCTATGTTCTGAATGCTAGACATTAACTCCTTATCCTCTCATGCCTTCTCACCTCCTACTCTCCACACCCTGCACCTCCCCTCTGTCCCTCCTTCCCTCCCTTATCCTTCTGTCTTTTCATTTCTTATCCCTCTCTGCCTTTATCCCCCATCCTGTCCCCCATGTCTCTCTTGCCCAATACCATCTCCTCTTCTTCTGTCACTTTCACTCCCATCCTTGCACTCTCTTGTCTCCTGTCTCCTCTGCCCTTTCGTCTCCCTGCTCTCTCTTGTCCTCCATACCTCCTTCCTTTCAACATCCCTTGTTCCTTTCATTTCTCTGCTGTGCATCTCTCTAATCTCCATGCTTTATTACCCTCCTGTGCCCCTTCTTACACATTCCCCTTTCCTGTCTCTCCCCTTATCCCTTCTCTCCTTTCCTCCTCCTATCTCTCCTCCCTTACTCTTTGCCTCTGTTCCTTTCTCTTCTTCTAATCCTTCCATCTCAATCTTCCCTCTCTTGACCCTCCATCCCTGTTTCCCTCCTCTCTTCCACCCTTCCTCATCCCTGTCATTCCCCATCCCTCCATTCCTCTGTCCTATTTCCCTCTGTCCTTCTCTTTAGCCTATTCTGTAAACTCGCCGCTCTCGTCCGGCACCGAGTCTCTCTCTTTGGTAAGAATTCTTCCTTTTAATGCCTCCCCTTCCCCCATAATCCTTTTCTCCATGCTCCACCACCAAATTCCTCTCATTCCCTCATCCCCACCCCGAACTGGGACCCATATTCTACTTGGGAATGAGGATGGGGGAAAAATATATGGGTATCAGTATTGGGGTCAGCAAGAAGGCCATGTCCTCCCCATTTTCTCGCCCCATCCTGTTTGCTCTCCCCTCCAGGGACTGACGCTCCAGCTGTGGTCAACTGTCTACACATCCTTGCCCGGTCACTGGATGCCAGGTGAGACCACATTCGCCTGACCTCCCCCACAGAGGGCCGTGTCAGAGAATCACCTCCCACTAAACCTGGCTGCTTCTCTCCCTCCATCCCTCTGTCCTCCTTTTTGCCCATCATTTATCACTCAACCTGAGGAAGACACCTCAGAGGAAATCTGGCCTGAGCCTGACTAGAGAGCCCTGCTACCAAGTCTCAGAAAAGTGATCATCCAGCTTCTGCTGAAGATCTCAGACCAGGGAGAGCTCCAAGTTTGCCCCAACATCGGTACTAAACCTGACTCCTTAGGGCTGCTGTTACTGAGCAGACTAGTGCTAGAGTCAGGCAGGACAAACTTCAGCCTCTTCTATGTACGTGATAGACCTTCAGATACCTCAAGAAGGTTGTTGTATTCGCATACACACACACGCACACACACACACACCATCCAAGGTTTTCCTACTTCAGGCTAAACATCCCAAATTCTTCCAACCAATCCTTATATGGTAAGACTAAGATTCCTTCCAACATCCTGGCTGCTGTCCTCTGAACTCCTTCCAAAGCATGTAAATATCCTTACTCAAATGCATCAGCCAGAGTGGACTGCGTGCCACCCTCCAGATGTGGTCTGGCTAAGGCCATAGGCCCTGGGGACAGTTGCTTCCTCTTCTCCGGACATGAGTCCTCTCTCAGTGCAGCCTTGGATCACGTTGGCTTTCCTGGTGGCTGTCCTGTTTATTCCTGCTAAGCCAGCAGTCCACTCAGACCTACAGTCTTTCCATGAGAATTGATATAGTAGTCAAAGAAACAAGGGCAAAAATAGTCCAGGGCAGCTCGGGGCCACCACAGGGCACAGAGCTCTGGTCTTGGAGTCAGGAAGACTCATCTTCCTGAGTTAAAATCCAGCCTCAGACATTTACTAGTTGTATGACCCTAGGCAAGTCACTTCACCCTATTTGCCTCAGTTTCCTCATCTGTAAAATGAGCCAGAGAAGGAAATGGCAAACCACTCCAGTATCTCTGCCAAGAAAACCTCAAATGGGAGCACTAGGCTTGGAGTCAGAGGGCTTGGGTTCAAATCCTGCTATCTTTATGACCTTAGATGAGTTACCTGACTAGCATAGGCCTCGGATTCCTCATTTGTCACATGGGGGCTAGGAATGCAGACCAGATGGCTTCCATGGCCCCCACCAGCTCTACTTCCATGATCTTCTGATCATTCCTAGTCTACCTCGATCCCTGTAGATTAACAGACCCATTAACTAGCCTTCCCAGTTTTATATCATCAGCAAATTCTATGAATGAAATGTTGAACAGAGCCCTGGAGTGCTCCACTGGAGACCTCCTTCCAAGAAGCATCCTCATAACAACTCTTGAGCATGTTCATTCAGCCAGTTCCAGATCTGACTGATCATCCTGCCCATATCTCTCCATCTCATTCACAAAAATAACATTGAGACATTTAGTTAAATGCTTTCCTAAGAATCTAGGTGGGCTCTATTTATGGCCTTTCCCTAATCTATTCATCTACAGAAAAGGAAATGAAGTTAAGTCAATGTGACTAGTTTTTGGTGAAACCCTTTAAAAAGACCACCAAAATCTTCAGGAAACTGACCTGGGCCATAGTTCACACGAGTTTGTCCTAAGCTGCCCCTCAGAAACCTTGGTGCTGGGAGTCCTCTGTTCCACTCATGACCTAAGGACCTCAGAATCCCAGGACCTTAGAGCTGAGGGTCACCTTGTCACTGTACATGGATAGGAATGGCCTCTATGAGGTCCTTGACAGGAATCATGTAGCTTGTGCTTAGAGACATCCTGGACATACTTGGAGGGTGCCAAGGGGAGAAGAGATTAGACCTGTTCTGGTTGGCTCCAGAAGGCAGAACCAACTAGGAGAGATGACTAGAAGTAGACTGGGTGTGTGGGGTGAGGGAAGGGGGGAGTTCCTTTCAGGTCTGGATGGCCCTTCTAACTCTCACATTCTGAGATTCTGTAAGGAACTGGGAACTTGGGCTCTCTTGAGGAAACCTATGTCATCCTTTTTTTCCTCCCTCATTCTTCTTTGGGGACCCCTCAGCCTCCTGCTGCCCATCTACTGAGGGTAATAAAATCAGGACCAGAGGTTGTGAAGGTCAGCCTGTCATCCCCACTCCCACCTTTGTTCCCATCCCCAAATCTCACTCATTCTTCTCTGGATACCCACTGTGGTCCTGTCTTGGAACTGAGGTAATTGAAGCCAATGTGACCTCCCCAGGCCCATCTTGCCCCGTGGGTCTCCATCACTCTACCAGGGGGTCCCTACCCCGCTCTTCCAATTGCTCCAAGGTAGATGATGGAACTGGACCCCTAGACCAAAGATTTTGAAAGCTAACCTGACCCCACCAAACCTTCCTCACTCCCTTGAAATTTTCCTTATCCTGTCACAAGAACTCCAACCCCCTGACCTTCCCCCAAAAGCAGGGCTAGGAACTGTGAGTCTCTGGTGTACGATAGAGAAAAGAGTGGAGTGCTTGATCTTGAAGTTAGGAGGCTGAGCTGCTACTTCCTATCCTAGTGACCTCGAATGAATCATTGACCTTCCATGGCCTATACTTCCCTAATCCCCACAAAGGGAAGGTTGGACCAGGGCAGCAGTTCCCAAACTTTTAGGTCTCAGGACTCTTTTATGCTTATCACAATTATTGAGGACAACCCCACCTCCTTTGTTTACATGGGTTACACCTACTGATATTTATCATATTAGAAACTAAAAATGGGTACATTTTCAAAAGACACTTTTATTTATTTAAAAAAATAATCATAAAAACCCATTACAAGATAACATAAATAACATTTTTTTAATAAAAAAAAATGAAAAGTATTTTATGAGAACGGGACTGTTTCATATTGTTTTTGCAAATCTCTTTCATGAGATTTGCCCTTAATAGAAGACAGCTGGATTCTCATATTTGCTTCTGCATCAAATCTTTTTCAGTGTTTTGCTTTAGTTGAAATATATAAGAATGATAACATTTATATATAACACTTGCAAAGTGCTTTACAAATACTATCTCATTTGAAGAAAATTCAGCCTCACACAGATATGTAATCTGCAAAGGAAGGAGTATTTTAAGAGGCAAATAATGTCTTAGTGTTGCTATGAAAATTTTGGACCTTGAGTCTCCCTGGAAGGGTCTGGACCACAGTTTGAGAACTGTTAGACTAGAAGATTGAGGCTATTAGATGTCACAATGATTAGGGTGCTGGACTTGGAGTCAGAAACCTAAGTTCAAATCATAACTTACTTATTAGCTGTGTAATGGGCAAGTCATTTAATCACCACCTGCCTCAGTTTCCCAATCTGTAAAGTGAAGGAGTTGGACTCAATGGCCTCTAAGGTCCCCTCCAGCTCTGGTGCTTAGACCCCTGGGTCTTCCTCCTTCTTCCCCAGGACAGTGATGAAGTCTGGCCCTGAGATCGTGAAGGCTGGTCTCCGATCGTTCTTTGAGAGTGCTTCAGAGGACATTGAGAAGATGGTGGAGAACCTGCGTTTGGGCAAGGTGTCCCAGGCCCGGACCCAGGTCAAGGGTGTCGGCCAGAATCTCACCTACACCACTGTGGCTCTGCTTCCCGTCCTCACCACCCTCTTTCAGCACATCGCCCAGCACCAGTTTGGAGACGATGTCATCTGTAAGGGCGGCCCCGGCTGCATCCTGAGAGAGGAGAGGGCCCTCTGAGCGGGAAGAGACCTAGGCCCCGAGTGTGGGACTCAGGCTAGAAGTGGGGGTCCCTGGGAGCTGGGAAGACTTCTCAAAGGATGCAGTAGCATTAGAGGAGAGCATTTCAAGGAAGGAGATTAGGAGGGAGACCTGGGTTCAAATGCTGACTCTACCGCTTCTTACCTAGGTTGACCCCAGGCAAGTCACTTAAGCTCCATGGGTCTCAGTTGTCTCATCTGTAAAATAAGGGTTAGTCCCGTCCATCTGCAGAGTTCGGATCCCATGACCTCATGGGTCCCTCCTAACTCTAAATCTATGACCATGTGATCCACAAATTGGTGTCTGACAGGCCTTCTTCTTGCTGGGCCTCAGTTTCCCCATTTATAAAATGAGGGAGGTTGGAGTCAACAATCACAAAATCATAGGCTTTTGAGTGAGAAAGACCCATGAGGCCATGGAGATCAATTCCCTCATTCTATAACTGAAGATGCTTTGGCCAAGGGAGGAGAAAGGACTGGTACAGGGTCCCACCATCAGTAAGTGAACGATAGTGGGGCATTTTGAACCACACTACCCCCCTCATTTTGGATGAGGAGTAAGGCCTAGGAAGAGTCTTGCAGGATTTGAACCCTGACTCTTTGCGCTGGCCCCTGGGGCCACACTCTCCACTGCCTTTTTGTCTCTGAGGTCCATTCCATCTCAGAGGCCCAACTGTTCTAAAAGAATTCAATGGGAAGGAAAGGAAGCTTCGGTGACCTCTGACTTTTGCTCTTGTGTCTTCCTCCATCCTTCCCATACAGTGGACGATGTCCAGGTCTCCTGTTACCGAACACTTTGCAGTATCTACTCTCTGGGGACTACCAAGAATTCCTATGTGGAGAAGTAAGAAGGGTCTGGGAGGAGTAGAGAGGTGGGGCAGGAGGAGTCACTAGAGAAAGAGCTGGAGGGGGGGCAGATTGGAGGGAGGGGGGACATTAAAGTGTTCATTAAAGGGAGAGCTAGATAGTGGGGAGTCTCGTGAGTGGAGAGGGCTGGAAAGATGAAAGGAATCTGACTATGCCCCCACCATCCAGACTACGTCCAGCCCTTGGAGAATGCCTTGCCCGTCTGGCAGCTGCCATGCCGGTTGCCTTCCTTGAACCCCAATTGAATGAATTCAACGTCTGCTCTGTCTACACTACCAAATCTCCCAGGGAACGTGCCAGTGAGTTTCGGGGATCACCTCTGAATGATGTAAGGGGAAAGTGGCCCTGAAATTTCAGGAACCCCAAGTTGGCAATGAGGTTGCTCTGGGGGGAACCTAAGGGTCCTCTGATTAGGGGGTACATTACTAACTTAGGGATTTGATGGGATCAGACTAGAATGTCATGGGGTAGATTTGGGAGTCCTCTGCTTTTAGGGGGCATTGGAGATAAGGAAAATGATGAGCTTCACAGACAGTAGATTGAACAGGTTTCTGAAAGTATCAGTCTGGATAGCTAGTGGAGTTTAGGGAATTTGGTTGAATTTGTGTTCCATCAAGACCACCCCCCTATCACCCCAAATATTTTTCTTTGATGCATGAAAAAGTTGTAGGGCTATTAGTGTACAGCAAGCCTATATGCCCAGAGGGTGCTGTGGAAGCTGGAAAAACTAATGCAGATTTGCCTTTAATGAGAGAGACTGAGCCCCCAGGACTCTGGACCTGACAATGCCATCATCCTCTGCCTTGGTCAGACTACAGACCAGGAGTATACTGAGTTCAGATCTGAGTTTAAGGATGTCAGTAAGATGGCGAGTGCCTGGAGGAAGGCAGCTGGGAGGGTGGTGGGTCCTGAGTTCCTAACCCATAAAGATAGGGTGAAGCAACAGAGGGTGTTTAGCCCGGAGAAAACTGAGAAGGATATGAGAGCTGCATTCAAACATTTGAAAGGTTATGGAGAAAGGGTTTCACTTGTCCTGGGTGGCCAAGGAAGAAAAAAGTTAGGGATGATGGATTTGAACTGCTGAAAGGTCCAAAAATATGGCTAACCATTAGAGATGTCCCATGGTGGAATGGACCACTTTAGGGGGTAGGGAACCCTGCGCCATCACTAGTTTTCAAGCTAAGGCTGGAGGACCACTGATAATGTGGATGAGGGTTCCTTTTCAGTATCCCAAGGTCACTTTTAACCCTGAGATTCTGGAATGTTCTGTAACACTAGGCTTGGGGCCCAATGGGATTAGGATCATAGGATTTGGGGGAGCCCTCTGAATAATTCTCATACCCTGCACCAGTCCTGGGCCTTCCCAGCTCTGTGGAGGAGATGTGCCCAGATATCCCGGACCTGAAGCAGCTGATGGCAGAGATCGGGGGATTGGCTGAGTCGGGCGCCCGCTACACAGAGATGCCCCATGTTATCGAGGTCACACTACCAATGCTTTGTAACTACCTGCCCCGATGGTGGGAGCGGGGTCCCGAGGTACCTACCTCACAGCCCCCGGGAGGTCCCCCACCCTGCACAGATGTTACCTCAGACCACCTCAACTCCCTCCTGGGAAATATCCTCCGAATCATTGTCAACAACCTGGGCATTGATGAGGCTTCATGGATGAAGCGCCTAGCAGGTGAGTGTGTGGGGATGAAGCATCTGGATGATATGTGCGGGATGAAGTACCTAGCAGATGGGCATGGGGATGGGTTTGAGTGTGGGAAGGGGTGAGAAAGTACAATAGAGATAAGGTCTTGGGAAGCTATGAATGTATACAGATATGGCATGTTGAAAGGGCAGGATTCCTATAGATTAGATGTGGAATCCCTCAAAGACTATTTTCCTCATGGCAATGAGAGGGGATCAGAGTCCCTTGAGAGCCACATTTTGGAATAGGGATTCCCCAGTCTGACAGAAGTGGAAGTAGGATTTCTAATGGCCAGGGGGCTCGAGGTTCCCAGGAATAGTTATTTGGAGTCAGAATGAGAAATTGAGGGATCTGGGGCTGAAGTCCTCCCAAAAGCTGAGACAAAAGGGACAGGAATGTAAGGGTTAGAAATGGGAGCTGGAGTCCCCAAAGACCAGTGAAGGGAGTGCAAGGGTCTCCTAGTGATAAGGAACAAGGCTCAGTGGAAAGACCACTGAGTTTTCTGTGGTGTAGAATCAGAAGGCCTAGTTCTGATCTTTAAATGCCTGTGTGACTGGATAAATCACTTTCTCTTTCTGGGCCTCTCTAAAATTAGAGAGTTGGAAGAGAGGGTCTCTGAGATTCCCCTCCAGCTCTGAAATCTCACTCCCCTAGGGCAAGGAGTCCAAGACCCTGGTTACCAGAATTTGGAAGTCTCCTAAAGGCTTAGGCAGAGATTGGGTGTATGTGGGGTCCCTAGTGACTTGGGTTAGGAAGTTAAGGATCTTGGGATAGAGGTGGAGGTTCTACAGGCCCAGGGGTACTGACCTCTCCTCTTGCCCTATCCCCCAGTATTTGCCCAACCAATCGTGAGTCGGGCCAGGCCTGAGATGCTCCGGTCTCATTTCATCCCCACTGTGGGCCGGCTACGAAAGCGAGCTGGGAAGGTCGTAGCCGAAGAGGAGCAGCTGCGGCTGGAGGCCAAGGCAGAAGCTGAAGAGGGAGAACTCCTGGTTCGGGATGAGTTTTCCGTGCTCTGCCGGGACCTCTACGCACTCTATCCCCTGCTTATCCGCTATGTGGACAACAACCGGTCAGCCCCTCCCCCGTCCCAATGCTCCACCCTAAATGATGTATAATCAGTTTTAATACAGGCACAGATACCTGAGAGGGCAGGACCAGACCTCATGTTCCACTACCCACACAATTTCTCTCTTGGCTGTCCTTGGTGACTCCTCCAACCACTAGATAGGTCACTATCCATTTTTGCCCAAGAGAAGACCAGGCTTGGAATCAGGATGATCTGAGTTCAAATCCCAGTGACTTTGGGCAAGCCCCTTAACCTTTCTGGGCCTCTATGTGCTGTGGGCCTGTTGTTCTCATCCCCAGCCATTGTGGTTCACATTTCTCCATAAATCCTCAAGTGATGGTCTGTTCGGGGTGGCAGACCCTCAGACCCACTCAGACTGTCCTTCCATTCAATGCCACCTAGGCAAGTCTGCAGTGATGAGCCCCAGGGATCTGTGTTTGGTTCTCTTCTGTCATCATGGATGACACGCTTATCTAACTGCAAATGTCACCAAAGCCTTTCACTCTTGCCCTGTGACCAGCCCACCTCCCTTTCCAGACCAACAAACTTTGGATGATAGTCCCAAAATGATTTCTTGTGCATATCATCATTGATAACATTTGATAACTTGCTCATATCTGCCATCCATCTTTCTTGGCCCATTGAAACACCTAGATTTTCTATTGAGTTTGTAGCGTTCTATGATTCGTAGTCCTGGGGCACCATGGGAGAATCATGGTGTTTAAAGGATGGGCTTGGGATCAGGATACAGCTCAGGATCACTGAAAGCTTTTCTCAGATGTTACCATCTTGTTTCTTATTCAGCTCTGGGCTGTCTTCGTTGTCTACACAAGATATATAAATGTGGATGGACTGATTCTATAGGCTTATCAAACAACTGTACATCCTGATTTGGGCAACATGCCTCCTTCATCCACTTTGTTTTTCCCGTGTGGATTGCAAGGTTGATGGCAGGCAGGCAAGAAGCATGTGTTAAGCATTTACTATATTCCAGGCACTGTGCTAAGCATAAGAATACAAACAGAAAGAAAAAGAGAGACAGTTCCTGCCCTGAAAGAGCTTAAATGCTAAAGGGAGGAAAGAATAAGCATTTAAATAGTACCTACTATGTGCCAATCACTGTGCTGAGCACTTTATAAATATTATCTCATTTGTTCCTCACAACAACCCTGGAGGTAGGTGTTGTTATTCCCATTTTACAGTTGAGGAAACTGAGGCAGACAGGTTAAGTGACTTGTCCAGGGTCACACAATTAATAAGTGTCTGAGGCTGAATTTGAACTCAGGTCTTTCTGACTCCAGGCCCAGCAGCATCTAGAAAGATGACACATGAAAGAAAACTAAAGAGTCGGGGGAGAAGGGGGTAAAAGCACGAGAAGTGGTTCCAAGCTGATCACAAATTACTTTTTTTCATACCTGATGCTCCATCCAAACTGGCCTACTCACCATTTTGATCTCCAATCTCTAACTTCCCTCAAGACTCAGCTCCAGAGCTAGCTTCTTCTGGAAATCTTTCTTGATTCTCTCAGGCATTCGCTCTTCCCCCTCCCCATCACCATTGACTTTGCATTTATCCCATATTGATTCATCTGGAAACATACCCTATCCCCTCGAGGACAGAGGCTCTTTCATTTTTTTGCCTTTGAATCTCCCAGGACAGTGAATGGCACACAGTGGGTGCTTAATAAGTGCTGATTGATAGATTGACATCTAATTAGGAGACAGTTGTAATAATCTAGGCAAGGTGTCTGATATACTATGTAAGCAGAATTGGGAACAACTTGGTAACTAGTGGGATGTGGGGAATGAAGGAGAGGAAAGAGTCAGGGGGCAAAGTAAGGGACTGAAAGGGACCTTCTAAGACCCTCTTCTGGCCACTCCCTGGCTTATCGATAGTAAATAGTCAACAGACTATTAAGTGTCTACTGTATTCCAAGAGGCAGCTGGGAGGCTCAGTGGACACTGCCAGGCCTGGAGTCAGGATGATCTGAGTTCCAATCCAGCCTCAGACACTCACTAGCAATGTGTTCCTGGGCAAGTTATTTAACCTTGTTTGCCTTTATCCGCTGGAGAAGGAAATGGTAAACCACTCTATTATTTTTACCCAGAAAACCCCTTATAGGGTCACAAAGATTCTGACCTGACTGAACAGCAACACTGTGCAAGGATCCAAAGAAAGGCAAAAGACAGTCCCTGGCCTCAGGGAGCTCATAAGACAAAGTGAGACACAACAGAAAGCAGGAAAATTGGAGATAATCAACAGGGGGAAGACACGAGCATTATGGGAGACAGGGAAAGAAGATGGGATTTGAGCTGGGACTGGAAGGAAGCCATGAGGAAGACATGAGGAGGGGGAACATTCCAAGACAGTCAGGGAACATGTGTGGAGCAGAGATGGAGGGATGGCAGGTCTTATTCATGGAACGGCCAGGAGGCTGGTGTCACATGGTGGGGAGGAAGGTATGAGAAGGCTGGAAAGGGGTGGAGGAGCTAGATTATGAAGGTCCTTAAATTCCAAGCAGAGCATTTGGCATTTGATCCTGGAGGCCATAGGGAGCCACTGGAGATTATGGAGGAGGGGAGGTGATAGAGTCGGATCTGCGCTTTAGGAGGTTCCTCTGGCATAACCTGCTCTCCACGAAGTCATCCAGACCGTTTGTGATTGTTGCTTGTGTGCTCAGTATCCCTTTTTAATAAAACAGTTCAGGTTTTTTTCCAGAAATCAAAGCCAAGTTCCCATTCATCCCACCCTCTTCCCTTTCTTGTCTTCCATTGCTATGGCATTACTCCCATTTTCCACAGCCTTCCTGGCATCACTGACAGTGGCTCAGTAATCATAGCTGGTATTTTTTTCAGTGCCCTGGAATATAGCTCATGTGAGCCTGGAGATTAGAATTCATCAAGGGTACCCAGGTACTCCCTTCCTTCTATAATCCTTGTAGGTACCTTCCTAACTGAAATCCAACTGTTATCAATCACTGTTTAACTTAACAGTGCCTCTTCCTAACCTTTCTCCCCTCCCAAACACCAAACCTCTCCCCCTTCCGCTGAGCCAACAGGACCTATTCGTGAACAGATATGAGTCATAGATCAAGTAGCTGGATTGGGCGACTGGGCATCTAACCCAGGACATTAAAGTAATACATGTAAAAATAACTCCTAACTCATGCCGGACATTTTTTTTTAGAATCAAAAGGCTTCCAGTTCTTAGCTAGGCAGAAGGCCAGCTCAGCTAAAATTCCAAAGCCTTTAATCACTTACCTATTCTAATTACCCTGGGCACAATTAATTCCAAAGAATTAAAGTTTCAGGTTACTCAAAGAGTATTGGAGAGAATCATCATGGGCATGAGTAGGTCATACCATGTCCTCAACAAAGAATTGTCCAAGAAAAATTTTGTAAAAGATGTCACACCTGAGATCACCAGTTAGGACTGAAGCCAAATTTATTGATGGGGAAGTCCATTCAATGCCCAGAGGGAGAGGAGAGTTTCCTCTAGGCACCCAGCCTATTGGACTCCTCTCCATAGGACATGGACAAGTCTCAAGAGGCAAGGCATGGATGGGGCATGACGGAGGATCTCCACAGATGGCATCCTAGATTCATCTGGGCTCTATGTTTCAAAGGATTGAAGGATGGATGGGTCCATCCTTATCTGAGAAAAGTCATTTCCTTGCTTCCTGAGGGTGTCTCCCCATGAACAAAGCCTTTGCCATGTGCTTTGCAGACTAAATCAGTGTAGAAAATGACTTTGGATGGAATACTAAGTATTCCTCCTTGAGGAGCTATTGAATGACTCCAACCTTTCTTATAATGGGGCCAACACTAGGCTTCTTTTCTTTTAAATTTTATTTTTGTTAATATCTTTTTTTTAAATATCTCATTTATTTCCTGACTACATCTCTCCCCATCCCCCTGCCCAGGCAGCCAACTCTTATAATAAGGATTTTAAGAGAAAGAAAAAGCATTTCAGTAAAACCAGTTCCGACCAGTTCTGCCATAAACAGCACCCATAGTTCCACCCCCCCCCAAACTCTGTAAAGAAGGGAGGGAGATAACACCTGCTTTCTTAACAGGAGGTCAAACTTCTTTTCCCTGCTCCCAACAAATGTCCTAGAATGAGGGTACCCAGCTGACCACCATCACTTTGGGTCTCAATTTCCCTATCTATAAAATGAATCAGCCCTCCACCCCTGTCCACCTCCCTCCCCCATACTCCCTCCTTTCCTAGTGCCTCTAATTCTCTGACTTATCACCTCCTGCAGAGCCCACTGGCTAACAGAGCCCAACCCAGATGCAGAAGAACTCTTTAGAATGATAGCAGAAATCTTCATCTACTGGTCGAAGTCTCATGTAAGCATCTGTCCCCTGGCCTTCCCCACTTGACACTGCACTGAAACTCCATATGGGGAGCAACTGTGGTAGAGAGGGCCCTGAGCTCAGAGTCAGGGGTCCTGGATTCAAGGCTCTGCCACAGACTCAGGGTGACCTTCACTCAGGGTGAAGTCTGTTCCCTTCTTGGGTCCTCAGTCTTAAAACGGTTAGCTGACCCCTAAGGACCTTTCCAACCCCAGCACTGTTTGTTAAGGGTTCTAAGGCTCCTTCTGGTTCTGCCTTTCTGAGATTTGAAGACCCTCTATCACTGTCCATTTTCTCCCCCACCCCCAGAACTTCAAGAGAGAGGAACAGAACTTTGTGGTACAGAATGAAATCAATAACATGTCCTTTCTGACGGCAGATAGCAAAAGCAAGATGGCCAAGGTAAGGAAGAAGAGGAGGGAAGGAGGCCAAGTAGCCTCCTCTTCCTGCCCTTCCCTTCCTCCCTTTCCCCACCATCCTCCTCCTCCTCCTATTCATCTACCTCTCCACAGCTTTGTTCCCTTGACCTTCCCTTGTCCTTTCCCAGTCAGGCATCTATTAAGAACCTACTGTATGCCTGGCTCTGTGCTAAGTGCTGGGAATGCCACAAATTTAATCCACAGACATTGATTAAGCACCTACTATGTACCAGGCACTGTACTGAGGAAGACAAAAGCAGGGTCCCTGTCCACAAAGAGTTCACAGTTAAAATAGTGGAGACCACACACAAACAACAATGTATAAACAAAATATTTGCAGTGTGAAGGCAGGAGCACAGGGGAGGCTAGAGGGGCCCCCTAAGGAAGGTAAGGTCTTGAAAAAAAACCACAGAACCTAAAAGGCAAAGAATGAAGACAGAGAGTAATCCAGGCATGGAAGTTGGCCAGGGCAAATGCATGGAGTCAGGAGATGGAGACCTTTGTAGCTAGGTCATAGAGCATGTGGAAGGGTAGGGTGGAAGAAGAGGAAGGTACGAAGGAGCCAGGTTGGGAAAGGCTTTTCTACTCAATCCTGGAGGCCATAGGGAGTCACTGGGATTTCTTGAGGGAGGGAGTACATGATATGGTCAGACTCAGACTTTAGGAAAACCACTTTGACTGCTGAGTGGAGGATAGATTGGAGTAGGGAGAGACTTGAGATATCAATTAAGGATATCAGTTAGGGATATCAATTAGGAGGCCTTCATAATAGATTATACAGAGGTGACAAAAGCCTAAATGAAGCTTGTCACTGTTAGTGAAGAAAGAGGGGATACATACAAGGGATATGAAGTTAGAATTGACAAGATTTAACAACATATTAGAAATATATGAAGGGGGTGAGTCAAGAATGTCACCCAGATTTTAAGGATGGTGATGGCCTCAACAGTAACAGAAAATTTCAGAAGTGGGGAGGATTGAGAAGGCAGAGTAGTGAGTTTTGGAAATGTTGAGTTTGAGATGCCTCTGGAACATCCAGTTCCAGATGTTAAATAGGTAGTTGGTGAAGCAAGACTATATGGTCCCAGAGAGAGGTGAGGATTGGATAAATAGATCTAGGAATTATCAGTGCAGACGAGATAGTGGACTCCATCACCTGACCAATAGGGCTTCTGTGGACGGACTTGACCCATCCACATAGTTGGATTGTGTGGATGGCCATCTAACAGAAGGCTTCTGGGGGAACAGGAGTTAAAAAGGCACAAAATGTTGAATGGAAGAGATGAGAGAGAACTCAGAGCAAAGAAAGTGAGGGCTGGGAAGGACTCAAGAATGCAGGTAGATCTGAGAGGGACTTTAGGACATAGAATGTCAGAGCTCTTATAGACCACTGAATCCATTCCCCCACCTCATTTTATAGAGTGAGAAAAGGAGAGAAGGGATACTTGACCCTGTTGGGCAGAAATGTGCCTAAAACCTAGTCCTCCAGGCTTCCGGCAAAGGGGTTTTGTCCCCTCCCAACCTCAGTCTACAATTATAAAGAGGGGGCCTGGGCAGGGGATGGATTGGGAATTCCAGGGGGTAACCATATCTCTGTCTCTGTCTCTGCCCGGATGGAGCAGGCGGGAGATGGACAGGTCAGCACTCCCCCCCACCCTAGGGGTCTCAAAGCATGGCTGGATGGCTGAATCCCCCAGCCCCAATCCCCTCTGCTCCTTTTATCTCCTTGTCCCCAAGATTCCTATGTTCTCTGATTCTCCAGTTCCCAACACTTTTCATCTCTCAGCCCTACCCTTTCCTAGGCTTGAAACTGGCCCCTCATCATCCAATCTCCTGACTCCTGTTACCAACACCACTGCCCCCCATCCCTTCTCCCTGACCTCCAATCCCTTTGTCCACCAGCTGCTGATCCTCTAGTTCCAACTTTCCCTCCAAATATCCCTCTCCCAGCCTCCTTTGCCTTCTCCCATTAAAGTCTCCCCACCAAGAACCTGTTCCCCATTTTGCATCCTATTCCTCCACTGTCCCCCACAGCTCCCCCATTACTGTCACTGACACAACCACCAAAAGCCCTGTCCCCTACTCCTCCTCCCCAAGTCTCTAGCTTTTTGCAATTTGACCCTTTTTTTTTTACTTTGTAAAAAAAAAAATTCTCTTTGCTACTCTAGCATCTGGGGTTGGAGAGGAGTGGCTGTTGGGGCCTGTAGAGTGGAGGGGAGGGGGGCATGTGCATGCTGCCCCACAGAAGGGCAGGCATGGGGATCAATGCTGGGGGCCTAAAGGCTCCATGCCAGTGCTAGTATCTTCATGTGTGATCTTGAATACGTCCAGAAGTCTCTATTCCCTGCATTAGTTTCCTCTGTATCTTCCATGTTTCTCTGTCTTCCTGTGCCACGTCTCCTCTGTGTCTCTATTTCTCCATATCCCACATCCCTTTGGTCCATGTTGGTTTTTTCATGTCCCCCCTAGGTCTGCATGTCTTCTGTATGTGTCATCATTGTCTCTTCCACGTTTCTGCACTTGGGTCATTCATGGGGGCTGTGGTCAGGGAAGCCTCCACTGGACAGCTTGATCTTTCTTGGGTCTGGGAGGTGAGGGAGTTGTGACCTCTTGGGGAACACTGAACTCAGGAAAACCAAGGGTGTGGGAGGACTGGGGAGATGCGTTAGTCAACTTGATCTTGGGGGGAGATTGGAAATCTCTGGTTTCTGAGTCATATACGGCCTACAGTCAGGAGGTTCTGATCAAGAGAGAACAAAGAAGAAACGTCGGGGAGACCGATATTCCGTCCAGACCTCTCTGATAGTGGCTACCCTCAAGAAGATGCTGCCTATTGGGCTGAACATGTGTGCACCCACTGACCAGGACCTCATCGCACTGGCCAAGACCCGTTATGCCCTGGTACCCACTCCACCTTCTCTGCACTTTCTCATAATTCATTGACCTTTCTGATCATTTACTCACCTCTCTGGTCAGTGTCTGATTTATCTCTAACCCCTCCTATCCCTTGTCTACTCCTTGTCACCTCTGGCCAGTATCTCACCTATCATACACCTCTGTGACCATTCACTTTCCTTCTGACATTTTCATGACCTCTCTGACCATTCAATGACCTCTGGCCAATATCTGATCTATTTCTGGCTCCTCTGATGCTTTGACCATTCCCTGGTCCCTCTAGCCATTAACTGACCTATCTAGTTATTCACTAACCTCTTTGACGAGTATCTTACCAGTCTCTGACCCCTATGGCTATTCTCTGATGCCTCTAACTCTTTATCCATTCCCTGACTCATTTGGACAGTATCTGACACATTCTTCACCCCTCTGACCATTCATTGATGTCTCTGACCAATTCACCCCTATGACCATCCTCTGATCCCTCTGATCATTCAGTGACCTCTCTGACATGTATTTCACCCATTTCTAACCACTCTATGATCTTTCTAGTCAGTACTTGACCCTTCTGGCCATTCACTGATACCCTCTGACCAATATCTGAACATTTAGTAGTCTCTCTGCCAAGTATCTGGCCCAATCTCTCACTCCTCTGACTATTCTCTGACCCCTCTGAACATTCATTGATACTCCTGAACATGATCTATCTCCTGGGTTATTCACTGACACACACCCCCTCAAGTCATTTCTGACTCTTTCCAGTTTCCCAAATATAACCCTAGATCCTTGTCCCTACAAGAGTAATAGAGGGAGTCAGGGAGCCAGGAGTCCTTCAACTTGACTCTGCCTCCCTCCAACCATGTTTGTCCCCAGAAAGATACAGATGAAGAAGTTCGAGAATTTCTGCAGAATAATCTTCACCTTCAGGGAAAGGTATCGATCAACCCAGTTCTAGAGCTGGAGGTGGAGGGAGGGTTATAAGGGGTGGGCTGAGGGGTGGAGAGGGCATGTTGGGCTAGAGCCAACACTCTCTCCAAGAAACTCTCCAGAAAATGACTATCTCTTTTTCCCAGAGTGAGGGTTCCCCATCACTGCGCTGGCAGATGGCCCTGTACCGAGGGCTGCCTGGCCGGGCTGAGGATGCTGATGCCCCTGAGAAGATTGTTCGCCGGGTGCAGGAAGTATCAGCAGTATTATTCCACCTCGAGCAGGTAGGAGCAAACTCTGAATGGGTAAACTTTTCCTTGGAAAGGGCTTGAGTCTCAAAAGAGAGAGAACTTTGATCCCAAAGGGTCCAGATCTTGATAAAGGAGGGCCTAAAAGGTCTGACAGCTCATGGATTTCATAGGATAATAGACTCAAACCTGGAAGGGACCTTAGAATCAACTGATCCAACCTCCTTAATACGTAGATGAGGAAACTGGGACCTAGAGAGTGTTAGATAGTAGGCCCCAGGTCACACAGTTTGTTATGGACTGAGACAGGTTTGAACCTGGATCTCCTGATTCTTAGTGAAGTGTTCTTTCCACTGCCCCATGGGTTCAGAGAGATGGTGAGTTTGGAAGTGTTAGTTCCCTGATCCCCACCTTCTCCTACAGACAGAGCATCCCTACAAGTCCAAGAAAGCTGTATGGCACAAGCTCCTTTCAAAACAGCGTCGTCGTGCAGTTGTGGCTTGTTTCCGCATGACACCCTTGTACAACCTGCCCCGGTAAGGAAGCCTGGGGGATAAAGGTGATGAGGGGAAGTTGGAGGATCCCAAGTAGGGCAAGGTGATTAGGATTTGGGGGCAGGGCAGAGAAAAGAATGAACTGTTTCCTAAACCTAAATAGATCCTAACTTAACTTTGAATTCCTATCAGAGGTAATTGATTTAGAGTCCAACTGAGCTTTCCCTATTCTGGGGAGCAGGGAGATAGGACTAGGAAATGAGAGTGATAAAGGGACAGGGTAATTCAGGAGACAGAAAGAAAAGCAGAATTCTGAGGTAAAGTGGGGAAAGAGCAGGAGCTATCAAAATGGTGTTGGTTAGCTAGGCAGTGGAGATGACTGAGCAGGGACAGCACTGAGCAAAATTGACATGGCTAGCTATTCAAGGGAAACTGACATGTCCAGAGTGTTGTAAGAGAATTGATGTGTCTAGAGTGAGTCAAGAGAAACTGACATGGCTGGAGTAGTGTCGGTGAAATTGACATGGCTGGAGTGATGTAAGAGAATTGACATATCTAGAGTGAGTCAAGAGAAATTGACATGTCTAGAGTGATGCAAGAGAAATTGACATGGTTGGAGTCACACAAAGAAATTGACATAGTGTCAAAGACAAAGGCTGGAAATGGGAAGGTGGGAGCTTCTTTTGGACTCTATCCATCCACTTCCACCTTGTCCCATAGGCATCGTGCAAGTAATATGTTCTTGGAGTCCTACAAAGCAGCATGGATCTTGACAGAGGAGCACAGCTTTGAGGACCGCATGATTGATGACCTCTCTGTGAGCAGGCACCCAGTGGGCAGAGGGACCTTGTGGCACGGCTAGAGGAGGGGGGAATAAGAAAAGACAGGAAGGGAGGACATTAGTGGGGTGAGGATGACTACTTGATATCCCTTCCCCAATGTGTCTCATCCTGCTCTCACCTTAAAGAAAGCTGGGGAGGAAGAAGAAGAGGAAGAAGAACAAGAGGAAAAGAAGCCAGACCCTCTGCACCAACTGGTATTACACTTTAGCCGGACAGCCCTGACAGAGAAGAGGTGAGGCCCTGAGGAAGAGTCATCCCCTTTTGTCCCTTTCCCAGAGCCCAGGAAGAATCAAAGGAAACCTTGGGCAAAGTCCACAAATCCTCAAGAGATACCTGGAGAAGTTCAGCCCTCAAATTCCTCAGAGAGATTTACTCCATACCCCAGGGGACATCTCTAATACTATCAGGATGCCTCTTCTCCCATACTCTGGGGCTATCTCAAATACCACCCCAAGCACTAATCTCCTCTTTCCCCTTGCTCCTCTCCATGCTCCAGGTAATCTCTTCCCAATCCTCTTTCCTGGTTTATTGAGCATTGCTCACCTTTATTTTATGTTCCAGGTTTTTATGCCCACTTGCCTATTCTATGCATACCATACTCCATCTCCCATCTCCAAACCTTTGCCCAGGCTGTGCCCCATGCTTGGACAGTACTCCCTTTTCATGCCCACCTATTAGAATCCTATTGTCTTCCTTTAAGACACCACTGAAATGATGATGCCTACTTACTACATGAGGCCCTTTTCTAATGCTCCCCCAATTGCCCTTTCCTCCCCCCCAAATTACTTAGTATTTTCTTGTATAGATTTTTCTTTCTCTGTGTTCATGCTACCCACCTATCCCAGGTAGATTGCCTACAAATACCTCTTGTACATCTTGCTCCATACACTGGAGATACCTCTCCTAACTTCCTTGGGAACACTTTCCCCAATAGTCTAGGGAGATCTACTCCATTGCCTTAGGGAGATTCCCCATTCCTTTGGAACATCTTCCCCTATGCCCTAGGGAGACACCCTAACTGATTGCCCCCCCAATCCCTTTCCAGCAAACTAGATGAGGACTATTTATACATGGCGTATGCTGACATCATGGCCAAGGTAAGTACCCCTCCCTTACTCATTCCTCAGGCCCTTTTTCCCCTCCAGGCTAGCACAGGTGGGTTCCCCTCCTATATTCTGCCATTGCTTTGGGAAGAAGAGGGTGACCTTTGCTCCCTGCCAAGACCTGAGGATTCTAATTTCGCCTCTTCTCACTAACTGACTCTTTCCCCATCCAGAGCTGCCACTTGGATGAGGAAGAAGAACCTTCTGAACCTGCTGAGGAGGAGGTTGAAGCCTCATTTGAGGTAAGGAGGAGCAAGGATGGAAAAGACTGTCCAGGGAGAAGGACTCTTTGGGGGAGGGAATGCTGACATTTCCTATCTGTCCTCCCCACCCTCTCCCTCCAGGAGAAGGAGATGGAAAAGCAGAAACTCCTCTACCAGCAGTCCAGGTTACACAACAGAGGGGCTGCTGAGATGGTGTTACAGATGATTAGTGCCTGCAAAGGTTTGCATGGTCCTGCCCTCCTGTGCCCACATGCTCTGCCATGCTCCCTCTTTGTACTCTGATCTCCCCTCCATATTCACTGCCCTCTGTCTGGCACCCTGAGCTCTCCAAAACTCATCTCTGCCCTCATCAACCAATTAACCAAGTAATCAACAAGTATGTTCTAACCACCCAGGCCACTGGACATCCCAAGACATGTAGACAGAGAACTGGCCTGGAATCAGGAAGACTCAGATACTGAGTAGCTGTGTGACACTGGAGAAGTCATTTAACCTCTGTCGGTCTCAGTTTCCTCAGTCATAAAGTGGGGATAATAGTACCAACCTCACAGAGTTGTTTTGAAAATTAAATGAACTACCTGTAAACCATTTAGCACGGTACTTAGCATAGAGGAGATGCTTTTAAAATGCTTCTTTCCTTCCCTTTTTCCTCGCACATTCAGTCCCTCATATACCCATTGATTCTGGCCCCTCTCCAGCTTGTCTCTGCCAGTGTCTTGGACACTGTTCTCTCTTGCCCCACGGGGACTCATGGGTAGAGGACAGACCAGGCCTGGGCACTGATTGGGTGCTGTCCTCTGGTAGGGGAGCCAGGAGTCATGGTATCATCCACCCTGAAGCTGGGCATCTCCATCCTCAATGGTGGCAACATGGAGGTGCAGCAGGTATGGGGAAGCTGGGCTTGGGCACATGGTGAGTTGCCCCTCTAGGGGGTCCTCAGGCAAGGGCTAGATGCCTGCTCATCAGGGATCTCAAAGAGGGGACAGGTCAAACCAGATACTCTCAGGAGTGCCTTCCCATTCTGTGACTCTTCTGTGAGTCTGAGATGGCGCAGATCCTGGCTGCCAGTTTGAACCCCTCCGTCCTGCTTTTCTGCCTCCTGCAGAAGATGCTGGACTATCTAAAGGACAAGAAGGAGGTTGGCTTCTTCCAGAGCATCCAGGCCCTGATGCAGACATGCAGGTCTGACCCGTGGGCACTGGAGGTGGGAGGGGCTGGACTCACAGAGTGATAAAGAAATAGAAAAGGGGGAGAGAGAGAGAAAGAGAGAGAGACAGACAGAGAGAGAGGAGAGACAGAGAAAAAGACGGAGATGAAGAGAGACAGAGAGAGAGGAGAGTCAAAGAAAAAGCCAGAGAGAGAGAGGGAGAGGGAGAGGAGAGAGGGAAAAAGAGAGGAGGGAGAGAGAGAGAGAGAAAGAGATAGAGAGAGAGAGAGAGAGAGGGAGAGGGAGAGAGAGGGAGAGGGAGGGAGAGGGAGGGAGAGAGGAGAGACAGAAAGAAGAGAGACAGAGGAGAGAGGAGAAAAAGAGAGATCTGCAAGGAGTTAGGGCCCCTGGGGGCTGAGCTAGAGCCTCATAAGTACCCTCCTGCCCCGATTCCCTTCTCTACACCTCCTTCCCACTAGTGTTCTTGATCTGAATGCCTTTGAGAGGCAGAACAAGGCAGAGGGTCTTGGAATGGTGACCGAGGAAGGGACTGGTGAGCCCCCTTCCCATCCCTATCCTTGAGGACCCCCTCTCCCTTGGGACTCCCCTTGCTATCCCTAATCCCAGAGTTTGCTATCCCCTAAGTAACCTCCCTTCCCCTTAAAACCTCTATTCCCATCCTGGACCCCTCTAACTACAAGGACCCTCCCACCTCATCCCAGGGAACCCCCTTCCCTAGGGCTTCATCTCCCCATGGGCCCTCATTCCTCTGGGCACCCCTTCTCCTGAGGCTCTGTTCCCTCTCCTTCATGGATCACCCCTCCCCCGCCCTGGGACTCTCCCTCCTCCCTTCCCCCAGTCTGGGTTGCTGTTTCCCCACTCCCATTAATGCCCCTAATCCAAGTTAATCAAGTCTCTTTGCTGTGTTGTGTGTGATGTGTGGTACTCACTTCTCTCCTTGATCCCTGACCTGACCCTCTCATGGCCTCTTCATCCGCACCAATCTCTCCTCTTGTTCCTGTCTCTCTCCTCATCCCCGTCACCCATCCCCCCACCCCACACTCCTCTCTTTGTTTTTATTCTGCCCCTCCCATCTCCTGCTATCCTCTCTCCTCTGCACAACTTCCTCAATTCTCATGGGCCTCTCCATGTGTTTCTTTCTGTCTCCATCTCTGTGACTGTCTCTCTTTGTGTCTTCCTGTACTTATCCCCTTCCCTTTGAGTTGGCCCCTTTCCATTCCCATCGCTCCTCATCTTTCTCCATGTCGGTCTCTTTCTGTGTCTTTTCTCTCCACACGTCTTCCTTTCCCTCTCTCCCCATTCTTCCCTCCTCCCATCCTGTCCGGCTGCCTCAGTCATCAATCGCCAGAACGGTAATTCCCCTGCCCACAGTCCCGTGTGCCACCCTGCTCTGCTAACCCCCTTTCCTCCTCCTGCCTACCCCGGGCCAGGACCAGGGACAGGATCAGAGACCAGGGCTCAGAGGACAGACATCAGAGACTGGGAAGGGATGGGGCAGGAGGCAGGACGCAGGGCAGCGCTCTAGGGCAGGACCAGGGGCTGAGGGGTCTTTGTTTACTGTAGAGTCTCTGGATCAACTGGCCCAGGACAGGCAGCAATATCCTTCCCTAGATCCCCCCACTCTCTGATTGGTGCCCCCTTTCAATCCAGGCAACTCACTCCTCCTAAATGGATTGGCTGCCATTGGCCTATCCCTTCTAATTGGGCTGTGTGGTCCCCTTTGCGCCTGCTCTTAGCATTCCATCCGTTCCATCCACCATCAGGCTTGCCCTCCCTCTGGCCTGCCATGGTTGGCAGACTTTTGTTCTGATTATCCCATGGTTGGCACCTGCCCCCCCAATTGCACCCCTACCCCTGCTCAACCGGATTGGCTACATTCTAGGCCCCAATCTGCCTAGCTATCTCTTCACCCTCACCCCCAAGCTGCGCAGCGCTTCTCCTCCATCCCAGCCCACTCCAGTCCTCCCCTAGTAGAAGCCCTGGGGAGCTAGTCCCTAGGTCCCTTCCACCAACCACCTTGGCCCTGTGACATCATCGTTCCTGATATCCTGGACATGGTCATTATGGCTATGTGGGCTCACAACCCTTGAAATCACCCATCCTATGATGTCATAGACCCTGAGGTCACAGCCCTATGATGTCACAGCCTCTGACATCACTGTCTCCACGAGGTCACAGCCCCTGAAGTCACAGCTCTGTGATGTCCCACAGAAGTCACAACAGGACGACCCAGGCATGAGTGGCGGTCAGCCCCTCTTCCGTTCCTCCCCCACTGCCCTGTGTGCTGTGTGCATG
The DNA here is from genome assembly GCA_028658325.1 of Potorous gilbertii. Taxonomy (NCBI): domain Eukaryota; kingdom Metazoa; phylum Chordata; class Mammalia; order Diprotodontia; family Potoroidae; genus Potorous; species Potorous gilbertii. The sequence goes on from CM053771.1 coordinate 22,204,766, forward strand.
GGCCTTCTGCATGCCTGTTCTCCCAGGGACCTTGCCCCACAGCAGGTTGACCCAGCAAGACCCTCCCTTTTCTGTCCCAGGAGAAAAGGTGATGGCTGATGATGAATTCACTCAAGATCTCTTCCGCTTTCTCCAGCTGCTGTGTGAAGGTCATAACAATGGTGCGTATATGAGAGGAAAAGGAGAGAAAAGAGAAGGAGGAAAAAGGAGGAGGAAGAGGTGGAAAGAGGAGGGAAAGGGAGGAGGAAGGAGCTGCCTCCGGGTCTAGGTGGGACCAACAACAAAGCTCTACCAGGTGGATACAGGGGAAGAAGACCGTGGACTTGGGAGTCAGAAAACCTGGATTCAAGTCTCGGTCCCACTACCTGCTGGGGTCATTGAGCTGGCAGGCCCCTGTGTGACCCTGGACAAGTCATTTTACACTCTTTGGGACTCAGGCTTCTCCTATCTACAAGGAGAACCTGTCCAGTTCTCAATATTCTGCAAATCTATGATCTGAGAGCCCCAGCTCCAGGACTGACTAGTTATATGACTGTCAGCAAGTCACTTCCCGTTTCTGAATCTCAGTTTCCCCATCTGTTAAATGAGAGCAGTCATACCTACCTTACAAGCCTGTGGTGACAATCAAATGAGATGATGTTGAATTTCAACAAGCACCAATTAAGCCCCTACACACAGGAACCACAAAGGTTAATCAGTCAAGGAGAATTTATTCAGTGCCTACTACTACCACTACTAGCCAACATTCATATAGTGCTTACTATGTGCCAAGCGCTGTGCTAAGTGCTGGGCAAGGCAAAAATTAAACAGAACCTGCTCTCAAAAAGTTCACGTTCTACTGGGAAACAGCAGCGTACATGGCTGAGTACATACAGAGATTGTACAAAGGGAAAGCCTTGGCAAGGCTGGTAGAGGGCTGACTGGAGAGGGGAAGAGGCTAGACACCAGAAACCCATTAGGAGGCCACTGTCCTATTCTGGAGGATTTGGGGAAGGCCTAAACTAAGGGGTTGCCTCTGCTGGAGGAAAGATGGAAGAAGATTACTTAGAACTGGTGACTAACTGGACTGGGGGGGAGGTGTTTTTAAAACCTTAAAAGCAAGTAGAAATTTGAACCAATGATCTCTTCCTCCTAGACTTTCAGAACTACCTCCGGACACAGACAGGGAACACGACCACCATCAACATCATTATCTGTACCGTGGATTACCTGCTGAGGCTGCAGGTGAGCGTACCAGGCTAAGGGGTGAGGGCAGCTCGAGGGCCGGAGCCGGGCTGTCTCCACTCACTAGCTGCTGCCCTCAGGAGTCCATCAGTGATTTCTACTGGTACTACTCCGGAAAGGATGTGATCGATGAGCAGGGGAAGAGAAACTTCTCCAAAGCCATGGCTGTGGCCAAGCAGGTCTTCAACAGCCTTACAGAATATATCCAGGTACCCCACCTCATCCCATTCCTATCCATGAGCCTGCCCTCAGCCCCTCCAAGTCTTCTAGACTCTGGTTAGAAGCTGCCTCCAGGGAGCCCTGGAGAACATGAGATTGGGAGCTGAGAGAGACCAGAGGCATCACTGAGTCTAGCCACCTCATTTTACAGAGGGGGAACCTGAGGCACAGAATGAGAAAAGATTTGTCCAAAGTTGCACAGTCAACATCTCCAGACTTCTATAAAAATGTTCTTTCCACTAGACCCCCAGCTGCTATGCTTCATAGGAGCTTATCTAATCAAACATGCATTTGTTAAGCAGGAAGATAGGAAATAAGTATTTCTTCAATACCTACTATGTGCCACCTAGCTAAAAGGAACCCTAGAAATCATCTGATTTAAGACCCTCATTTGATGAGCAGTGGGGAGGGGGGCAGCATTCCCCCAGGTAGGCAGGCCTCCTCCAAAGGCAGCATTCTTTCTCTACTGCACAGTGGGACAGAATACCTCCATTGAGTCTCCACAAAATGCTCTGCTTAGGGCCTGGTCTTCTCTGCCTCAGAGCTAGCCCAGCTCAGTTGCCTTATGGGTAGGGACTCTATACCCCTAGCACAGGGCCTGGCTTCATAAATGTTTGTGAATTTGTTTGTTGAAAGATGAAAAGAACATTATAATCCCTGCCCTCACGAAATTCCCCATCTAAGAGAGTCAGGACCTAAGGAATAAGAGAGGTGGTCCAGTGAGAGGGCTACACTCCCAAAGTGGGTGCTGAGGGCCCAATGCAGCAAGAGTGACATCACCCATGGACAATCAACAGGAGTTTGGGGGAAGGAGAAGGAAAGGAAGGGGAGGAATGGAAAATGGCTCAGAGGCATTAGGCCTGGGACAGAATGCAGGTCCTGCTTATCTCCCTTGACCCAGCCCAGACAATGGACATACCTAAGAAATATTTGCTAAAGCATAGTGAATTCCATAGTGTGACAAAAAGAAATTTCTAGTCAAAGGATCCTGGTTGAAGCCAGTTCCTGTATAACCTTGGTGTAGTCATTTCCCTCCTTCTGGGTCTCAGTTTCTTCATCAGTCAAATGAGAGGGCTGGACTTGGTGTGGAGTCTCAGTTTGTGATTGATGGTGGGGGGAGGGCACTGGGGGCTGGGAGGGGACAGCCAAGTGCTGAACCATCTCTGTGTCCTCCTGCAGGGCCCATGCACAGGAAACCAGCAGAGCTTGGCCCACAGCCGCCTGTGGGATGCTGTGGTAGGCTTCCTCCATGTTTTTGCCCACATGATGATGAAGCTGGCTCAGGTGGGCTTTCCCTGATTAATCTCTTCCATCTGTCCCTCCCTCCTCTCCCGTCCTCATTAACTCCCAGGGCCTTCTTCCTCACTGGTCTGATGAATATCTGGTCACTGGATTCAGATGACTCTGGAAGAGAAGTGAGGCTGGTGACCTGCGTAGCCCTCACTCACTAAAAACAAAATCAAGTGCAAATCATGTCATTATTTCTCTGATGGCATGGTCTTCTTATGCAATGAAGGATGAACACACACCAAGCTTCCCCTAATCAGACCCCTCTCTGGGCTCCCTTTCCCTCCTCTCTGTTTGTTGATCAGATTCATTCTCAGCTGGCCTCCTCTGGCCAGACTTCTCCTTACTTTAAACCTGCTTTCTGATCTGTTTCCCACCTGACTGCTCCCCACCACCCTCTGTGTTGGGTCCCCCACACATCCCTCTATTTGGCTTGTTTCCTGTCCACCCACCCCCAGTTTCCTTTTGCCCTATTATTCTCATCAGGCTGCCTCTGCTCTGGGGGCTCCTTGGGGTCTGATGACCTCTCTCTTTCCTTGGCCTATGGAGAGGGGAGTGGTGAGGAGGTGGAACTGGATGGTTTTTCCAGTTCTCTATCCCATCTGCAGTGGATGATATTCCCTTCAGGGCACTATAATAGACATGTAAGGCCCTCCTTCCTGCACACATCCCAAACACACATGTAGAATTCCTATTCAACCACATGCCAGCTTACCTCATCTTAGGACTGGTCTCTGCATCATTCGGCCTCTCAGCTTCTTGACAGGTTTCTCTATCTCCCTCCGAACCTGATACTTTCTTTCTGCCACTCTCTCCATCTTTCTCATTGTCTTTGGGTCTTTCTGTGTTTCTCTGCTTTTCTACATTTCTGTCTCTATCTCCCCATGTCCCTGTAACTATATTACTGCCTTTTGCCTGTGTCTCTCCCTGTGTCAGTCTCTCTGTCTCTCTGTCTCTGTTTCTTTTCTGAGGAGCAGAGGCTAAAGCCTCACAAAGATCAGGAGGGGCATGTCTCGTACTGGGGACCAAGTTAGGAGTTGAGGGAGGACCAGCACTCACAGTGCTGAGTTAGAAGAGACAAGAGCTCTGAACCTTGACAGGGCTTGGCCATGTGGGGCTGGGGGGTTCTCCCTAGGACTCCAGTCAGATTGAGCTGCTGAAGGAACTGCTGGATCTGCAGAAGGACATGGTTGTTATGTTGCTGTCACTGCTGGAAGGTGAGCCAGAAGATACCCCCACTCAGAGATACCCCCATCCAAGAAGCCTCAGGGCTCCTACCCTAGAGAGCCCCCTGGAAATCTCTCATCCTAGGGAGAACCTTGCCCCAAACCCTGATCAAAACCAACCCTGTCACAGAAACCCTCCCCCAGACACATAGAGTGAAATCCCTCCAAAAGATCCTTTTCAACCCCTTCTCCCCACCATGATAATCAGTCAAGCAGCTTAGCATAATACGTGGCATACAGTAGGCACTTAATACATATTCATTCACTTGATGTAAATAAGCATTTATTAAGCACTTACTGTGCACTGGGTAGGACACTTCCCAGAGACATCCCCTTATCGAAAGCCACTCCTCTCACAGGTTTCTCGGAGAACTCCCCCTTCCAACACTGTATGCCCCTATACCAAGACCCCTGAGAGTCCTTCCCAAAACCCTGCTCAAGTCCTTTTCCTCTTGGAAACCTCCCCGAAGAGAGATGCTATTCTGGAATCCCTGCTGAGAGCCCCATCCCTCAAAGTGGAAAGGCACACTCCAAAAGATCCTCCCAGGGAGATTCCTGTACAATGACTCCTCCTAGAGACCCCCTAAAGATGCTTTCCTTGTGACTCTGCCTCTCCCCTGGGACTGTCTTCAGAAACTTTCTTTGAGACCCTTCCCAAAGATAGCATTCACAGAGAATTCCTTCCAGAAACCTTCCCCTTCCGCCACATGGTCCTTGCCACAAAAGCACCAAAATTTCCCCAATTGAGACAACCCAGAAGAAATCCCCAGGATAGCAAAAAGCCTTCTTATCCTAGTTGGACCTTAAAGAATGTAGGGAACCTCTGCTTGTCCCATTAGAATGGTGAGGCAGCAGTAAGCAGATGAGACTATCACCTTGATCTCACAGGCAGTGTAGGTGATGGATAGAAAAAGGGACTGGATTTGGAATCTGAGGTCCTATATTTGAGTCCTGACTCTGTCCCTCACTATCTTATTAATTGAATCACTAACCACTTTGGGGGTCAATTTTCCCCTTCTGTAAAATGAGGGTCTTGAATTCAAGGGCCTCTCTAGCCCCAGAGCCACTGTCCTCCCCACCTAGCTCTGACATCCCTACCCCTTCTCCCCCACTCTTTCCAGGGAATGTGGTCAATGGCACAATTGCCAGGCAGATGGTGGACATGCTAGTGGAATCCTCCTCCAACGTGGAGATGATCCTCAAATTCTTCGACATGTTCCTAAAACTGAAGGACATCGTGGGTTCTGAGGCCTTCCAGGACTATGTCACTGATCCCCGCGGGCTCATCTCCAAGAAAGATTTCCAGAAGGTATGGCCCCATGACCACCTTGCCATCACAAGAGATGCTAAGCAGGAGCCACATGCCTAGGAAGAAAGCCTTGAATGGAACATGTCGGGGGGATGGACAATGGGATACTGATGCTAGGTAAGTCTCTCCAGAAGAGAGACAAGAATATGGGGTTAGGGAACCTTGTGGCATTAGGCATCTGAGCAGATAAGCCACCAGAAAGTTAGGTTGACTGAATGGATCAGGGGGTTATTCTGGGGGACAGAAGGATGCCAAGGAGAAGGCTAAAAACAAAAGCTCCCATCAGATGGAAACTGAATGTTTGGGTGAGCATACAGGAAGTTTGGAACTGGGAGGAGGTTACCTACAAACTTCCTGATGAAGAAAGTTTTGGATGATGGGAGTGCAAGGGAGACAGTGAGTGGGTAGAGAAGCTGAGGGATGGTGGGAGGTGAAGCCAGATACAGAGAAGGGGGAGTCCTTAGATGGGACAGAATGCCAAGTAATGACACTCTTGGTGATATATCTCTAAGCTAACAGCTTGCAGGAGATTTTTGAATGACTTGAGGTCTGGGGGACAATTGGGGTACTATGGAGGAGATCAGGGCCCAGGAAAGGAGTCAGAAATGCAGAGAAGGAAAGATCACTAAGGGAAGGAGAGTTACTGAATGGTGCCACCCGGGGGTGGCCCCAAGGTGCTGAAGGGACAAAGACACAGAAGGTGTATCCCTAGGCAGGGCCCAGAAACTTGAGACGGTTGTCTGAGGATGTCCTTTTATGCAGGCTGTCTAGGAAAGGGGACTTCTGAAAAATGGGTATGGCATCTTAGGGGGCAGTGGGATGCCAGTATGGAGAATGGAAAAGGAAGCAGCCCCTGAGTGATGGCCCCTCATTGAGTCCTGGGCTCCAGGGACATGGGACTGCCTCAGGGAAGGGGAATTGTCCCTGGAAGGATCTCCAGGAGAGCAGCCTTGGGAAGAGGGTTTGGAATATGGATGCCCCTATAGGGGACACTGAGGCATTGGAGAACAGGCTGGAGACCCAGAAGAAAGCCACTAGAAGGAGCTAGTAGTTTAACAGATAGGACTCCAGACTTGAAGTTAGGAAGATCTGAGTTCAAATGCTGTCTCCGGCACTAACTAGCTGTGCAATTCTGTCACTTCGGCTCTGCCTCAATGTTATCAACTGTAAAATGGAAATAATGAGAACAGCTTTCTGAGGGTCAAATGAGTTAATATTTGTCAAGTGCTTTGCTATCTTTCAAGTGTGATAAAGAGACTCTGGAATTGGAGAAGGGAATTTCCCACAGTGCCTAGGGAAGGGGATTTCTTCATAGCCAAGCTTCCAGAGGAACAGTGGGGTGGATGGGATGGGAGAGTCAGAGAGGGAGCCAGAGGCAGGCTGTGACAGCCCCTCCATGGATATGAGATGGAGAAGAGGTTTCTCCATGGAAAGAAGCCCTTGATGACCCCCTCCCTGGGGCTCCTCCCTCTGCAGGCTATGGATAGCCAGAAGCAGTTCACGGGCCCAGAGATCCAGTTCCTACTGTCCTGCTCGGAGGCAGACGAGAATGAGATGATTAACGTGGAAGAGTTTGCCAGTCGCTTCCAGGAGCCAGCCAGAGAGATCGGTTTCAACGTGGCTGTGCTGCTGACCAACCTGTCGGAGCATGTGCCCCATGATCCTCGGCTGAGGAACTTCCTAGAACTGGCCGAGAGCATCCTGGAGTACTTCCGGCCCTACCTAGGCCGCATCGAGATCATGGGCGCCTCCCGTCGAATTGAGCGCATCTATTTTGAAATCTCAGAGACGAACAAGACACAGTGGGAGATGCCCCAGGTGAAGTTCTGCCCTGCCATGGGCCTGCTAGGGGCCCAGCCCCTCCTCGGCTCTAGTGCACTCTCAGAGGCAGGCCTTGCCCCACAAGGGGACAGCCCTCCAACACTCTCCCCTTTCCTACCCTCAGCCCCTCTCCCATATTCCTTCCTGGCTCAGGTCCTTGTTGCTCCTCATCCCTGCCTATCTATGTCTTCCTAATAATCTGCCTCAAGACTCTCTCATTTCTACCACACACACACCGCCCCCACCCCCAGCACTGCCAAAGTGATATTAGATTTCCAAAGCGTAGGTACAGGTGTATCACGCCCCTGCTCCAGAATCTCCAGTGGCTTCCTCTTGTCTATAGATAAAATACAACCTCCTCTGTTTGGCCTTGGAACCCCCCAGCCTCGCTCCCTCAATACTCCCCCTCAGGTGGTATACTCTCCAGTGTTCTCTAACTGTCCCCCATCCCTGACATTCATTCCATCAGGCACCTCTGCAAGATGTCTGATGCCTCTGTCCTCCCCTCTACCTCTTGGCAATTATATTATACCCTTCAGCAGCAGGCCACCTCCTACAAGAGATCCTCCCTGATTGCCCCAACTCTCTCAGAAACACCACAGGATTGACTTTTCTGTGTATATGTTATTATTCCCATCAACAGGAGCCCCTGCCCAGCGTGTAGTAGGCTTTAATTAAATGTTTGTTAATGGAAAGGAATCCTCCATCCTCCCCCCGGAATTCTCACCCAAATCACAGGCATGCATGCCTCAAATAGCCCTCTCCGGTTCTTGCATACTCGCTGCCTTTCCTTATACAATAATCTCCCCATTCACACACACATACACACACACACACACACAGCATGTTCAGATGTAAGTATGTGGCTTGCACATTCAGCCTCTACACATGCCCCTCAGCTACTCTTGTCTACCTCTTGCACACTCAACCTCCTCTCCTTGCACACTCAACACCTACATGTGGCCCTAGCATACTTGAAGCACCTCTCCTCCAAATGCCCCTCAGACACCCTTGCACATACCCATGCCCATTCTCACACACATTCTCCCATGCCTCCCATGCTCCTCTTCTGTGTCCCTTGGGTATCTGTACCCTCATCCCTCCCAGTATCCCCTCTTCTCCACTATCCCCTGGCAGTCCCCCATGCTTCTTCCTCACAATGAATGTACCTTGCCCCCTTGCAGGTAAAGGAGTCCAAACGCCAGTTCATCTTTGATGTGGTGAATGAAGGGGGAGAGTCGGAGAAGATGGAGATGTTTGTGAGCTTCTGTGAGGACACCATCTTTGAGATGCAGATCGCTGCCCAGATCTCAGAGCCTGAGGGAGAACCTGAGGAAGATGAGGATGAGTCTGCCACAGAGTCTGGGCCAGATGCAACTGAGGCAGGACCAGATGGAGAAGGAACCCCCACAGGCAGCCCAGCAGGTATCTCCGGACATGTAGTAGGGGCAGTGTCTTCCATCCTGCGACGGCTGACCTACAGGAGCCTTCGGCGAAGGGTGCGGCGACTCCGGCGACTGACTGTGCGGGAGGCCGCAGGTGCTGGGGCTGGATTCATCTGGTCTGGGATGACGTGGACAGGCACGGGAGTGATTGGTGCCACCCGGGGGGCCCTAGGCCTACTCTGGGGCTCTCTGTTTGGTGGAGGGCTTGTGGAAGGAGCCAAGAAGGTGACAGTGACAGGGCTGTTGGCTGGAATGCCAGACCCCACAGGCGATGAGGTCCATGGAGAACAGGCAGCTGGTGCAGGGGCTGCTGGGACTGGGGATGGAGCTATGGAGGGGGATGAGGAAACAGGGGGAGAGCCTGATGATGGAGAAGCTGAGGCCGAGGCTGGAGCTGGGGAGGCTGGACCAGCCAGAGGAGAGGGAGCCGGGGCAGATGGAGGCCATTTTCGGATGGAGGTTCCTGGAGGCCTTGGTGACATGGGAGACACAACACCAGTTGAGCCGCCCACCCCAGAGGGTTCCCCAATCTTCCGGAGGAAACTAGGGGTGAGTGGGGAGTTTGGTGTGTGTGTGTGTATATAAGTTTGTGTGTGTGTGTGTGTGTGTGTGTGTGTGTGTGTGTGTGTGTGTGAGAAAGAGAGAGAGAGAGGAGGGGAGGGTTGAAGGAACAGGAAAAGGGGCTATACATACCGAGGCCCAGAGGCAGAGCAGATAGAGGAGACACAGAACAAACAGGGAGGACAGATGTGAAAGGATCTTTCCTTTCACAGAAGAAAGAGACAAAGAAAAAAGATGAAATGTGGATACGCAGCCAGACAGCAGGGGATACCTACATAGAATGGTAGGTTGATAGAAAGAAGGAATAAAGACAGGAAGGTGATAGAGTGCCCAAATAACTACTCAAGAGAAAACTGAGGAAAAAAGCAGGGCTGAGATGGAGTCCTAAGGAGGGGACCAGATCTAGACAGAGAGGAGTGAAAGATGTTCACAGACAGCAAAACACAGAGAACCCTGGGGCTGAGGGATCCAGAATGGGGATGCTGCTCTCTGAGCCCATCCGTCCCCTCCTCTGCCCACCTCTAGCTGGAGGGAGAAGAACAAGATTTAGAAGCAGAACCGGAGCCAGAGCCGGAGCCAGAACCAGAACCAGAACCTGAACCTGAGAAAGCTGAGTGAGTGGTCTTGCTTGACCCTTGACCTGGGACATCAGCTAGCCCTGACCTCTATCCTCAGGGCTCTTTCTAGGTCCCATCCAGCATCCTGCCTCTGACCACTCTGAAACATAGTGGGAAGAAGACTGAATTTAGAGTCAGAAGGCCTGGGTTTGAATCCTGGCCCTACTTCTGATCACTCAGGTGACAATGAGCAATTCCCTCTCCTCTATGGGCCTGAGTGCCCTCCTCTGGGGAAGGAGGAGGACAGAGTGAGTCATCTTGAAGGATCTGTCTAGCTCTCAATCTATAATGTCAATGATTACTAATCTTGGGGTTCTTGGCTGCATCTGGGAGACCCTGAAGATCTCCAAGCTCCTTTCATGGTGCCTTATGTTCTCTCTCCTCCTCCCTTCCACCTCCCACCTTCCAGTGCCGAGAATGGGGAGAAGGAAGGGGCCCAAGAGCCAGCACCTGAGGCTCCCAAGAAGGCAGCTGCCCCATCCCCACCTCGGAAGGAGGAGTCCAAATCTGAGGGCCCAGACTTCTGGGAGGAACTAGAGGTTCAGAGGGTCAAGTTCCTGGTAAGGATCAACCTGGGGTCTAGTGGGAGCCCTGTGAGATCAGGGAGGAATGGAGAAGGGGAGGAGTTCAGGGCCCCTGGATTCCCCTCCCCGGGTTCATCCAGATTCCCCTGCAGTCACCAGTTCTCTCCTGGTCTGTCAGACCTGCTGCTGGGCTGAACATAGAGCTCAAGCCATCCCTCTTTCCCTCTTTCCTCGGTCCTGCTAGAATTACCTCTCCAGAAACTTCTATACCTTGAGATTCCTTGCTCTCTTCCTGGCCTTTGCCATCAACTTTATCCTGCTCTTCTACAAGGTATCAGGTGGATGGAGGGGTCTGGGGCAGGTTTGGGGGGGACACCTGGGTCCCTTGGGAGCCTGAGTGACTTGGTCCTCAGGTCCATCAAGCAGGGAGGGAATTAGCCTTCTGGATACGTGGGCTCCTTCATGCCCTGAAGAAAGCAGATTGAGGGCCAAGTTACCTTGGTACCCCAGGTATCCATCCATCCCTCTTCCACTAAGTGATAAAGGATAGGAGGCTGGATGTGAAAGTCCTTGAAGTGGGTAAGGGTCTTGTGATCTGGTTCTGGGGTCTGCAAGGCATCATGGTTCAGGAGAAAGAATTCTGACTCTAGTGTCAGAGAATCTGAGTTCAAATATTGCTCTAACTCTGTGTGGCCTTGGGCTAGTCACCTAACCTCTTTAGGCCTCAGTTTCTTCATGTGTATAAAAGGGGTGGGGTGGGACTAGATCAATTGCTGAAGTCCCTTCTGCTCTCAGCTCCTCTAATCCAGGTGCCAAAGCCTTTGTGGTGGGATGGGGGGAGGAGATTGAAGGCTAGGCACCCAGATCCCCAGACCTTGGTTATCCTAGGGCTACTAGTGAAGCCCAGGCCCTTTCCTGATAATACCCATGCCTGCCTTGCAGGTATCTGACTCTCCTCCAGGTGAAGAAGGCCTGGAAGGCTCAGGGTTCGAAGGCCTGGCAGGCTCAGGGTCCGGGGACTTCCTGGGGTCTGGTATGGGCTCAGGGGCTGGAGATGAGATGGAGGATGAGGAGGAAGAGAACATGGTTTACTACTTCCTGGAAGAAAGTACGGGATACATGGAGCCTGCCCTTCGAGGACTCAGCATCCTGCACACCCTCATTGCCTTCCTCTGCATCATTGGCTACAACTGTCTCAAGGTGGGGTTGGGGGAGGGCTGAGACTGGGCCCAACTTCTGGCCAATGTGCTCTGCAGACCCCCTGATCACCAAGATCTCCCCTCCCCGGTTCCCCCAGGTACCACTGGTTATCTTTAAACGTGAAAAGGAACTGGCCCGGAAACTAGAGTTTGATGGTCTCTACATCACTGAACAGCCTGAGGATGATGATGTCAAGGGACAGTGGGATCGCCTGGTGCTTAACACCCCGTACGGTGCCTGAAGTCCCCCTGGGGAGGCCCTGAAAGACTTGAAATGGGAGCGGGGAAGCTGGGGAACAAGACTCTAGAGAAAGAATGGGGGACCAGACAGAAGGCGAAGTTATGGGTGAGATACTTCTCTTCCAGAGAAGGATTAGGAGGGTAGGGGAGAGAGGAGATCCCAGGGATAAAAGGGGGAGACCCTAAAGAGAGAGGTAGGGAAGAGCCCAGTGTGGCAGATGCTGGGGGACAGTAGTAGAGGGTGGGGTCAGAGAGGGAGGAATAGGAGATCCCAAGGAGAGAAATAAGGCAGCAGTTAGGAAGCACCTCCGAAAAGGCAGGCAGAGATATCACGGAAGGAAGGGACCAGGGGAGAATTAAGAGATATCCAGAGCTGGGGAGCTAAAGATCTGGGATCCCTCTGTTCTCACCTCCCATAATTTCTTCCCCCAGCTCCTTCCCCAGCAACTACTGGGACAAGTTTGTGAAAAGGAAGGTGAGGAGGCCCAGAGGAGATGGAGACCCTCACCTCATCCCTAATTCTCTTACCATTCAACAGGTCTCCAAGTGTGGCTAATCAATCCTTTCCTCCCCCACTTCTCTAGGTGCTGGAAAAACATGGGGACATCTTTGGCCGGGAAAGGATTGCAGAGCTACTGGGCATGGATCTGGCCAGTCTGGAGATCACAGCACAAAACGAGAAGCGACCAGAACCCCCTCCAGGACTGCTCACCTGGTATAGGGCCGAGCCAAGTGGAGGAAGCTGGTGGAGAAAAACGAGGGAATTCAAGAAAGGTTCTAACCTATTCACTGCCTTCCATATCCTTCCCTTAGGATCATGTCCATAGATGTCAAATACCAAATCTGGAAATTCGGCGTCATCTTCACCGACAATGTGAGTAGTGGGCCTTGGAAGGGTGGGGGCCACCGAGGTAGGAAGGAAGAGAGACCAGAGAGTGCTTTGTCAAAGCTTTGATATTCTTGGGTTATTCCATGGGGCCACCCAAAGTGTCTCTAGCCTCTCTGATAGCCTCACAGTGTGCCCGACTCTGCTCCCTAAAGTGTTCTCTGTCACCCTGAAATCATTAAGGCTTTTTTTTCCCTGAATCTCATCCCTTGTTCTATTGCTGTCCCCCAGTCATTCTTGTATTTGACCTGGTACATGGTCATGTCCCTTCTCGGCCACTATAACAACTTCTTTTTTGCTGCCCACCTGCTGGATATTGCCATGGGAGTCAAGACCCTCCGGACCATCCTGTCCTCTGTCACCCACAATGGGAAGCAGGTGCCTGGGAGAGCAGGGGAGGGAGCCGGGAGAGGGGAGAGGGGCTGAGTGCTGGCCCCCTCACCAGTATTTGGGACTGTTCTGCAGTTGGTGATGACAGTGGGCCTGCTGGCAGTCGTAGTTTACCTCTACACGGTTGTGGCCTTCAATTTCTTCCGCAAATTCTACAACAAAAGTGAGGACGAGGATGAGCCGGACATGAAATGTGATGACATGATGACGGTGAGGTGGCCTCGGGGACATGCTGTGGACTGCACACAGGGGGTGGTTCAGTCACGTTTTTTTCCCTTGGAGCCTCATTCTCCCTGTCTGGCTCAGAAACCAAGACAGAAGCGCCAAACTTGCTCCATTTCCTCCCTTAACTAGTTTGCCCTTCTCTTGGTAGCCTGATGGCATCCCACTCCCCAAGGGCTCACCTGTGGATGCTAGACCTAGGGAGGGTACCCAATGGTGTTAGACCACTGTGGCTCAGAACCCCAGAGATGAGAGGAGGTGCCAGCCTCGGCCTCTCCCAGGAGCAGGAATCCCTGCCATGCAGGCTGGTTCAGGCTCTGCCATGCTTCTCCCTCCTCAGTGTTACCTGTTCCACATGTATGTGGGTGTCCGAGCTGGCGGAGGCATCGGGGATGAGATTGAAGACCCAGCAGGGGATGAATACGAGCTCTACCGGGTGGTCTTTGACATCACCTTTTTCTTCTTTGTCATTGTCATCCTACTGGCCATTATCCAAGGTTGGCAGTGTGAGAGGCTCAGACTTGGGAGAGAGGAGGGCCAGGAGTCAGGGCTGGATGACTCAGAGATCACTTAATCAAAGAGCTAGAAGCCATCTTACAAATGAGGAAACTGAGGCCCAGAGAGGTTAAGAGTGCGAATATGTGAAGCAGGATCTGAGGCCTGGTATTCATGTCCAGTGCCCTGGTCACTCTCCCATGCTGCCTCACAAAGCATTTTTCTTCATCAGCTGGGGGAGAAGGGACCCTGAGGGCAGAGGCAATGCTAAAGCTAGGGAGGGGATGTGATGGATGTCAGGGTCAAAAAGAAATGATCATGACCTTTTATTCCCCTCCTCCTTCAGGTCTAATAATTGATGCTTTTGGGGAGCTCCGAGACCAGCAAGAACAAGTGAAGGAGGACATGGAGGTAATAGCCCTGGGGGTGTCTGGGAAGAGAATTTGGGAGGTCTGGGGGGAGTTTTGTGAGATCCCAAGTCAACAGGCAACATGCCTACTATGTGCATGGCCCTATGCTTGTTGCTAGGACTTCCCAGACTTGGGGGTCACCTGGGTGGGGAATGGTGGGCAAATTAAGAGGGTACATCTGAGTATGGTACAGGGTAGTGCATGATAGGGTCAAGGACCTCACAGTGTAATGGGGATGGACAAGTCCTCAAAGATGTATGATGTAAAAGAACGAGGGCCAGAAGGAATCTGAGGAGGGACCAAGAGAACACTTTTCCCTAACGAGTCAGGATGAGGAGAGCAAGCACTGAGAGAATATGAGCAGATTTGGGGGTTCTGGGGAGTGCCTGAGAGGGAATTGGGAGTCCAAGGGGTGACCATGAGAGGTTTTTGGGAGTCCTTGGTACCTATGTGGGAATTTATAGGACCCCAGGGGTATGGGAAGAGTTTTGAGATCCTGAGTCAGGGAGTTTCTAGAAAGGGCTTGGAATGTCTAGGAGGGTTCTTATAGAGGGTCTCAAGAGAATAATTGGGAGGTGAAAGAGGTTATCAGGGGAGGGTCCAATGGGGATAGAGGAAGGCTGAGCAGATCTCAAGCCCTGAGGCTCCCCTTCTCCACCCACCTCACTGTCTGCCCCCCAAGACCAAATGTTTCATCTGTGGCATTGGAAGTGACTATTTTGATACAACGCCCCACGGTTTTGAGACCCACACGCTGGAGGAGCACAACTTGGCCAATTACATGTAAGTGCTAGTTCTGCTGGCCAATCAGGGAAGGGAGGAGACTAGGAAAATGGGGGAACTGGAGGGACATCCAGGGAGGTGGGGGGGATCAGGATCCCTTTGGCCTGGCCACCCTCATGACATGTCTTTCCTCTTCCCCATCAGGTTTTTCCTGATGTATCTGATCAATAAGGATGAGACAGAGCACACAGGACAGGTGAGGGGAGGTTGTAGGATACCTGCTAGGGAGGATGTCCAAAAACTGGGGACACTTTGGAGGTGGGGGCTTTGGAGGGGATGCTGGAACGATGATACATGAAATAGCCTCAGGGGAAAGGGGGTTCAAACTGAGAGTATTGATTCTTCATCCTTCCTTTCCTTGCTTGGGCTGGTTGCCCATCAGGAGTCATATGTCTGGAAGATGTACCAGGAACGCTGCTGGGATTTCTTCCCAGCTGGTGACTGTTTCCGAAAACAATATGAAGACCAGCTGGCCTGAGAAACCGAGGCTCCCCTTCATTTCCTCTCACCTCAAGTGCCTTATGCCACTTTGGGGATCCCTTGTCCTGGGGCTCAGCTCCCCTCAGTGCAATATATCCCATGGGAAAAGGGCCCCTCTGGAATAAAGGGTTTCTTCTGCAGTTCCATGAGTTGGGGTGTGTTTTGGAAGCATTCTTGGACAGGAGGTTGGAGATGGGGTGGGATTATTCAGAAATTCTTCAAATTGTAGATTTTAGAGTCACAGAATCTAAAAAACAGGGCCTCAGAAACCCAAAATACAGATTCCAAGACCCCTAGGACCTAATGGCCTTGTGATCACAGAGATGAAGGGGGAAGGACTGGAGTCACTGTCATCACTTCTCGCAAGTAGATATGCAGACACAAGAAGGAAGTGAGGGTGAAGGATCACATTTATTTGAGACACTCATGTGTATCTGGGATGATGACAAAGTTCTCAGTTTTAGGTCAGCCAGCTTCAGGCTTCATTCTTGAATGTACAGGTTGCTAGGGGCATTGGGGTCATTGGCAGGCCGAGTCTCCACCACCACAGGCCTAGGGAAGGTAGGGATACACATACAGGTTGAATATTAGGAATATCCTCCCAGGATTGCCCTCATCCCAACCTCCCTCCTGTCCACCTTCTCACCTTGGAGACCCCAGCAGGCGAAAGGTAAGAGAAGGGTCTCTTAGTTCCTGAAGAAGCTGTGTAAGGAGAAAATTGGTCAATGCAGCTCACACACATTTCAAATCCTGCACAAGGTCCTTTAGACATCCTTTGGTCCAAACACACACACACACACACACACACATATACATTTCACAGATGGGTAAACTAAGGGTTAAAGAGAGGAAGGCATTTGCCCAAGGTCACAGCACACTAGGAGCAAAGTCAGAACCAGAACTCAGGTCTTGTGACTCTCTCTGGGGAGGAAGATATTGGACTGGGAATAGATGGGAGTGCTGGCAGCTGAGCAACATGGTCAGAAGAGTTGAGAGTATCAAGGCTCTGGAATCTCACCTGATCAGAGCCCAGAGCCCACACCTGCACACCATGTTTCCAGAAGACCTGGATCCGGCCACCAACCAGGGCTGGAGGAGTAAAGGGGAAAGGGTTTTGGTTAGCTTCCACTAATGAGGCACTCACTCCCAGAAAGCTCTAAGCCTCAACTCCATGTGCTCCCTCACCTCTACATACCTACAGCCTCCACTGACTCACTGAGGGGAAGCTCTGGGGCTCTCAGCCCTCGAACCGGGGTCCCCTCCCTAGTCACCAGCTTCAGGCTCCCTTCAGGGATAAGAAAGAAACATGTCACGAGGTTGGGGTTGAGAAGGAATAGAGAGGAGGACTTTGGGGGAATGTATAAGGGGTCCTAGGAGTGACAAGGAAGTTCTGGGTAGGCTCAGGGAATAGAGAGGAGTCTGAGGAAATGTCAGGGACAATTACAGGACAATTGAGAGGTCCTGGAGGTTGTTAGGTGGTCTAAAGAAAGCAGGCTCAGCTGGAGAGATGCCCTGGGGGATCAGTTTTCAAGGGGCTGGAGATGTTTTAGAGGATTATCCAAGGGGTCAAGAGCTAGCCAGATGTTGCTAGAAGGAGGCAGGAAGGAGTTGGGGAGATCTCGGTGTGCTGGGGGACTCCCCGGGATCCTGGGTTTCTTAGGGATTGCAGAGAACAGAAACTGGTCTTGAGAAGTTTCTCAAGGTCCGGGAAGAAAGAAGTCTAGCTTTTAAAGGGGGGAAACACCCGTTTTCAGTGGGTTGTAGGGAAGGAGGTGGAAGGGGCTGGGAATCCCCAGGGGGCCCCATTAACCATTTAGCAGCACCAAGACCAAGTCATCTGCCAGCTGGGTCACCTGCACCGGACCTTCACTCTGGGCTAGAAGTGGGGATGAAAGAGGGCTCTCAAGCACCAGCTAGGCCCCGCCCCTACTCGGAGGTCCCACTCCTCCCTCAAATCCCACCTCTTCTATAAGACCCCTCCATTTGCTAAGGCCCACCCTTCCCGGTTCCTTCTCTGAGGACCCGCCCCCACACCAAGCCCCACCCCCTCCTAAGGTACCACGCCTCTTTTAATCCTGTCCTCTTTCTGAGGCCCCGCCCCTCTCGCCAATCCCCACCCCTTCTCTGAGGTCCCGCCCCCTCCCCAGAGGCCACATCTTCTGGTCCCCCCCTTACTGCCTCCTGTGGTCCCAAACCAGCTGGAGAGGGGGCCAAGTCGGACGTTGTGGAAGCTCACGGAGCCCGCAGGCCCGGGGCTCACGCCCACGCACACCGACGGGAGTTCAGACCCAGGCGCCGCCAGCAACGAAAACACTCGCAGCGGGGACGGCAGCGGGAAAGGTACCTGCTGCATTTAAGGAGGGAGAGGGGCGTGGCTTCCAGCCATCGACCAATGGCGACGCAGACCCGAGACGGGGCGGGACTACCGGGAGACTGGGCGGGCCGAACCCCCTCTCGTGGGGAGGGGCTTTGTTAGTCTAACCAGCGAAGGGGACAAGATCGCCATTCCCCGGCCAATAGGGGCGCGGAGTTTGGACGGGGCGTGTTTTAGGCAGCAGTGGGCGGAGCTCACAAAGCTCTGGCTCCAGTCTGGGGGACAGAAGATGTAGGGGTTCCCACCCCTGCCTCAGAATCGCCCCTCTAGGGCCCAGATACCCTGATGAGCATGAACTTCTCCATGGGCGGATACCACTGGAGCAGGATCGCGGCAGCCTCCATCGCAGCGCACAGATACGGCCCCCCGGAACTGGGGCTCTCCGCTGCAGAGGCGGGTGCCAGGTCATGCCCAGACCAGACGCTGGGTCACCCGAGAGACTGGGGCCCTGAGACATCCTCCGCTAACCCAAGAGAGGCCTCCTCCAGCTGAGATTCCTCTAGTAGAGATCCCCAGTCACCCCAACACTGACATCCTGCAATCTCCATTCCCACGATCATTCCCTACTCAGTTCCCTCTGATACCTCAGGACACCGACCAGACCCCCAATCATCTCATGAAAATGCAACATTCAGTCCCTTCCTCAACGAGCACCCTGAGCCTCCTTGTGCCATCCTATGACTATGGAATCCCTAAGACACTGTACTCCACTTCAAGTGGATTCCCCAAGGAATTCCAAGCCTCAGTCCCTGAGCCCTTCCCGGCACTGAGGTCTGAAAGTTACTATCATCATGGTCACTAGAACCCTCAACTATCCCCTCTCAATTGGCATCATGAGAACCTGTCCTAAGTTTGGGGTTCACTCACCCACACAGCAGGCACGGCAACCCCGAGTGTCCTGGATTTTGGTGGATACCACATTCTTCCTGAGAAAGTAGGGGAGGTAGGGTGAGAGTAGGGAGGGTCTTCTGGGAGAAGGGTGGGGTTGTTCAGAGTGATGTTGGGACGATATGGGGACCTGGGCAGCAGACGGTGGGGAGTGATATGGGCAATCGGTCCCCCTGTTCTTGTCTCCTTTCGATCCAGCAGTCCCAAGAGGCTATGTGAGTACAAGTGAGGGGTCTTTCCTGGGAGAGAAAATGAGAGTCAGGACCTGGAGGATGCCTTCTTCCATCAGATCCCTCTAAAGGATTCCCCTCATTCTTCTTCATTGCCTCATTCCCTCTGACTCTCTCAAGCCCCCATCTCTCTTACATCTCCAAGTCTGCTGCCTATCTCCTCCTTTCAACTGGAATCCCCATCACATTCTCTCTACCCTCCTGTCCCCCCATCCCAATATACCTGACAGTGACATTAGGACATTGTTGATACAGTAAACCCAAGTTGTCCGGCTGGGGAAAAGCTGAGGAAAGAGGAGGGAAAGAAGAGAAAAGTCTTTAATTTGTCCATATCCCATCCATTGCCCTCTTCACCAGGACCCTCCCATATTCACCATCTCCAACATGGCCTCCTGGTCACTTCGGTTCAAGATGAAGATGCCCTCCTCAGCCCCCAGGAGCAAGTGCTGGTCTGATCAAGCAGGAAAAAAAAAAAAAGAGAGAGAGAGACATCCTTCATGGCCAGGACTCAACTCTCTCCCCCTCCCCCATCCCAACCCTACCAGGTGTATCCTTGCTCTGGCCCTCATTGTCTCTGTGTGGCTTTAAGCAAGTTTCTCTTACTCTAGTAAAGTGTAAAGTAAAAAGTTTGCACTAACAAGTCTTTAAGGGCCCTTCCTGGTGCTGACATCTATGATTCTCTTTCTTTGCCCACTGTCAAACCCTCTGCCCACCACCAATTCCACCCTGATGCCCTCACCCTTGGTTGTGGGGTGTGTCCAGGAAGCAGTACTACTGGTGTGGAGGGGACAGCCATTGAATACTTTCACCAGGAGAGCACAGTCCTAGGCACAGTGAGGAGCAGACCCAGTCATAAGGACTCTGGGAGGTAAAGAACAGAGAAACCTCTTCCTCCCACCACCCCTAAATGTGTGGTGCAATTGAGAACACATTTCCTAAGCCCAGTCATTCCAGACAAGGTACTCCTCTGATTCAGTCCTTCCCCATCCCCCAAGCCATAGGTTTCAGGGATCCTCACCTTTTTCCTTTTCTCTTTCTTGGGGGGCAAAATGGGAGGCTGGTTGGACCCTGGGGGGCCTGGGGTCCAGAGGGAGGGGTCTGAAAAGATAATAATCCCTGGTATTTAGATAGCACTTTCGGGGCTGTAAAAAGTTTCACCTACATTATTTCATAATAGTAATAGTAAGACTTAAAATAGCACTTTAAAAGTCAGCGAAGTGTTTTATATGTTATCTCATTTCGCTCAGTCAACAAACGTTTATGAAGCACCTACTCCAAAGCAGATACTGGGGATAGGAAGAGGAAAAAAAGAAACTTTTCCTACCGTAAGACTTTCTATGATGGAGAAAGGAAGTGTTGCAACATAAGAAAAATAAAAGATAATTTGGCAGGAGAGAGACCAGATTCTGGAGGGGGGAATAAGGAAAGGCTTCATGTAGAAAGTAGTGCCTGAGCTGACCTTTAAATGCCACTGGGAAGTCTAAATGAGGAAGTGTGTGTGTGTGTGTGTGTGTGTGTGTGTGTGTGTGTGTGTGTGTCTGTATGTGTGCAGGCACACATGCTGGGGGCCAGCTTGGCTAGTCTACAAATAGAGTGAAAGTATAATATGCCTGGAAAAACAGGATGAAGCCAGGCAGTGAAGGGCTTTAAAGGTCAAAGGCATCTGTATTTGATTCGAGAAGTAACAGGTTCCCACAAGAGTAATCCTGGGAGGTAAGAACCCCTGCTGTTAGCTGCATTTGGCAGAAGAGAAAACAGATGAAGATAAGGATCAGATAGGTTAAATGATCTGTTCGTGATCACATGGCTGGTAGGCGTCCCAATTGAGGGTCAAACCCAAGGATCTCCTGCCTCCTGGTACAACATCTGTTGTTTCATCACTGCCAGGTAACCATATTCCCAGATGGGAAGCTTCTTCCCCCAATTTAATATCCCACCCCACCCCAGTTACCTGATCGAGCAGAAAGGTGAGGACTTCGGGGGGCCAGAGGAGGCCCTGGGCGGGGTATACGGGGAGGAGGTCCACTAGAGCATCGAACCAAGACCCCAGGGCTCAGCCTCCCATCATCCCCAGAACCTTCATCTGATGGGGTCCGAATTTTGGACTGCAAGGAGAGGCAGGAGGGCAGACAGGTAAGATATGGCTAGAATTCACTTCCTTTTCAGTTTCCCTCTGGGACGCTGAATCAAGTGAAGGGATCCCAGTATCCAACTAGGAAACCCCATCATCCTGAGTCCCAATCCCTTAAGGACCCCCCCCCCCATTTCAGTCACCAGTCCTTAGGGAGATTTTGATAAATTGGCATCTAGGCCCCGGAATCCCAGATCCCATGTGTCCCCATGGTCTCACCTTGGGAGGTAGCGGGGGAGGAACATCCACTGCAGGGGTTGGGCTGAAATAGGAATTTAGCATGAGGGTGATTTGGTATCAGTTTGTGTTGGGGGCTCAGGGAATTGAGGACTGAGAGATTGGGAGTGTTGGAGTCTGGGATAAGAGGGAAGGTGCCTAGCAGGGCTAAATTTGGCTCACATGTCCACATCATCATAATCGTTTTCTGAGTCATCAGACTGTTCTCTGAAAAGAAAAGAGCAAAAGCTGAACCTCCCAGAAATTCTCCTTCCCTCCAGCTGTTTCTGTTCCTTGTCTATCTCCTCAGTCCCAGTCTCTCTTTACCTTGTCCAGTCCCTCCCAGTTTCTCTCTGATCCCATCCCTCTCTCTGACCTTCCCAGTCTCTCTGTCTTCTCAATCCATCTCCCTCAGGGTCTTATTATCCCCCAGTCCCTTCTCTGTCCCTTTTTGTTTCTTCAAGTCTCTTTGTCATCTCCCCCCAACCCTCCACCTCTCCTCGCTCCTCTAAGTCTCCCTCCATTCCTCCCTCCACACCCTCCCCAAAGTCTGCCTACCGGGCGCTCCTGGGGATGCTGTCCCAGCTCCTACGGTCAGGGGTCTGGCCAGAAGTCTGGGAGAAGAAGAATGATGGGTTTTCCCCTGTTAGACTCTTAAGTTCTTTGAGGACAGGCAACAATGGTTTCCCTTTTACTTTCATATCCCCAGCAGCTAGCATGATGCCCAGGCCAAAATAAGCACTTCACTGCTTTTTGAATGACTGATTAATTGGAGGAAAGGGAGATTAGCAGGTAAAGAGGACGGAGAGTTTCCCAAGAGAAAGGGGAGAAGAACAGCACAGGAAAGAAATCTTGAAGAAAGGTCTCTGGGAAAGATAAAAGCCTAGGGGTAGAGAAGTTAGCCAGAGAAGGAGAAAGTGGCTGGAGTGCTGGGGGAGGGGAAAGGGCATCCTCACATTGTCAGTTTGAGATCCAAGCTTCTTTGAACACAGTGGTCTGAATTTCATATGCTGTCCTGATAAAGGGGTGACATTTATGAGGGAGTGAGTAGACCCAAGGCTCTCAGGAAGTTGGGATGAAATAGGGGCATGGGATTCTGACTGGCCAATCCTACTGATTTGTAGGATCTTAGGTTTCTGGCTGGGTGGTGGAGTTTGTGGCAGGACATGAGATAGGGCTGTGGTTTCTAGGCTTCAGGTAGAAGGGATGAGAATTTAGGGGATGAATAAAAAATAATTTGGGGGATTAGACTCTGATTTCTGGAGTTACTGGGAGTCAGAATTATTTCAAGGTTTAAATGGTCCAGGTTGGGGAGGTTGGGCCTCAAGAGTTCTCTCTACTCACGACCAGAGTCCAGGCTGGAGATGCCCAATGAGCCAGTTCGGTGAGTGGAATGGATCCTCCGAGGAACCGCAGGAGGCTGCTGTGGAGAGGAGGACAAGGTGGGGGGACAGGAGCCAATGCCACCCCCCTCAAGCCAATCAAGCAGCCCCAGGGTAGCCACTGAGGTGGAGGTCATGGCCATGAGACCATTGAAGCAGGCAGTCCTCACCTTCATGGATGTTTGTCCTTTATGGATATATCCAGGAAAGAAGACAACTAGAGGAGGGGAAGGCAAAAATATGGAGCAGGGGACAGATAGGACACAAATGCTTTACCATGAAAGAACAACGAATTGGAAATAAGGTCATAAGAAGAAAGAGTCAGGTGAGAGGGCTTAGACCTGGGAGGACCCTTGAAGACTATCTAATCCCACTCCTTCTTTTTACAGAAAGGAAAACGGAATCTCTAAGAAAAGTGAGTGGCAAAGCTGAGGCTTGAACTGTTCCTGACTGAATCTGATTCCCAGATACATTATTCACTATACCCCATTGGACCTGAGTTCAAGTACTCTATACCACATTTGCTATCTGTGTGGACCTCCCCCTTTCTGAAGTTTCTACTTGAAAAATGGAGATAATCTGTCATGATTGTGGAAAGAGTTAACTGGTCATTCTTAACCATTCTTAGCCATAGCTTTTGAGAAAATTAAAGACAAAATAAATTAATCTGATGATATAAAAATAAGAAGCTTTTGTCAAATGAAAAGCAATGAATATAAAATAAGGAAAGAGAGAAACTGGGTAAATTTTTTCCATTGTTGTTAAACATTTATGAAAATATCTGATATAAATGTGTCAGTTTCTTCTAGATTTTGGATAAGAGTAAATGCCATTCTCCCACAGACAAGTGATCAAAAAATATGAAAAGGAAGTCCCCAAAATAAGAAACACAAATTATCAACAATCATGTGAAAAAATATTTGCAATCTCTAATAATTAAAGAAGTACAAATTAAAGTAATTCTTTTATTCCACCTGACCCCCATATAATTGGCAAAGATAATAAAAGATGATATGACTTGATGATTGTGGGGATATAGTTAAATAGTTATTATGGTGTATTACTAGTATAGCCCTGAATCAATTCAAACTTTTTCAGAAGGCAATGTGGAATTGTACAGTGACTTATAAAAACATGAATAGTCTTTGGCTCTGGTCAACAAAGAGCTTAAGGGGGAGGTGGAGCCAAGATGGCAGAGTAAAGGCAAGCACTTGCCTGAGTTCTCTCAAATTCCCCTCCAAATAGTGTTAAAATAATGCCTCAAAACAAATTCTAGAGCAACAGAACCCACGAAATGATAGGGTGAAATAATTTTCCAGTCCAAGACAACTTAGAAGGTCAGCAAGAAAAGTCTGTTTCACTAAGGTGAGAGTTCTGAGTACAGTCTATACCAACATGGGCTGCACCCCTGCAAGCCAGCAGCAGGACTTATGGGCAACTGAACCAGAGGCAGTGGCTTTAGAAGCTCTCAGTCCACAGAAAGTAAGGGAGTCAGACGAATGGTCAGAAGGGGATTACAGAGGACCTTGTACAAGTAAAAATTGGGAATAGAAATGAGAGTGATGCAAGAAAATCATGGGGAAAAAGTGACAACAGCTTAGTAAAGGAGACATCCAAAAAATACTGAAGAAAATAATACCTTGAAAAAAGAATAGGTCAAATGAGGCACAAAAATCCACTGAAAAGCAAAACTGGCCAAATAAAAAAAAGATATACAAAAAGATGTACAAACATTTACTGAAGAAGAGAAGTCATTAAAACCAAAATTGGCCAAATGGAAAAATTTCACTGAGGAAATTCACTGAGGAAAAGAACTCCTTAAGAAGTAGAATTGTTCAAATGAAAAAGTAGGCACAAAAGCTCACTGTAGAAAATAACTCCTTAAAAATTAGAATTGGGCAAGTGAAAGCTAATAGCTCCATGAGACATCAAGAAACAACAAAACAAAAAAGAATTTTTAAAAAATAGAATAAAATGTGAACTATCTCATTGAGGGAAAAAACTGACTTGGAAAATAGATCAAAGAGAGATAATTTAAGAATTATTGGACTACCTGAAAGCCAGGATAAAAAAAAAGAACCTAGACTTATATAAGACTGCATGCCATCTTAGGGAGGAAGGGGGAGAAAATTTGGAACTTACGGAAGTGACTGTTGAAAACGGAAAACAAATAAATTAATAAATTTGAGGGGAAATTTTTTTAAATTTTTTAAAAGAGCCTAGACATTATAGTTCAAGAAATTATCAAAGAAAACTACCCCAATATCCTAGAACCAGAGGGTAAAATAGAAATTGAAAGAGTCCACCCATTACTTCCTGAAAGAGATCCCAAAACAAAAACTCCTAGTAATATTATAACCAAATCCCAGAGCTCCCAGGTCAAAGAGAAAAATATTGCAAAGAGCCAGACAAAAACAATTCAAATATCATGGAGCCACAGTCATAAGATTTAGCAACTTCTACATCAAAGGATCAGAAGGCTTATAATATAATTTTCCAGAATGCAAAAGCGCTAAGATTACAACCAAGACCACCTACCCAGAAAAACTGAGTATAATCCTCCAGGGGGTAAATAGAGATTTTCAAACATTCCTGATGAAAAGACCAGAGTTGAATAGAAAATCTGACTTTGAAATGCAAGACTCAAGAGAAGTACAAAACAGGAAAGGATAAGACATTTGATAAGATTAAACTGTTTACATTTCTACATGAAAGATGATACTTTTAGCTTCTCAGAACTTTATCATTATTAGGGCAGTTAAAAGGAGGGCACAGGTGTAAGCAGACTATCCAAAAAATAAAATTAAATGGTGAGAAAAAGAGATGCACTAGAAGAAGGAAAAAGGGAGAGGTAGAATGGGGTAAATTTTCTCACATAGAAGAGACACAAAAGAACTTTAACAGTGGAGGGGGGTAGCAAGTAAGCCTTGAACCTTATTCTCATTGGAATTGGAAACATACATACTCATTTGGGTATAGAAATCTATCTTTCCCCACAGAGAAGTAGGAGAGGAAGGGGATAACAGAAGAGGATAGGACTAAGAGAATAGAGGGCAGATTGAGGAAGGCAGTAGTAAGAAGCAAAACATTTTTAAAGAGCGAAAGGGTAACAGAAGAGAGAGAAAGATAAACAAGGAGGGAAAGTAGGACGGAGGGAAATACATTTAATAATTTTAACTATGAATGGGATGAACTCACAAATTAAACAGAAGTAAGTTACATGTACATTACATGATTTGGACATAAACAAGTTGGGGAGTATGAAATAGTTTACCTGTCAGATCTATGAATAAGGGGGAAATTTATGACCAAAGAAGAGATAGAGAGTATTATGGGATGTAAAATGGATAATTCTGATTACATTAAGTTAAAAAGGTCTCGCATAAACAAAACCAATGCAGCCAGGGTTAGAAAGAAAGCCAAAAACTGCTGGGGGAGGAGATGAAGGGGGATTTACAGCAAGCTTCTCTGACAATGACCTCATTTCTTAAATATATACTGAGTCAAATTTATAAGAATACAAGTCATTCTCTAAATGATAAATGATCAAAGGATATGAACAGGAGGTTTTCAGCTAAAGAAATCAAAGCTATCTATAGTCATATGAAAAAAATGTTCTAAATTACTATTGATTAGAGAAATGCAAATTAAAAATTCTGAGGTACTACCTTATACCTTTCAGATTAGCTAATATGACAGAAAAGGAAAATGACCAATGTTGAATGGGATGGGGGAAAATTCTAACACTAATGCACTGTTGGTGGAGTTTTGTACCAATCCAACCATTATGGATGGCAATGTGGAACTACACCCAAAGAGCTATAAAACTGTGCATATACTTTGACCAAGAAATACCACTAATAGGTTTCTATTCCAAAAAAAAATTTTTTAAGAAAGAAAAAGACCTTTATGTACAAAAACATTTATAGCAACTCTTCTTATGGTGGCAAAGAATTTGAAATTGAGTGGCTACCCATAAATTGGGGAATGGCTGAACAAGTTGTGATATATGATTGTGATAGAATACTATTATGCTGTAAGAAATGACCTGGAAAAATTTACATTAACTGATGCAAATCGAAGTGAACAGAATCAAGAGAACATTATACACAGTAACACCAACATCATAATGATGAATTATGAAAAATTTAGCCATTCTCCCCAATGTAATGGTGTAAGACAATTCCAAAGGCCTTATGGTGAAAAGTGCTACCCACCTCCAGAGAAAGAACTGATGGACTCAATGCAGATTGAAGCATACTTTTTTAAAACTTTATTTTTCTTGGGATTTTTTTTTGGTCTGTGTTTTCTTTTACAATATGACCAGTATGAAAATATGTTTTCATGACTGCATATGTATAACCTATATGAAATTACTTACCTTCTCAATGAGGGAGAAGGGAAGGGAGGGAGGGAGAGAATTTGGAACTCAATAGTTTTTTAAAAAGTACACATGTAAAAATTGTTTTTACATGTAATTGGAAAAAAATTAAACATTTAAAAACAACAGCAATAAAGAGATAGAGTGCAAGAAAACCTAAATACACAAATATACCTAGCAGCAGTCCATAAATATTCATACTTCCACTCCCATAGCTCTATCTGTAGAGTGTTCTGCTGACACCTCATACACATGCAAAATTGAATTCATCAGCTTCCTTGCCCCAGCTCTACTCCTCAAACAGACCAGGACCTCCAAACTTCCTTACTTCCTTCTTCTGAGTGCACCTAGCCACTAAGACTCATCTTTGAGGTATCTTTGATCTTTCCCTCTCTTTCTCCCTCACCCCAACCTCCAACTCCAGTTATCCCAGAATCTCAAAGCTGGAGGAGATCTCAGTGGTCCAATCTACTTCTCCAACAAGTGGGCATACATCCACTGCATGGAAATGTTGGCTAAGGAAGCTGGGGTGGCTTCTTTATCTTGCAGACCAAACTGGGAGAGAATCTAGGGCCAGAGAGAGAGGCTCACCATGGAAAGATGGAGAAGTTCAGAAAAGCTGGGTAAGAGGGGGAGAGCCCTGAAGGTTGGGCTGGACCCAGAGACCTTTTTGAAGGACAGAAGGACAATCCAAAATGGACACTGATTGATAGAATATAAAGTCTTAAGTAAGGAAAGAGACAGGAGGGGAACATTCAGCCACTGGTGTGAGAAGATGATTAGCAGGGCTTAAACTGGAGGGAGAAGTATAAGGAAACCTGGAGCTTTGGATGCTGAGGCATAGGTAGGGTGAGGTTAGACAAATGTCAAACTAATTCTATATATAAAGTTTATATACACACACACATACACACATGTGTATGTCTACACATATATAAATAACATTTATATATAAAGTTTTTGAAAAGTATGCTTCAATCTGCATTCAGAGTCTTTCTCTGGAGGTGGATAGCATTTTTCACCATAAGTCCTTTGAAACTGTCTGAGATTATCATATTGGTGAGGAAAAACTAAGTCTAACAATATTGCTGTTACTGTGTACAATGTTCTCCTGGTTCCGCTCACTTTAATTTCATCAGTTTATGTAAATCATTCCAGGGTTTTCTGAAATGTCAAACTTGAATCCCAAACATTCTATTCCCACTTAAGGGAATACTGTGGTCTCCATAGGAGGAGCAACATTTGAAGCAGGTGTCACAGTAGCATCTCCCTAAATGAAGTGGTTGATACTTCCCATTCACCCATGCCTATGCCTGGTACCCTTCTCACCTCAGGTTCTTCCTCCTCACTCTCAGCCCCCAGAGGGGTCTTCCCAGGGTTTCTCAGTTTCTCCAACAATTCCAAAGTCAGGCTCCGTGACAATCCTGGTTGGGACACCAACTGGTGCTAGGGGTGGAGGGGAAGGGTCAAGGTTAAAATGTGAAAAGGGGGTTGAGAATTCTGGGACTGGGGTTCTACATGTAGAAGTCTGTGTAAGGAAAGTCTTCTTCCACAAAAGTCCGGGCATCATCTCTCATTGGGTATCAGAAATGACTTAGGGAAGGGTAATTGACAGGAAAGAGGTGGGGAACCTGGAAGAAGCCTGTGGTGGGGAGTTAGGAGACCTAGAGGGCAAGAGTTCTGGGCAGGAAGGATTCCCTGGGAAGGCCATGTGGAGGGATTCTGGCTACAGACTTCCCTGGGTCCTGAGAGGGATCAGTGATGTCATCCTGGACTCCTTAATCTCATTTGCCCCACACATCTAATCCACTGCCAAACCTAGCCACATCTACCTTCACATCTCTCCAATATATCCAATATACTTTCTCTCTGCTCACACAATCAACAACCCTAGTGCAAATATCACCTCACACCTGGACTATTTGTAATAGCCTTCTAACCCATCTCCATGCCCCAATTCTCTCCCCACTCCAACCTCCTCCACTCAGGTAACAAGGTGAGTTTTTCTAAAGTACAAGTCTATGTCATGCTCCTACTCAGCAAATTCCAGTGGCTCACCATTATCTTCAGAGAAAAATATCAAGTCCTCATGACCCGACTACATTTCCAGTCTTCCCTCACCTTACTCTAATTTTCTGAAGGTCCTTGAGAAGAAACAAGAAACTTAGAATTTTTTTTATTTCTTGTCTCCATCTTCAAAGTAATTTTGCCAGAAGATTTTCTGAGTATAGCCATCATCTCCCTTTCACAGTCTCCCTCTCTGCTTAATAAAGAGTGTGTAAAAATCAAGACTTTCCTTGTATATAATTTTCATGTATATAATTGCTAGTCTCTCTCCTTCTATAGGATTCTAGCACCAAGAGGACCATCAAAGGCATTCCTCCTACAGTAACTCCAACAAATGGTCATCCAGCCTTGTTTGAAGACCTCCAGTGAGATAAGCCATCCCACCTTTGGCCACTTCTGTTATGCAGCCAAAATTTCATGTCCTGCCCTGTTTTTGGTCACTAACAATCTCTTCATTGCTAAATTCCAGAGGCCTTTTCCAGTCCTCATGTCTCCTGACCTCTGCAATACTTGGGCACTCATAGGCCGTGCCTTGACTTCCATGATAACCTTCTATCTTCATCCTTCTTGTGCCTCTCTGACTACTCAACCTCAGTTTCCTCTTTTGGAGCATCCCTCTCCTACTCACAAAGCAAGGCTCTGTCCTAGATTCTCTTCTCTGCTTTCTCTATACTATTCCTCTTGGCTGTCTCATCTACACACATGTGTTCAATCATCCCCTTTAAACAGAAGATGGATCCCAGTTCTAGATAGTTAACATTAATTTGACTCCTAAACTCCAGCCCTGTATACGTAATGCAGCTCTCCTGTAGGATGGCAGCTGCTGGTGGGCAGGGATAAATTGTCATCCTCAGCTATGCTAAACTAAATTGAATTGAAAATATCTGTCCACTTCTTCTGGTGTTGCCTACTTGTTCTGAGGCAGGGATTTAGGGGAATGGACTGTGGGTACTGACGGGCACACATCTCACATTGAGCATCTTGGCAGCACTGGGCCGTTTCTTAGGATTCTTGGTGAGGGTGACTTTGACGAAGTTGTGGAAGGCAGCAGACCTGCAGGGGTAAAGGACAAGGGCTGTCTATCAAAGATGCTCTAGGGAGCAGAGAAACACCCTAGTTCCCAGGTCCCAGCTTGAAGTTTCCCCTACCCACCCCAAACTACCAATGCCTTCCCCAAGCCCAGGGTCTCCCCCTCACCATCGTCCTTTCTCCTTCAGTCTGGGGGGCTGGTATCCACTTTTGGTCATAAGGAAAAGCACTCTAGGACAGATGAAAGGATAAGAGGGGGTTCAGGACCCCACTACTGGGTATCTCCTTCCTCCTTAACTTCGTTTCTTAAAGCCACTGGTAGGGAGGGGGGCCAGTCCAAGGGTTAGAATAGGGAGGGGGTTCCTAGAGGGTTGGGACCAGGGTATTCTGAGTTCAAATGGGGGTCCCTGGAGCTGAAGATGGAAGGCCTCAGGTCTAAGCATGGGGCCTCTGAGAAACTTAGTGTAAGGGCTCCCAGAGATAACATGAAGGTTCCTAAGTTCTGAGGTCAAAGGTGGGTGTATCTCAAGGTCTGAGCACAGAAGGGCTCCCAGGGGCTAGGCAGGGGTCAGGAGATAGCTCATAGGCTGAGCATGGGCATGTCTCAGGGGCAGAGGCATACCTGAGAGGGTGCACATCAAACATTGGAGGCTGTAGCTCAGCCATTTCGATCGCTGTGATCCCCACAGACCAGATATCACAAAGCTCTGTGTACCCTCCCTTGAACTCCACAGCAGCCACTTCAGGTGCCATCCTGGGGTGGGGGTGAGGGGGCAAGGACACAGAGACTGTCAGAGATAGAGGGAAGACTCAGAGATACAGAGATAGATTCAAAAACACAAGGAGCCTGTTAAAGACAGGATGAAACAAAGTGGAAAGGCAGAGACAAGCAGAATTAGGTGGGACAGGCCTGCTACACAAGAGAACTGGGTAGACTCAAAGCCAGAAGCCTGCAGAATTCCCGGAGCCATCAGCTCTCACCACCCCCTTGCCTCGATCTTGTCCCAAACTCCTCACCAGTAAGGTGTCCCAATGAAAGAGAGACGTCGAGCCAGGGTGGCCCCTATTTGGGCTGAGATGCCAAAGTCAGCTGAAGGGAAGGGAAAAACGTTAAGTTGCTTCTGGTCCTCTGCCTCCCCAGATCCTTTCCCACCGCATTCCACTGAGTTCTCCCAGCCCTACTCACCAAGTTTAACTTCTCCATTGTCATTGATGAGAATATTTGCTCCCTGGATTGGGGGAGGGGTACATAAGAGAAAAATCAACCAAACATTTATTAAATAACAGCTTTGTGCCAGGCACTATGCTAAGCACTAAACTCAATGGAGACTCTTTTTCCCTTCCCAGAGGCCTCCTAAAGCCCTCTCCCTGGCACCCCCAAAGCACCTTGATGTCTCTGTGAATCTTGCCCTGGTTGTGCAAGTAGGCCAGACCCTAGGGAGAACAAGGGGAACAGGAGAGAGAGAAGAACTGGGGTCAACTGGAATCTCTTCCCCTGCAGCTCCTTTTGGGAGGTCGGGGAGGTTTGCTGAGATAGGAAGTATTAGGAGATTTGGGGTGAGAGGAAAAAGGAGGTTGGATCAGGGGATCAGGAGGCTGCAGTTTGGGGGATTGGGGGCATTCACATGTCTAACTGATAACATGTTGCCTGCCTTCTCAGTGGGTAGAAGAAGGAAAAGATTTTGGAACACAAAAAAATTTTTTAAATGAATGTTAAAAATAAATTTAATTTTTTAAAATTTCCTAGAGCATGGAGAGGTTAAGGCTCTTGCCAATGGGCGCCAGAGGCAGAACTTGAGCCCCCAATACAACAAACTGTATACAAAATAAAAACAAAGAGAAGGGAAGGGGAAAGGATGGGGGAAAGGAGAGGGAGAAGAGGGAGAGGGGATCAAAAAAGTACCATCCTCACCTGGAGTACTTCTCTGCAGATGTAGCCAATCTGAAGCTCAGAGAGAGGGCCAGTCACTGCAACAGACCCACCCCACCCCCACCCCAGGGGTCAGGGGGCTGAGTCACCACTCAGGCAAAGATAGAATGAAAGAGGAGAAAGGGATGGGAAGGGGAGGGAGCAGAGTTAATCAATCAATCAGTAAACATATATTAATCGCCTAATTACAAGTGAAACACTGTGTTAAGTACTGGAGATACAAAAAGAGATGTGTCTATTTTCAAAGAGCTTCTAATCTGGACTGAATAGTACTGAAATAGCACAAGAATGAAGTGGGGATGGGATGGGGAAGGCTTCCTGTAGACTGTGGAAGGTGGGATTTTATTTAAAGGAAGCCAGGGAAGTCAGTAGTAGGCTGCTTCTCCACCTGGAGAGGGTCCCCCCTTTTCTGCCTCCTTACTGTGGTATATATCTTGGAGTGAGCCAGCGCCACAGAATTCCATGCAGATCCATAACTTCTGAAGCCTGGGGTGGGGGTGGGGGGAGGGAGTGAAGGGAAAGGGAGAAGAGGGCAGCGATGGGGGGATGGGGTGGAGAGGAAGGAATAAAATCAGCCAGAGTAGGTTCAGTCTCAGGGAGGCTAAGAGTTTAGGGGCCTTTATCCAGAGAAATGCCTTGGCCATCCATAGTTCTGAGTCTCTTTAGTTTTAGCAAGACCAGGAACTAGATAGAGGGAACATTCAGCCAGTTGGGAGCCTAACTGGGGTGGGAGAGCAGAGGAATCAGGAAAGTTGGTCTGAAGGGTAATAGTGCCACTTTCAGGAGCCAAGGATCTGGTGTAAGGGTTAGAGATCTGGGAATCCAGAGGGATATTGCAGCAGTTGAGGATTAAAGAACTGGTTGTAGGTTTAGAGAGTTGGTCTGAGAGTTAGGAAATTGGGGGGGGGCGTGTATTGAATAATCAGTCTAGGGGTAAGAAAGTCGATCTAGGGGGTTGGGCAGCCAATCTGAGGGGTCAGGAAGCTGTCTGGGTGGCCCTGACCAGAGGTAGCTGCCATGGTAGGCCACAATGTTGGGGTGTCGACAGGTCCGAACAATGAGGATTTCCCGATGAAGGATGGTTAGATCATCATCTGAAGGGAGAGAAAGGATCAAAATGTGTGTGTGGACACTAAACATCCCAAGGTCAAGAGTGGGGCGGGATGTCAAATCTCAGTCTCACCTGGTTCTATCTTCACCATTTTCAGAGCTGCTAGTTCCCCTGTCACCTTGTCCCGAGCCTGAGAAAGGAAGGGGGTAATGGGGGAGAAACGGGGAGCAGGAGATATATCAACCCGGAACAAATGGGCAGAATGGTGTATAAATGTCCCCTCTTCCTGGTAACTCAGAGTTCCTCTAAAAGCCCCCAAACCCAAGAGAAGGTCCTGGGATAGAAGGAAGGACAGGAGAGCAGACCTCTGTGACCATCTACCCCAAGCCCTCCTGGAAACAAGAATCTCTAGACCCCCACCCATCCCCATCCTCAGCCAGTGGTCATCCAGCCTCCGAAGTCAGTGAAAGGGAACTCCCTACCCCAACCCACAGCTCATTTCCATTTTTTTAAAATGCTAATGGTTAGGGTAGCTCTTCCTTAAAATGAACGATAATCCATCTTTCTCACTCTCACTTCCACCTTTAAAGCTACTTCTTTCCTCCAGGGCTAGGCAGAGTAAATCTAATTTTCTTCCAGCCGGCAGCCACTGGCAATTTTAAACTAAGTTCTTGGGAGCTGAGAGGAAGCCTCTGGGGTGATGCTTCCTTCCCTCCACCTCCACCAACCAAAGGAGGATTCCAAAGGCCTCCATCATCTTCCCTAGCCTCCTCCCTGTTGCTTCACCTCAGAAGCAAAGTTCAGAATTCTACCCCAAATACTGGACTGGTCCCCTAGACAGGTGGATTGAAGGTCCTGGGGAAGGGGGGAGGAGTAGAAGGATGGGGGATGGAAGCTGAGAGGAAAAAGAAGATGAGGCACTTAGGGTGGGGTGGAGACCTTGTTTAGAGGGCTATGGAAGGAGGGAGATGAAAGTTCCTGAGTATGAAGGCTAGAAGGAAGGAAAAAATGAAGGGCTTTCGGGAGCTCGTAAGCAAGAGAAATGGAGACCTTGGGTGGGGGTGGGGGAAGCGAGGGAGGTGGAAGTTCCTGGGTAGGGAAACTGGCAGGGAAAAAAGATGAAGGACTTGGGGGGAGAAAAGGTGGCCCTGGGAAAAGGCCTTGGGGAGAGGGATATGAGAGCCCTAGAGAAGAGGGGGCAAAGGACATGGGCCCAGAGGGGAGGGCCCCTCACCTTGAATACCTCCCCGTAGGTGCCACCCCCCACCCTCTGCAGCAGCTCATAGTGGTCCTGAGGGTCCTTGGTGGCGATGTCCAGGTCTTCGCTGTCCATGCTGGGGATAGGGTGGGGGGAGGCCTTCGGGGAGGGGGAGGGCTGCCTCCTCCTGGGAGCCCTCTGTGAGCGAAGATGCTTGACTCAGCCTGCAGCAGTAGCAGCAGCAGCAGCAGTCGTGGGAGGAGGGCAGGCGGTATGTTCTCCCCTGCCCGCCAGCCGCGAGGGCCCCCACTCTCGCTTCCTGCCCAGGCCTCACTAGGGGGGCCCCTCCCTCTTCACTCCCCCCCCCCCTCAGCGGGAGAGCCAGGCCCAAGCTGACTTTGTGGCCCCAGGGGACCACAGCACAACTCTGGGGTAAAAGGAGGGGGTTCCTTTTTGCCTTTAGACAGAAAAATCTCTCTAATGTAAATGACATGCAAATAAAGTATTATTGGTTTATCGATTCGGTGCGGGGCCTTTCCCCTTTCTCCACGCAGGACAGTGAATATGATGGATCCCCAACAGACTAAAGATAGGCTGGGATGGAAGAAGACAGGTTGGGGAAAGGCACAAGGGTGGTGGAGAGGAGAACTCGGAGACCCTGGTCCAGTGAACCAGCCTTTATTGAGAGCCTTCTCTATCTGGGTTGGAGGGGGAGCTGACCCGGACAGCCTGGACAGCACCTTGGAGAGCCCCCGGCTCAATTTCTGCCACCTGGTTTTTGCAGACTGGGCTCTAGAGTAGAAGCGAGCCCGAGAGGGAGGGTCCCTGCCCACTGGGCGTGGGGAGGTGCCGGCACTTAGCTCGGGGCCTGGCCCTTCATGGGTGTTTAAAAATGCTATTGACCCGCTGACCCCGAGTCCTGCCCAGTGACGGGCAGGGAAGGAGAGACTCTCTGTATGGGAAGTGTGCGTGGGGGCGACGATCCATTAAGCATCTATTAGGCGCCTGCTATGGGCCAGGTTCTCCCCGAGGGCGTGGAAGGGAAACCAGAGTGAGGGAGAGGGAGAGTCGCCGCACCTCGTTCTTATTATTACGCGGACCCGGATGGAGGAGAATCGAGTCACTCATTTAGTGACTGTCACCCTTCCCTCGTCTACCGTCTCCCTGGGGAGAGAATGATCTACACTGGGAAACAGTCAACGGGAGGAAGGGCCTTCCTGGAGGAGGGGGCACCCAGGACAGGGGAAAGACACCAAGGGTGGGGGACAGGTAAGAGATCGTGTTGGATGCGGAGTCGTGAAAGTCCCATGTGTGCACAGGGTACACGTGCATCCATCCCTGGCACACTCATGGGGTCTCCAGCACAGAGGCCTCCTGTCACGTGACGAAGCCGGCGAGGAGGGGCAACAATGCAGCGGCTTTGGTCCCGCCCACTGGGGGGAGGGGGAGTGAGCGACGCTAGCGGGAGGAGGAGAGGGCGATAGAGACCCGGGGACGCCTGCGCACTGGCTCCCGAGGGTTTTTTCCCCACCTCCCTCCCAGCGGGTGCGCTCCGTCTCGCCCGCTCTCCTTTGGTGCGAGTGCGCATGCGCCAGAATGGAACGGTCCCGGAAGAGGAAGTCACGTGCTACCCGGAAGCAGCCCCCTCCGCCACCGCCTTTACCTCCGCCTCCCGTTACGGAAGAAGTTGAAGACCATGCGGCCGAAAGTGTCATCGGGGAAGGAGGACTTCCGTCCTCCCCGCCCCTTCCGGTTCCTGTTGCTGCTCCGGACCCGGTCTCGGCTTCTGCGTCTGCTTGCGAAAAGGAGGAGGCCATGGCGCTGTTCGAGCAGATGCGCGCCAACGTGGGGAAGCTGCTCAAGGGCATCGACAGGTGCGGGCAGGCAGGACTCGGAAGGCCCTGGGGCCGCAGGGGCTGGGCCCGAGAACGGGCGGGGAGGGAATTCCCGGGCCGTGCGATCACGGCTGTGGGCGGCATTCAAGGCCCTGCCCGGCAGCCCGTCCGCAAGCGCTTACCGAAAAAATAGTGTGACCGCCCCTGGCCTCCAGGAGCTCACGGTCTGACCCGGGGTAGTAGGTGCCAAATAGATACCAGCCAATACAAAGTAACAGGGGGGTGTAGGGAAAGAATTCAGGAGCTGAACTTTGAAGGAAACCAGGGATCCCACAAAGTGGGCCCGAGGAGGGAGAGCATGCCAGAGGTGGAGGATAGCCTGGACAAAGGCACGGAGGAGGGAAATGGAGCTCGAGGAACCGCCCATAATTGTAGAGTGAGGTGGGAGGGGGATGAATGGTATAATGAAGCAGGAAAGGTAAGTTCGGGCCAAGATATGGGGGTCTTTAAAAGCCAAAGGGAGGGGTTGGTATTTGGAATTGACAATCCCCAGCACCCCCAATCTCTAGTCCCCAGCCCCTCTTGTGTAAAATGAAGGAATTGGATCAAATGCCTTCTAAATCTATGATCCAAGAGACAGAAAGCAGCTTCTTCAGTTGATTGAGTGGAGAAGTGACAGGCCTAAACTTTGGGAAAGTAAGGGAGGCAGCTGCGTGGAGGATGGATCTGACAGGGAGAATCCCGAGGCTGGGAGCTGACTGGGAGGCTGCTGCTTTCCTCCCTGCCTTCTGAGAGCCCACAGTCTAAAGAGGGAGACAGCATGCAAACAACTCTAGGAATAAAGTATACACAGGATGAGGTGGAGATCATCATGGCCTGGGGGACAGGAAAAGTCTCCTGCAGAGGAGTTAGAGAAAAAACACTTATTAAGCACCTGTGTTCCAAGCCCTGTGCTAAGCACTTTGCACAAGCATCTCACTGCTGTTTGCTTACTGCTTGTCCTGTGTTCTCAAAGAAGATATGGAGATGATGCTGTGACATGCAAGTGAATTGGATTTAAATGAGGCAGGGCTGTGCAAAGTCAACAGCCTTACTTTCTCCTCTGGAGCCATCTGAGTCCGGTGGCCAGATATAGATCAGGACAACTGGAGGTGGCCCAGGATGCGGTGGGAGACCTTGGCCTTTACAAGCTAAGGTCTTTATCTTGTCTCAGTTTGACTGAGGCAATGCCTATTCGCTAATTAAGGCTTAATAAGAAATGAGGCAAAGAATGGCCTCTAAAAAAAATAGATCTGGGAGAGGAAGAACCTCAAAGGTTTCTGGCCAAAACAGAAATAATTGCTACTTAAATTTATTCTGAGCTTATCAAGGCCCGAACAACGACCAAGTAAGACTTGTGTTAGGACCTATTATTGGCCAATCAATGAGCACCTGAGTGATTTGGGGAGAAAAGTCTTTTAATAAGAGAAGAGAAAGAAAAAGTTTCAGAGATTAAAAATTTACCTTCCTTTTAGACAGAGCACCCAAAGGTAAGGGTATGATACCTTATGTGGACTGAGGGAAAGAAGATAAAGACAAGTTGCCCAACTGACCAATTCCAATTTAGTCTCCAGTGAACAGCTCCTTTTCTCCTCATGGAGTTCTTGAAGAGAACCATGACATCAGGGAGGGGATGCCATGACATGCAAGTAAATTGGAGTACAGTGAGGGAGGGCAGTACACAGGAGCCAGCTGGGTCCAGTGACCAGATTTAGATCAGGAAGACTGGAGATAGCCCAGAATTCTCACAGCAGTCCTCAGAAGTAGATACTATTATTCTTGTTTTACAGTTGAGTAAATTGAGGCAGACAACATAACTAGTGTCTGAGGCAGGATTTGAATTGATGTCTCACTGACTTGAGGTGGAGGGTGGGATTTCAGTTGAGACCAGAAGGAAGCCTGGAGGCAGAGATGACAAAGAGAGCTTTCTAGGCATTCAGAGATGAGAGCAACAACTAGGAGGCCAAAGAATGGTGTAAGATGAAAGGAAAGGCTTTAAAAGCTCAACAGGAATCTCTCTTTGATCTTGGGGGTGATAGAAGTCCCTGGAGTATGAATGTGGGCCAGATGACTGGTCAGGCCAGTGCTTTAGCAGTTGCAGGGTGGCTGGATGGGAGTAGGAAGAAGTTTGTGGCTGGCAGAAGACACTATGCTGGGTTCGAGGGTTACAAGTAGAAAGAAAGGAGGCTTCCTACTCTTCAGGAACTGGAAGGAGGTATCATGTAAGCCTGTCAGCATGTGTACGATCAGTGTTAGTGTAAGGGAGGGCACTGCAGTGGTGGGAGTCAGGGAAAGCTTTATTGTCAGGGTGGTTTGAGCTTGGGGGAGGAACGAGTCATGAGGCGGGTGGGGAGCAGAGGCTGGGAGAAGTTGGGACCAGGTAGCACAGGGCTTTCTGAGTCTCCTTGGCTAGATCTTCATCCAGCTCAGGACTGCTAATAGAAGGGTGACCCCCAAGGCTGCCTGGGTCTCTGCCTGTCTTCATCTGTATTTCACTTGATGATTCGCTGCCATGGATTAAGTGATCATCTATATGCTATTGATTCTCCAGCCTGCTGACCTCTCTGCTCACCTCTGCAGTTGTCTATTTGACCTCTTGGCCAGGATGATCCATTTGTGTTTGGTCAGTTGGATCTGACCCAGTGGACCACAGCCCACCAATACTGTCTGGGGGATTTTCTTGGCAAAGACACTGGCTATGTTTGCCATTCCCTTCTCCAGTGGGTTAAGCAAATAGGGTTAGACAACTTGCCCAGGGTCACACA
The DNA here is from genome assembly GCA_028658325.1 of Potorous gilbertii. Lineage (NCBI taxonomy): Eukaryota > Metazoa > Chordata > Mammalia > Diprotodontia > Potoroidae > Potorous > Potorous gilbertii. The sequence continues at coordinate 22,243,620 of CM053771.1, forward strand.
ACTAGTGAGTGTCTGAAGCCACATTTGAACTCGGGTCTTGCTAACTCTGGGCCCAGTGTTCTATCCCCTAAGCCTCCCAGCTGCATGGATGATCCATAGTGATCTTAAGCCTGCTGCGCTCATTCTCTTTCCTCTATTCCTAATTTCCTTCTTGTTGTTGAGGCTACCACCATCCTCCCAGTTAACCAAACCTAGGTGTCACCTAGATCTCCCTCTTCACCACCACCACCCCTTTCTGCCTTTGTAGCATCTGTAACCTTGTTCTCTCCTCCCATACTGCCCTTGCCTTGATGCAGCCTCTCAGTCATACCTGGACTGAGGGAGCTGCCCACTAGAGGATCTGCTTAACATCTCTCCCACTCCAATTGAACCCCCGCTCAGCTCTCAGATTGATCTTCCTAAAGCACAGATCTGACTGTTGGCCCCTCATCCATTCAGTACAGTTTCATTTGCCAAATCCTGAAGGGCTGCAGAGTGAGAGTGGTAGATCACTTTTTCTAAAAGTTGAGAATTGAGAGAGAAATAAGAAGATTGTGTGAGAGAATGGGAGAGTCTAGTGTAAGTTTTTTAAGGATGGGAGAAACTTGGGCCTCTTTGAAAGAAGAGAAAGAACCAGTGGTGAAAGGATGAAGCCTGGAGAGGGGGGGGATTTTGCTGGAGGAAATGGGTAGGGGTGGACTTACAGCGGCATCTTGGCAAAGGCCATTATTTTGTACCATACGGTCTACACAGTAAATACAGGGTGTGGGGAGGGAGCACCAGTTGCTGGAGGGACTAGGAAAAGTTTCCAGTACAAGGTGGTCTCTGAACTGAACTTTTAATAAAGCCAGGGTTAAGGAGAAAAAGGGCATCTCAGGCCCGGAGGACATGGGAGAATAAGACAGCAGCATGTACAGAAAATGGCAGGTTAGGTCTGTTTGGCCAGAATGTAGAGTTTATGAGGCAGGCTGATGCTTAATAAGCCTGGAGAGAGGTGGGAACTCAGTTTATGAAGAATTTTGACCAATCAACTAGCATTTACTGAATGTTACCATGTGCCAGAACTGAGATACAAAGAAAGGGCAAAGGACAGCCCCTGCCCTCAAGGAGTGCCCTCTAATGGGAGAGACAGACATGGGAATGGCTCAGGGGCCAATCAGTCATAGGATAAGTTAGAGGTAGCCTCAGGGGGAGGGGAGCTGAGGGAGGCTTCTTGGAGAATGTGGGGGGACATTCCAGACCTCAGGGACAGCTAGGGGAAATGTCTAGAGGGCAGAAATGGAGGGTCTTGTTCATGGAACAGCCAGGAGACCTGGGCCACTGGATGAAAGAGGAAGGAGGGAGGGCTAAGGTGTGAGAAGACTAGAAAGGTAGGAGGGGGCCAGGTTATGTGAGGGTTTGAACCCCAAATGGCATTTTACATTTCTTCCTGGCAATAGCAGTAAAGAATTGCTTGAGTTTATTGAAGAGAATACTGTAGTCAGTCTTGTGTTTGGGAACGTCATTTTGGCTGCTGGAGGAGGGACTAGAATGTGGAGAGACTTGTAAGAGGCAGACCCCGACCCCAGCAGTCTCCTGAAATAGTCCAGGCATGAGGTGACTAGGGTGGGGACCGAGTCGGAGGAGAGAAGGTGTTTCCAAGAGGTTATGAAGGTGGAAGTGGACCACCGACTAGCTGTGGGGATGGGGGAAAACGAGAGCAAGATGGTGATGTCCTCAGCAGGCAGAGGAAAGAACTTGAGGGAGCAGTGATGAGTTCTGTTTCAGTCATGTTCACTTTAAGGTGTCTCTGGGCCATCCGTTGCAGGATGTCCAGATGCCAGATGAGAGGTCAGCACAGAAGTAGGTTAGGCTGGATAAGTCCATTTAGAGTCATCAACACAAAGATGATTGTATCCATGGAAGCCGATGGGGTAGATCACCAGGTGAAGATGTAGAGGGAAAAGAGGAAGATCTAGACAGAGCCTTTGGGGATGCCCACAGTTATTGTCAAGACATGGAGGAAGATCCAGCAAAGAAGACCGAAGGAACAGTCACAGAGATGTTCTAGATGAAATACTTTAAATTCCAAATTTTAAAAATGGTGTTTTTAATTTTATCTTAGAAGCCTTAGGAAGCTGCTAGAGAGTTTGCTCAGGGGCAGTGTTGTGACATGTGTGCCCCAGGAATATTGCTCTAACAGAAGATGCGCTGGGGATTGGACAGCTAAACCGGATGGCAGGGCCGTGGGGGGTACAGCGGTGTGTGAGGCCTTCGCTGGGATCCTGCCCCGGCTCTGGCATGTTTACTCACCTGTGTGACTCAGGTTCCTCATCGACAAATGGGGGTGATAATGATGCCTGCCATGAAGTAAATGACACAGCTCTTGTCAGCCTTACAGTGTCCACCGTCGCGACTGTTCTCTAACCCTCTCGTTTTACAGAGGCTCAGGGTCACACAGGGAAAAAGTGAAAGAAGTCCTCTGAGATCACCCCTACCACACTGAGCTGTTCCCGATGGCCCCAGGGGCAAGGCTCCATTCTTGGGGTCAGGTGTCCTTCCCCTTAGCGCCATCTTCCTGCCTCATTGGATTTTCCTCCAAGTACTATCTTAGATCTCACAGGCCAGAACAGGAGGAGAGGTCTAAGAGGTTGTCTAGTTTAACCCCTTTATTTAAGAAGCGTTTGTTTGACATTGGATTGACTCAGAGGGGAAGAGTGTCCTAGTTCTTGCCCATACTGTGTCTTTCCCCTTCCAGGTACAATCCTGAGAACCTGGCCACCCTGGAGCGCTACGTGGAAACCCAGGCCAAGGAGAATGCCTATGACCTGGAAGCCAACTTGGCTGTGCTCAAATTGTGAGTAGCCTGGAAGATGGGTGGGGCACTCTGGCTGTGCCCTTCCTTCCCAGCAGGGGCAGTGTCTGCCCCATGGGTCACCAGGGCCTGATGCCTGCTTCCTGAAGGACACAGAGACAATATGCACACATTCTTACAAGGCTTTTCATGCAGGATTTCTGTCAGAGCTGCAGGGGGTCTTCTCGTTTGCCTAGTCTAGCTCCAACCCAGCCAAGAGTCCTTTCTGCAGCATAACCAAGGAGGAGTTGGCCACCCAGCCTCTACTGAAATCCAGACAGCCTAGGACAAGGAAATCCCTTCCCTCCCAAGCAGCATTCCCTGAGGGCCAGCTCCTTTGACCTCTACATGGTCCCCCTCTGCTCCTGGCTCTGCCCTTTCATCTGCAAGGCCAGGCTTATATCTTCGACATAGGATGCCCTTCAGAGACTTGGCAACAAAGCTCCAGAGGAGAAGGTCCCGGGTTCAGATCGTGCCCCCAATGCTGGTCATGTCTGGCTTCATACAAGGCCTTTTAGGAACTTTTTTGGCATCTGTTGTCTCCTCTTTCCAATGAGGACCGTCACAGGAGCCTGTGGGGAAAATCTCTGTGAGAGAGGCTTCAGTGAGAGAATGTGTGTAAATTGCTTTATCCTCTGAAGGCCCATTGAAATGCGGAGTTTCTTCCTTGTCTCTGGTCCCCCAGCCTCCAGTTTTCCTCAGACTAGCCTTCCCTTCAGCTGATCTCACAAAGCAGGACATAGATGTGCTAGATACTCCAGTCCCATCAGCCCCTGTCCCAGAGGAGACCCAGGGAGGCTGACTTGATGCCACCTGAGTTCTCCGTGAGTAGAGGGGCTGAGCCCAGACACAGTCCCAAAGCATTGACACTATAACCAAGGCTCTTGCACCACATCCTTCACCTCTGCTTCCTTTGATGATGCCTGACCTTACTGTTCCCAGGGCCCTCTGCTCTCTGCATACAAAAGGGTCATTTCAGTCCAACAAACATTTAGTAAAGCACTTGCTATGTGTGGGGCCTTGTAAAAACTGAGGCCAAATGGAAAATAGCTCCTGCCTTCAGTGAACTCATTTCTCTCCTGCATGTTTCAAGGGGCGATGGAGGTGGGTCTGAGGGCAGGGGACAGAGAGCCGTTGACTGTTCCCAGAACACTGGTGCTTCAGCTCCACTTCCCTTCCTTAGTGGATGTTGAATTCACTTTTTATTAGAAACATAACTAGCCTTCAGGTATATTTTGCTGAGATGGAGGCAGAACTACAGCTTAGCTTTGCTCCCCACCACTATTACTGAAGAATTCCCCCATTTTCTTGGCTCACAGTCACCACCCTTCAGGGCTCTCCCTAACACCTTTCTCTCATTCCTTTCCCACGGTGCCCAGACACACAGATGTCACTCTTCATTTCTCTTCAGAGGAAAACCTGGCTTCTCTTGAGAGTCCACTTGGGAGAGTTTGGAGACAGAACTAGGGTCGTTTTGGCTTTCTCCTTCCTTGGAGAACTTCACTGGGTGGGGGTGCTGACATGAGCCACATGGTAGCTGATTAGGGCCCTCTCAGACACCCCAGCATCCAGCATGCACCTACTTTGTGCAGGGCCGGGGCATTGGGATCAGGAGCTGCCGCTGGCCAGGGCTGGGGCAGATCTAACAGACCCTGTCCTCAGGAAGTTTCTCTTCTGCCACAGAGATGTTCAGGGGTTGGGAGGAGTCAGCCCTCTAGTAGCACCCACCTCTAAGGTCTTCCTCTCCCCTGTTTCCTTAGATACCAGTTCAACCCAGCCTTCTTCCAGACCACAGTGACAGCCCAGATCCTGCTGAAGGCACTTACCAATCTCCCCCATACGGACTTCACCCTGTGCAAGTGCATGATTGACCAAGCTCGTGTATCCTTCCATCCTTGAGTGGGTGGGGGCAGGTAGGGAGCCCTCCATGGACAAGGGAATGGCTTGGCAGCTTCCTTCTAGTCCTCCCAGCTCAGGAAGTTGGACTGAGAGCTAGTCCTTCCAGCCCCACTTCTGCTCTCAGCATCCTGGCCCTTGGGTTTACAACAGTTGCCTCTCTTGTTCTTGGGTCTCTAGTGATTGGTTCATTTTCCCAAGGCCAGGTCCACTCCCTTGGATAGTTGTTGTTTTGGGAAGGAAGAAGAGCAGTTCCCGAGGTCATTCAGGGATATGTTTTACGTGAGACATGCACGCACACGCACGCGCGCGCACGCACACGCACGCGCGCACACACACATCCAGTGCCTGTGAGGTAATTTTCCTTAATGCGTCCCCATCTTAGCAAGAAGAGCAACCCATCAGGCAGATCCTGTACTTGGGAGACTTGCTGGAGACCTGTCATTTCCAAGCTTTCTGGGTGAGCTGTCCGTTTCCTGTCCATTGTCCCAACCCTCAAAACTGGATTCAGATCCCTCTACCCCTCTAGCCTTGATACACATAGTTAGCAGGTGGGCAGAAGAGGCTCCTAGGTCTTTACTGACTGTGTTCAGGTTTGAGGACAGAGCCTGGGGCTTGGCAGAGCAGAGGCTGAACCCCTCCTACTCTGATCCCCAAAACCCCTGCCTGCTGATCCCAGGGTTTGGAAAGTCTGACTTTTAGCCCCAATTCTTCCATCTGCCATGCTGGATGACTTTGAGCAGTGCCCTTTCCAGGCCTCACATCCCTTTTCTGTAAAATGGAGCCTGCTGCTAAGCTGATCTCTGAGGCCCCTTCCAAAATCCATTTCATTATCCCTGGGATGTGGGAGAAGGTTGTCTGTTCAGCAGTATTGGCTGCCCAGCATATATATAGCCACTTTGTCTCTGGCTCAGAAAGGTCATTTGTCCTTCCTTCTTAAAGAAGACCCACTCAGAAAGGAGCAGTTGGCAGGGTAGTAGACAGCAACAAACACTTATTAAATGCCTGTTGTGTGCCAGGCTGTGCTGAGGGCTAGGGATTTAAAATAAAAAAAAAAAAAGTAAATGCCTGTTCAAGCCCTCCAGGGGCTGGGTGGCTCCTGTATAACCCAGTATGCAGGCAGGTGAAATCCATAGAGGGCAAGCAGGACAAGAGCTGCAGGTCTGAAGGAAACCAGGAAGAAAGGGAGAGAGACACAGGAGCCAGACAAGGAGCTGTGGTGGGAATAGAAGGAGCCTAGAGTGTCTAGAGGGGAGTGGGACTAAGGGCAGAAAACGGCTGAAGGGAAGGCTTTTCAAAGACATCCGGAGTTTCTGGTTTAGCATAGGCATTAGGAGCCTCTGGGGTTGAATGGTTGATTATCAGAATGGCCTGGACGAGAGTGAGGAGAAACTGGAGACGGGGCAGCTAACTGGTAGAGCATCATGATGATCCAGATGGAGAGAAGGAAAAACAGTCTTGACTGATTGGGCTTTGGGGAGGTAGGAAGGGATCCAGGACAGTTCTCAGGTTGTGAATTCTAGGGACTGGGAGGAGGGCGTGGAAGGAGAAAAGAGAAGGAGTTGTTTTGGACATAATGAGTTTACTGAAGTCCAATTTAAACATGTCTGGCTGTCAGTCGGAGATGTGAGGCTGGATGTCAAGAGAGAGGTTAGGGCCAGACAAATAAATCTGAGAGTCATGGTCATTGAATCCATGGGAATTGATGAAATCTGCCAAGAGAATGGTATGTAACATTATCAGGAGTGACCTGGATGTAGATCCAGTGGGAGACTGAAAGGGGTGATCTCAGGAAGAGAACTGGGAAAGAGCCATGGCCCAGAAACCCAGAGCAGATGAAAGGTTCTGGCGGAAGATGGAAGATGTCACCAGCTGCAGGGAGATCCAAGAGGAAGAGTTTTGAGAGCAGAAGCCAAATCATGGAGAATTAAGAGAGTGAGAGGAAAGGAAATGAAGCCTTCTCAAGGAGGTGTATGTGGTGTAATGGTATATGTGTGTGTGTGTGTTGTGTTGTGTTGCGTGCGTGTGGTGTGTGTTCATATTTCTTCGAAGGCCTCACCATTCTCCCAGTCCCTCAGCCTCACCGTGCAGGACTCATCCTGTACTCCTCACTAGTTCTCCCCCACCCCACTTCCCCACTCCATGTATGATCAGTCAGGTACTGTTATTTTGGCGTTCAGCTGTTCTTGCATAAACTCCCTTTTCAAGGAAGGGATTTTTGACACTGGGGGAGACACAAACACGTTTGTAGGCAGTAGGGAAGCAGTCGGTAGACAGGACTTAAAGTGAGAGTAGGGGTGATAGAGGAGGCAGTCTGCTAGAGAAGACAGGATGGAATGGGATCCCTGTGCATGTAGAAGAGTTTGCCTTTCCAAGGAGCAGTGCTGCCTCTTGGAATGAGTGAAAGGGGCAATAGTGGTAGAAGGCATCTAAGAATAGGAGATGAGGAGGAAGGGAGCCCTTTGTAAAAGGCTTTAAACTTTCTCAGTGAAATATGAGGCAGGATTCTCCCTGAGGATAAAGCAAGGGGGAGCCATGGGAAGTCTAAGATTTGGATGAGCTTTTCTGGTAAGCAGTATGGTGAGTTACTTAAGGAAACGTAAAAGAATTGCCTTGCCACTGTGAGGACCCAAATGAGATTATTGTAACAAATTTGTAGTGGACCCAGTGGGTGGAGTATCCTTATTTTCTCCAGCTTAGTTCAGCAAGATGTCTGACTCAGGCCTCTTTTACAGCATGCCTTAGATGAGAACATGGATCTCCTTCTCCTTAATGGCATCACAGGCTTTGAAGACTCCGTCCGAAAATGTAAGAAAACTTCCCTGTAATTCCCCTCCAGTTGAAGTGAGCAGGCTTGACTAGGGAGGAAGCCCAAGGAGGGGCTGATTGGATAGGACATAGATAAGTCCTAAGGAGGGAGTTTACCTTCTGATCCTCTTTCCCTTTCCAAACCCCACAGTTATCTGCCACGTTGTGGGCATCACATATCAACATATTGACCGCTGGCTGCTGGCTGAGATGTTGGGAGATCTGTCAGGTAAGGCCTGCCTTGAGCGGAAGGCATGGGACTTATGTCCTTATGCACCATGCCTTGGCTGTACCCATATGTTTCTGAAAGCATGTTCAGAGTCCACAGGAACAGCTATATGTGCTGCTCAGGGCCCCAGCAAGAAGTCCTTCTTGAATTTTCCTGTCCATTAATTCATTTATCAAACATTTGTTAAATAAACACAATAGAGAACTAGGAAAAATAGAGTTTAGGTGAAACCCAGCCCCTGACACCATGTACTTCCTGGTTTCAGGGTGCCAGAACTCACAGGTAATTGTAGTGCCCTCTTTTGTATGTTAAGTGCTTGCAGAGTGGGCTCAGTGAGACAGTGCTGTCAACATGAAATGTCTACTATATGCCCAGCACAGTGCTGAGCCCTGGAAATGCAAATGAGAAAAAGAAAAGATGGTCTCTGCCCAGAGGAGCTTACAGTCCACAGAAGGAAAAGAGCACACAAAAAGAAGCCCAAAAGCTTGGAGGGAGGGACAGAGGGGTATGTGGTGGTGGAATCCAAACCAAGCAGTGCCTGCTGGGAAGTGAAGAGTTGGTGAAAGGGGAGACTTTAGGAGGAGAGGCAGCAGCTGAGGATTCTGGTGAGGTGAGAGGACGAAAGCCAAGCTCACCCTTCTGGGAGCTCTGATGTTAGCCTTGTGTAGTGTATGTCAGGGAAGAATCCATGGCCTCAACCTCGTAGATGGCACACGTACTACCAGTCCTCAAAGATATGATTAATTACCAAACTGGGGGGGGGGGGGTGGCGGAGAGAGGTAGGAGTGGAGACCAGAAGGGAGGAGGAGTGGTCGGGCAAGAGAGGACATCCCCCAGCTTCAGTTGTCCCTGCATAAGGTCCCTTGCCTTTCCCAGGATTCATCCCCCTGTAGGGTGTCCCTGCTACTGATCCAGCTCGTGAGTGGGATGGCACAGAGTCTTTCTGACCTCCCTTCCTATCCCATTGCAGACAACCAGCTGAAAGTGTGGATGAGCAAATATGGCTGGAGCTCCAACGAGGCAGGACAGGTCTTCATTTGCAGCCAAGAAGAGAGTATCAAACCCAAGAACATCGTGGAAAAGATCGACTTTGAGAGTGAGCATCGCCTTGCCATGGTGGGGCGGGGGCCCAGGCCTTCGGGATAGGGGCACACGTAACAGACAGTTCTAACTTTTTCCGGTCCCTAGAGGAACCGCATTTTCTAGGGAATCCCAGTAGCTTACCCTCCAAAAAATTTTCCTTTCTGACTGGGGAATGGAGGGTGGGAGATTAGAACAAGGGGCTCCGCCCAGAGAGGGTTCTGCCCAGGGAGGGCTCTGGGTGTGTGGCCTCCCCCTATCCTGAGTCTGGTTTTCCATTTCTGCTTCTAGGTGTTTCCAGCATCATGGCCTCCTCCCAGTAACTCCTCCTGCCCAGTGTCTCCTGTTTTCTGCCTTCTGTTTCCCTTACATACAGCCAGCTTCTTAAATAAAAGCCCTTTACTTCCTGGCCCTGACTCTTGCCCAAGCTTCCTTCCATATTCTATCCCTGGGGCCCCTTGGGTGGGGGCAGAGATCTAACCTTTCCTCTGCAGTCCAAAGTGTACCAAGACTTCTACCCTTGTTGATTCCCTGGCGGCCCACTAGAGGGAGTGCTGGAGTGGCCAGCCAGGCTGGTTCTCCCACTGAAGGGTGTGTGATGTGGGGAGCGGGGCAGCTAAAGAACATTGACTCCCCTAGGTCTGTCTCTTGCCCTAAGGCAGGAAACCAAGTTGCCACTCCCTCCCTGGTTACTGGTCCAAGGGCCTTGAGTCTTGGAGTCACCCTGCTGACTCGTTTCTGGGTGAGGCTGCCCTCAAGCCCCTGGGTGGGGCCACAGCAGGTGGGGTTATTGGAGGTTCTGGAGACACTCCAAGAAGGGGCAAGGCTTGAAGCTCCTGTCCTCCCAACTCTTTCCAAGTTGCAGGACCTCTGTTTGCACCTCTAGCCCACCTTCCCTTGCTGACCCTGACCCCAGCCCTGGCTAACCTAAAAAAAAGAAGCTGGATGTGTTGGGGCTTCAGAGGGAGTGTTAAGGAATGTGGGAGGTAGAAGGGAGATGGGAGTAGTAGGTGAAGCCTGTGAATGATGTGAGTCAGCCCCAAGGACTGATCTTAACCTCGGCAAAGAGTACTCCTACCCGGAAATTAAGGCCAGAGTTAAGGTCACCTGTGGGGTGGAGGAGGAAGGATGGACTGTGCTCAAAAATCACTCCAGCCCAGGAATTCCATGGGCAAGGTTGTAGAGAAGGGGGAGGCCCACATCTTGATCATTGATTTCTGGCTGCTCAAAGATTAGAGGTATTGCAGTGGGAGGAGTGGCCACGGTGAGGATGACCAATGTGAATGAACCAGGGGTCTTACTGAACTGGGCTTACCTGTGTCCGTCCCCCACCCACTGGGACCAGGGTAGAAGACCCAGGTAGCAAGCAGGTATGACCTTAGGCAATCTCCTTCCCTTTCAGGCCTCCATTTTTTTCTCTGTAAAATGAAGGATCTTGTGATCTCTAAAGTCCTTCCAGATATAAAATCTGAGTTGGCCTGGCGGTGGCTAGATGAACCACTTCCCTGCCCCAAAGAATACACAGGCCCAGAAGGGAGTTGATTCCCAGAGGTTGGGTGGGTCCCTTCTCACCTCTGCCCAGAAAAGACCAAAGGAAAATCACTGTACGAAACAACACTTGATCCTTAGCCAGGCCTGAGGAAGCTTCCTGTAAGGAGAATTTAGGGCCCTTCCACCCCAACTTAGTCTCTTGGCTGTCTTCCATGTAGAAATAAGAAAGCAAACATAAAGGGACTGACCTGCCCAGTTTCACATTTGTGTGTGGCACCCAAATCAGCATTTGAGTTGAAAGGCCCTGAGAGCATGCCACATGAGGAGACTTAGAAAAGATTCAAGGTAGGATAGAAGAGCTGTCTTCACTTATTCCCAGGGTTGTTGTGAGGGACAAAATTTGGCCAGCAGCCATTGCCGAGATGAAGCAGAATGAGCAGAAATTCCTCACATAGCAGATGGAGACTTGGTCCAGAAAAGGAGTCCTAAGAGACTAGTCCAGTGTTGAGTGGGCTGCCATGAGATCTAGGAAATGCTGCATGGCCATCAACTCCACTGCTCTAGGTAGCTGCTAAATTCCCTGACTTCTCAGGCCCAAAGTGCCTTAACCACTCACTCATTTCCTGATCCCATTACAGGCTGACACAAGAACTTGGAGGTAATGTTTCTGACCTGGGCCAATTTGCCCCTCGGCATCCTGGGGGTTCCCCACACTAGGCTCCAGGCTTCATGGGGATGCCCAATGGGCATAGTCTACTGCAGCTCCAAGCTTCTGAGCTCAGGCAGTTCATCAGCCTCAGCCTTCAGTCAGGCGGATTAGGGGCCTGCTCTACCATGCCCAGCCAGCTCTGATGTTCTTTGATCTAGTTCAACCCTTTCATTAAAGAGATGAGCCACAACTCCAAGAGAGGAGGAGACTTGGCCACAGTCCTTTAAGGACTAAGAGGCATCTGGAAATTGAATGCAGTGAGGCCCTCAGAGTCAAATCAAACCCTCTTTACACCAGGAAGGAAGGTGACTGTGCTTGCAACTTGTGGGGAAATGATGCTTCTGAGAAGGAAAAAAAGGGGAGGGGGAGAGTCAGGACAGTGGCAGAGATGCAATCTTCATTCTTTGCTCCTTGTGGAGTTGGGAACTGTCTGGTTCTTGTAAGATCAAGCATAGGACAGAACTCATGGGTGAGACCCAAGGAGAAGCAGTATGTAGAGAGAGAACTGGATTTGGACTCAAGGATTCAAATCCACCTCTGACCATGTGTTGATTGGGTCACCTTGGGCAAGTCATATTCTCCCTGAACTTCAATTTCCCCATTTGTATTAAAAACAAAAGTGATGATATCAATAAATGCTGAAAAATCTTTTAACAAATACAAAACCTGTTTTTGTTTTTAAAAAAACTAGAATGGTGTTTGTATAGGAATAGATAGGCCTTTCTTTAAGATGGTAAATACTGTATCTCTAAAAGAAAAATAGCTAGAACTTATATGACTTATTTGTGTGTTGCTAGGCACTGTGCTGAACACTACAAATATCTCATTTGGGTCTCATGACAATCCTGGCAGCTAGAGGTACTGTTACCATCCTCATTCTATAGTTGAAGAAACTGAGGCAAACAGGTGACTTGGCTGGAGTGACACAGCTAGGGAGGGCCTGAGGTCATATCTGAATTCTGGTCTTCTTAACTCCAGGTCCACTCACTATTTGCTGCCAAATGCCAGCATTATATGTAATGGAAATAAACTAAAACTTCTTCCAATAAGATCAGGGGTGAAGCAAGGGTGTCCGTTGTCACCACTTCTATTTTCATGTGGTGCTAGAAATGCTAGCTTTAACATCGAGAGAATAACAAAGAAGAAACAAATCACTTTTTGAAGATAATAAATATAATGGTATAGTGGACCCTAGAGAATCAACTCAAAATTAATTGAAACAATAACCAGCAAATTTGCAGGGTGTAAAATAAATCCACACACATCAACATTTCTACATAACACCAATAAAACGGCAAGAAGTGTGAAATTCCACATAATTGTAAAATATAAAGTATAAAATATTTTGAAGTTTCCTTATCAAGATACATAAAAGAACTTTATAAATGCAACTACAAAACCCTGTTTATGGAAATAAAAACAGATCTGAGAAATTGGAGGGTAGGCTTAGCCAATAAAATAAAAATTACAATACTACCTAAATCAATTGTTCAGTGCTGTACTAAATTACCAAAGGCTTATTTTGTAGAACTAGAAGAAAAAATAATAAAAATTCATCTGAAGGGGCAAAAGGTGAAGAATGATAAGACAATTAGTAAGAAAAAAATAGGAAGAAAAGAGACCTATACCAGATCTCAAACTATATTATAATGCAATGTCATGAAAACAATTTGTTAATGGCTAAAAAATCAGATCAATCAGTGGAACAGATTGCATGACTACATACAGGTACAAAACATTCAAAAGCAAAATAACCTGGTAGCCTAGCGTCTGATAAACTTAAAGACCCCAGCTACTGGAATAAAGACTCATTATTATTATATGACAAAAAATGTGGGAAAATTGAAAACCAGTCTGGCATAGATAATGTTTAGACCAATAAATACCTCACACCACATCCCAAGATAAGTTCCAAATGGATACCACATGACCTAGGTATAAAAGTTCACAAATTAGAGGAGCAATGAAGAAATTACCTTTCAGATTTATGGATAAAGGAAGAGTTCATGACCAGACAAGGGATAAATACACAGGATCAAGAGAGGATCATAGAAAATAAAATGGATAATTTTGATTATATAAAACTAAAAAAGGTTTTTCACAAACAGATACAATACAGCTAAGATCAGAAGGGAAACCCTTAACTTGTAAATCTTTGCAACAAGCTTCTTTGATAGAGGTCTCATTTCCAAGATATATAAGGAAGTGATTCAAACTGATAAAGAGCCCAACTGCCAAATGGCCCAGGAATATAAATGTGTAATTCTCAGGGAACAAAGTCTAATTGATGAATGTCACATTTAAAAATACTCCAAATTGCTGATAATTAGAGAAACACAAAATAAAGCAACACCCATCAGACTGACAAAGATGACAAAAAAAAAAATGGCAAATGCTGGTGGGACTATGGGAAAACAGGCACATTGATGCACTAGTGTCACAGTAATGAATTGGTCTAGCCTTTCTGAAAAGCAGTTTGGAACAGTGCCCACAAAGTTATTAAACTGTACCTGTCTTTTGACCCAGAGGTACCAATATTAGGGCTACAGCACAAAGATATCAAAGAAAGAGGAAAAGATCCCCTATGTACAAAAATGTTTATAATAGCTCTTTTTGGTGGCAAAGAACTGGAAACTAAGGAGTGCCTCTGAATTGGGGAATGACTAAACAAAGTATCTTATATGACTGTAATGAAAAGCTACTGTGTTTTTAAAAAGAGTTTTTAGAGACCAATCTGGGAAGACTTGTGTGAACTTCTACACAGTGACGTGAGTAGACTCAACAATAAGTTTTTACTATAATACCAACATTGTAAAAACAATTATGAAATAGTCTGTCTTAAGATTTAAATTTGATTAATGCAACCATCAACTGATTTCATTTTCAACTGTTAATGAAGAATGCTGCCCACTTCCTGCTAGAGGGATGATAAACTAATATGCTAAATGAGACATATTTTTGGATATGGCCAGTTAAAAAAGTCCTGTTTTTCTCTTCTCCCTTCTTCCCTTCTTCCTTCTTTCCTTCCTTTCTACCTTCCTTTCTTTCTCTCTTTTTTCTTTCTTTCTCTTTTTGGGGGGAAAAAGGGAGAAGGTCAGAGAGAGGCAGGAGATAAAATGCATGATCATTAAGAAAAAATAATTCAATAAGAAAAAATAAATGGGGTTGAATTTTATGAACCTAATGTTCATTTCTAGCTCTCAATTCTAAGGTGCATTTGTCCAAAACATTCAAAAGCAAATTAACCTAGTAGCCTAGTGTTTGATAAACCCAAAGACCCCAGCTGTTGGAGTAAGGATTCATTGTCACTATATGACAAAAACTTTAGAGAAAACTGGATAGCAGTCTGGCACAAATAATACTTAGATCAATACCTCATGACCTAAATAGAAAAGTTCATATAAATTAGAGGAACAAGAAAGAAACTACCTTTTCAGATCTAGTGATGAACATAAAAGTTTTAGAAAGTCATTGCAAAAAGAATAGGATCTATTGAACCTTGTGTAGTTTGGGAAGTGAACAATTGAAGAAGGTATTTGAGAATGGGATTTAGATTTTTAGAGCCTTGTTTAAAATACTGAAATGAAGACTCCTGGCCAAGATGGAAGTCACCTGACAAAGGAAAGTCAGAATCTGTTTACCTGGAGCCTTGCAAATCTAATCCAAACTAAACAGAATGGGGCAGGAAGGAAACTGTCTTAACCAATCCACCATGGAGAGGAGCTATAATAGTAAATGAAAGATGCTAATAGGCACAGCCAGAAATTCACATAAAAATCCTTTAAAGGAGACTGGGATAAAATCAATGACCTTGACTGTCAATGAACAAAGCTGGGGAGACAAGCAAGATGAACTGCTAATCCCAATGCAAGCAGGCAAATTTTACCTCATACCTGTCACTGGACTCCATTCTATCATCAACTCAGCTATCAGTGGTCTGCCTCAAGCCTGTCACCTCCCTCTACAATAAACTCCATTAGCTCCCTATTACCTCCAGGATTACATGTACAATTGTCTCTGGTCTTCAAAGTCTTTCATAACCTAGGCTTCCTCATGCTACCTTTCCAGACTTCTTATACTTTATTCCCCTTGCCTCCCCATAACATACTCTTCGATCCAGTGATCCCCGTCTCCTTGCTAATCCTTGCCTGAGACATCCATCAGAGGTGGGGAACAAGTGTACACTTGAGGACCTAGAGGGCTACATGTAGCCTCCAGGCCATAGGTTCCACACCCTGTCCTAACTCCTAACTCCAGGCATTTTCATGGCTGGCTGTCATATGAGTCTTGACCTCTCACTCTCCTCATCTCCATCTCTTGACTTCATTGGCCAAATTCTTACCCTCTACAGGATGTCTTTCCCATTCACCCTTAATTCTAGAGTCTTCTTTCTCTCTCCAGTTTCTCCTAATATCCTGATTGTACATATTTGTTTACACCAGGGAAATGAAGACAAAACACTGCATAGTCCTTCCCATCAAGGGGGAGGCAAGATGCCTGTATGTTGATCTAAGATCTATACAGGGTAACTTGGAGATGATCTCTGACATTAGTATAGAGAAGATCAGGAAAGACCTCCCACACAGGGTAAGATTGGAGCTGAGACCTGAAGGAAGCCAGCAGGTAGAAGTGAGGAGGGAGAGTATTTCAGACATGGAGGACAACCAATGAAAATGCCTGCAGTCAGGAGATGGAATGTCCTACGTGAGCATCAGCAAGGAGTCCAGGTTAGGTAGACTATAGATTATAATATATTATAGAGTGACATGTAAGAATCATGGAAAAGTAGAAAAAGGAGGTTGTGAAGGGCTTTAAAAAGCCAACCAGATCATTTTATATTTGAGTTTAGAGGTATTAGGAAGACATTGGAATTTATTGAGTAGAAGTAACATGGTCATACCAGGAGGATCACTTTGGCAGACTGGCCTGGAATAGGCAGGAACCTAAAGCGGATACACCAACCAACAGGCTCCTGAGATAGTCCAAGAGTGAGTTGATAAGGGCTTGTACCAGTGTGGTGGCGATGTCAGAGGACAGAAGGAGGCATATGTGAGAAATGTTAGGAAGTTAGAAAAGACAAGATTGGGCAACTGATTAGTAAGTGGGGTATATGATATGATTTATATATATAATATGTATATGTGTGTGTATATGAGAGTAAGAGAGAGAAATATGAGAGAGAAAAAGAGGGAGAGGGGGAGAGAGAAAACGAGAGAGAGAGAGAGAGAGAGAGAGCTATATTATAGAGAATGAGGAGTTGAGGATGATGCCTAGGTTTTTAACTTGGGTGTCTGGGAGTGGGAGGATGGTGGTACCCTCTAGAGCAGGAGTGGGGAACCAGAAGTCTCGAGGCCCTCTAAGTGTAGCCTTTTGATTGAATCCAAGTTTTACAGAATGTATCCTTTTATTAAGGTGATTTGTTCTGTGAAGTTTGGATGCAGTCAAAGGGCCACATTTGAGGACCTATATGTGGCCTTTAGGATACAGGTTCCCCACCCCTGCTCCAGAGTAATAAATAGGGAACTTTGAAAGGAGAGGGTTTTGACATGGATTCATTTTTTAACATAATAAGTTTAAGATTCTACAAGATGTCCAAGGTGCAGCTAGGTGACACCAGCTAGAGAGATAACTAAATGGAACCCCAGCCCTAGAATCAGGAGGACCTGAGATCAAATCCTACCTCAGACATTTACCAACTGTGTGATCCTGGGCAAGTCACTTAACCCCAACTGCTTCCTCCCTCCCCTCTAAAAAAAAGACACCCAGTTTGAATTGTCCAATAGGCAACTAGAGATACAAGACTGGAGGTCTTGAATGAGGTTAGAATGGACTACATATTGGAATATGTATACATATTAGAATGGACTACAATCATTTGTAGAGAGATGATCATTGAATTTATGGAACCTAATGGCCTTGTCAATTAAAATGGGAGAGAGGAAGAAAAAAGAGCCCATGACAAGAGTGTTGGGGGTCACTCATTCTTAATGTGCATGATCTGGATGAAGATGCAGCAAAAGAGACAAAAAGGAGAAGCAAGACTGATGGGAGGAGAATTAGGAGAAGGCAGCATCATAGGAAAACCTAAAAGGAAGAGAGTGGGATGAAGAAGAAGACAATCGAGTCTAAGGTCACAAGAAGGATGAAGACTGAGAAAAGGCCTTTCACTTTGGCAATTGAGAGATCAGTGATAATTTTGGAGAGAGCTGTCTCAGATAAATGATGAGACTGGAAGCCAGACTGCCAAGAAAGGAAGTAGAGGCACTGATTGTACATGGCCTTTTCAGGAAGTTTAGCCATAAAAGGGAGGAGAGCTACAGGACAAGGGCTATCAGGGATGGATGGATCAAGTGAAGGGTTTTTTGAGGACAAGGGAGAGAACATCTTTGTAGGTTAAGGAAGCAACCAGTAGACAAGGAAAGATTGAAAACTGGTTGAAGAGTGGGGATGTTAGAGGGCATATCCTACTAGAGAACACATGATGGGATGGAATCAGATGTGCATATAAGGATTTGCCTTAGCCATCTCCTCATGGGAGATGAAGATAAAGGAGGAGATAGTAGCAGATAGAAGAAGGAGGGTGAAGAGGGGAGCTCCAGGATAATTACACATTACTACTCTTTGTGTACGTTATGTTCCATGTTTAGATTCTATGCCTTTGCCCCAGCTATCCCCAATAACTCGAATATACTCCTTCCTCAGTTCCACCTCTTAAAATATGTGGCTCAGCTGCAATGTCACCTTCTATATGAAAAACTGCCTAGTTTTTAGCTAGTAGTATCTCCTCTCTTGCCCCAAAGTAGTGATCTTGTGATTAATTCGTCCATTCCTACATAAGTACAGGTTTTCTCTTTTGGTTAGATTGGTAGTTACTTGAGACTTTTTTCTTCTGACTTTACATACCTAGTCCCTATACTAAGGTCTGGTACATTGTAGGTGCTTAATAAATGCTTGGTGATGGAGTGGGATTGTAGAGTATTAAGATTTAGAAAGACATCAGGCCAGCCTTAACCCAAGAGGGCTAATGGTCAAGCAGACTGTGGTCACTGAAGTTTATCGAATAGGGGTATGTCATGGTCAGTCTCGTTTTAGGAAGATCAGCTGAGTGGAATAAGGGGAGATCTGAGGCATGGAAAGCAACCAGCAGGTTTTAGCAATAGTCCAAATGTGAATGATGAGGTCCTACACCAGAGTGGCAGCTGTGCCAGAAGAGAGAAGGGGACACAAAGAAGAGATGTATAGGCCATCAACAAGTACTTGGATGTGGGGATGTGAGGAATTAATGAAAGTAAAAAGTTGAGGATGGAAATGATGGGGACTTTGGCGGTGAGGAGGAGTCATCACTCTAGGATTGTGAGATAGAGAAAAAACCTGAGACTAGTCTGCTATATACCCTAGATTAGGGTAGAGCAGATTTCTAAGGCTTCAGAGAATGAATAGAGAGGAGTCTGTGGACTCAAATTATTTTTTAATTTAAAAAAATTATCATTTATTTTAAACATTCTTTTCTTTTTAAATTTTGAGTTCCAGATTCTCTTCCTCCTTTCCACCCCTCCCCCCACCCACTGAGAAGGCAAACAATTTATCAGTTATGCATGTGATATCATGCAAAGCATATTTCCACATTAGTCATATTGCAAAAAAAAATGCAAAAACACGCCATCTTGGGAAGGAGGAAGGGAAGGAGGGGAAGAAAATTTAAAACTCAATATCTTATCAAAGTAAATGTTGAAAAGTAAAACTAAATAAATAAATATATTTTTAAATGCAAAAAAAAACACAAAGAAAGTGAGAAAATTATACTTCAATTTGCATTCAAAGTTCAGCAGTTCTCTCTCTGGAGGTGGATAGCATTTTTTCATCATGAATCCTTTGGATTTGTCTTGGAACATCATATTGATCAGAGTAGCCAAGTCTTTCACAATCAATCATCACTGCAACACTGTGGTTACTATGTACAATAATCTCCTAGTTCTACTTACTTCACTTTGCATCAGTTCATATAGGTCTTGCCATGTTTTTATGAAATCATCCCCCTCATCATTTCTTATAGCACAATAATATTCCATCCCAATCATATTCCAGAACTTGTTCAACCATTCCCCAATTGATGGGCATCCCCTGAACTTCCAATTCTTTGCTACCACAAAAAGAATTGCTACAAATATTTTTGTACATATAAGCCCTTTTCTTTTGATATCTATGATACAGACAGAGTAGTGATATTACTGAATCAAAGGGTATGCACAATTTTATAGCCCTTTGGACATTGTTTCTGATTGTTTTTCAGAGTGGTTGGATTTGAATTCTTTATTTTTTTGAGGGGAGTAGAACAATCAGGGTGCTTAAGTGATTTGTTCAGGATTACACAATGATAAGTGTCTACAGTTAGATTTGAACTCAGATCCTCCTGACTCTATGCACTATACCACTTAACTGCCCCAACTAGACTTGAATTCTAAAGGGGATCTCAACTTAAGACAGTTAAGATTTACGACTATTATGGAAGTCATTTGCAAAACTACACAGATATGGCCTACATTGAATTGCCTGCCTTCCCAAAGGGAATGGGTGGGGAGGGAGGGATGGGGAGAAACTGGAACTTAAAGTTTTAGGATCAACTGTTGAATACTGTTCTTGCTATTAGGAAATAAGAAATACAGGTAATGGGGAATAGAAAGTTATCTGGCCCTACAGGACAAAAGAGAAGATGGGGTAAGGGAAGGGAGGGATGATAGAAGAGAGGGCAGATTGGTGATATGGGTAATTAGAATGTCCAGTGTATTGGGGAGGGGGGAGGGGACAAATGGGGAGAAAATTTTGGAACCCAAAATCTTGTGAAA
>CM053771.1:22263587-22387778 GCA_028658325.1 Potorous gilbertii
ACAGTTAAGATTTTCAAAAACAAGTCTAAAAGATGGAAGCAAGGGCAGGTAACAGAAGATGAACATGAAAGAGTACCATTGCTCTGTAAGAATTTGTTAGGAGTATAAGTTTCAGATAGATCAGCTGAGTTTGTCTAGGAAAACCTACCCAACAGCACCCCCTCTTTTTTATATATAAAGAGAAGGGGACATTATATTGAAGAAAAGAGGATGAAAGTAATGAAAAGACTTGAATGTTTGAGTTGGGTGGGATTATGATCAAATTGCTTAACTTGTTTTTCTCCTTATTTTGCTTTCAAGAAGAAGAAAGATCTTTGTACTAGAAAGATCAGAACAAAAATGTTCAATAGAGAGGTAATTGACAAAATAAGCAGTGAGAAAGGGAGTGTCTAGGTGCCTTCAAATGAGTTCCCATCACCTGACCTGAAGCTCACAGACTGGTAGAACAGGCAGCTATAATTGCTGAACCGCTGTTAGCGATTTTGCAAAGTCTGGGGAGAACTGGAGAAAGAATTCATGATTAGAGAAGGGTGATGCTCTGATGGGCCTCATTACTGGCCTGCAGTCTAACTTCCATTCATGACAAAACTCTAGAATGTGTGGTATTATTCAAGAGAAAGGGAATATCTTGAAAAGAAAGTAGTGATCACCAAAGGCTATGCTGCAGCTTCTCCAAGTACTGGGAAAATAAGTGATGAGGGATCTTGTCTTCAGGATGTTTTTATTTTAAGCTCATTTCTTTCCTTCCTTCTTAATCTCTCACTTTCTTCCTTCCTTATTTCTTTCCCCATCTTTTCCTTCCTTCTTTCCTTTTCCTTTATTTCTTCTTCCTTCCTTTCTTATCTTCCTTCTTTCCTTCCCTTACTTATTTCCTTCTTTTCTTTTGTCTTTCTTTGCTTTTCTTTTTTCTTTTTCCTTCCTTTCTTCTTTCTACCATCCTTCCTTTTTTCATTCCTTTTTTCCCTTCCTTCCTTCCTTTCCTTCCTTCTTTCCTATCCTCATTTCTCTCCCTTTTTTCTTCCTTCTTTCTTTCCTTTTTTCTTTCTTTTCCTTCCTTCTTTTCTTTCTTTCCTTTTTTCTTCCTTCTTTCCTTTTCTCTTTCTCCCTTTCCTTCTTTCTTTTTCTTCCTTCTTTTCTTCCTTCCTTCCTTTTTTCTGTTTTTTCTTTTCTTTCCTTCTTTTTCCCCTTCTTCCTTCCTTCCTTTCTTCTAAATTAATACCCTGGTAGATCTGGGAAACCTATAGATAGAGTTCACCTAGATCTTAGCAAAATTTTTTTTATGCTATTCTTATAGACAAGATGGAGCAATGTGGGCTAGACCAGAAGTAATAAAGTGGTGGTTGAATGGTCAGACCCAAGGAATGGATATTCATGGTTTAATGTTAAATAGGAAAGAGTGATGAGATTAGAATTAAGTGGGGTTGGACAGGCATCCTGTAGAAGATGAGATTTTAGGTAGGGCTTGAAGGAAGCCAGGAGGCAGAGAAAAAAAGTGAGAGCACTTTAGGAAAGTGGACAAGCCAGTGAAAATGTCCAAAACTGAGAGATCTTGGCTGAAGACCTTCAGGGAGGATAGTGACATGTATCATCAAGTTCATAGGGGCAGAGACACACTAAAAAGGTGTGTGTCTACTGGAATCCAGTTTGACATGTCTAATAGGTACTTGGGTTACAGCTAGGTGGCACAGTGGATAAAATACCTCTCCTGTAGTCATGAAGACCTGAATTCAAATCTAGCCTCAGACACTTACTAGCTGTGTGACCCTGGGTAAGTCACTTCACTTTGTTTGCCTCAGTTTCCTTATCTGTAAACGAACTGGAAAAGGAAATGGGAAACCACTCTAGTATCTTTGCCAAGAAAACCTCAAATAGAATCACAGAGTGACAAGTGAAATGACTGAACAATTTGGAGAGGGGAGACTAGAGGTCAACTGAGAGGCGAAGATGGATAAGTAGATTTGAGAATTTATAGGAGCAGATGAGATCAAGGAATAGATTGCATGCTTGTCCAGTCTTCTGATGGCACAAGCCTGGAGAGCAATAGCCACCACCTGGATAACAAAATGAAAATGGGTGCCAAGGACAAACATATGGTGACTCCTGAGAAAGGAGGAGCTACACATAGAAGCAAAGAAGAGAAATATGGAAGAAAGCCATGACTGAATGCAGACAGATGGATACAGAAAAATACCCACCCCCTCCCCGCCCCCATCCCCCAAAAGAAGCAGCAACCCTGAGCTCCAAAGTCTGGACTCTACAAAGGCATGGGCCTTTGGCTACCAGCAAAGAACTACAGCTACCATAAACTTCACGAGGACTCCTGAAGAAAGAAAATCATTTCAATGACCTGAAGCTGTGAGTCACTCTTTTGCCACATGTATTCTCTACACGTATGTTTCACTGCTCTTTTACTTCTGGTTTGAACTCAATCTCTGGAGGACCTTGCAAAGGCAGAGTGCACTCCACATCTGGGGGGATTTTTTTTTTTGTGACTCCTGTCCCTTTGGCTAAAAAGCTTAAAAACATTTTTTAAAAATAGTTGTGATAGTCAAAAAGAGTAGGCTGAGTCAAATTGCCCAATTTAGAATTAGAAGGTCCTTCATCAGCTGTCTCTTCCAACTCATATACAGTCTCCAAGATACCCCCAAATGATCCGCCAGCCTCTGCTGGAAGGCCTTCAATGAGGGAACAGCCAGTTCCACTGAGGGATCACTCTTATCATTAGGAGGTTTCATTCCTGACATCTAAGCTAGATGGAAGCTGATGCCTCCTTGCACCATCCTCACCCCCACTCCCTGCCCCCCAACTATTTCTCCTAGTTCTGCCTTTGGGGTCAAAGAGAACAAATCAAAGGTCCCTTCCATTGGAGAACCCAACAGATACTTGAAGATAGTTCTCAAAGGGCTGTTGGAAGAATCAAACTGAGTTAACATGTATAAAGTGCTTCACAAACAAGACATCACCACCACCATCATCACCATCATCATCATTGTCTCTCTTCTCCAGGTCTTCATATGACATCATTTCAAGTCCATTTACTTCCCAGGTTGTGCTCCTCTGATCGCCTTTATTAATATCCTCTTTAAATTGTTGCACCTGAAATTGAATGCATTACTCCAGATGGAGCCTGAGCAGGATGGAATAGGGCAGCTAAAGCCCATGTTGTCATCCTTTTTCACCAAAATCCCCAGACTATTCTCAAGACCAATTTCTGCCTAACCATGCCTGTCTCATCTTGTACTAGGGAAGTCAGGGAGGGGGGTGTCTCTCTTTTTTTTGATCCCCATTAAATTTCTTCTACCCAGTATTCCTAACCTGTCTAAATCTTTTTGGATCCTGCCTCTGTCATCCTTTGTGTCAGTCATCCCTCCAGGCTTGGTGTCATCTGAGAATCTGATGACCATGAAATTCTTCAGCGGCCCAAGGACACCCCCTAAAATCCTGCCCGGGGAGACATCCTTTCAAGCAGACCTCAAACCATTATTAACATTTTCACTTTGGTCCAGTCATCCTACTAGTTGTGAATCCGTCTATTGGTATAATCCATCTAACCCACACCTTTTCCAAAAGAATTGTGTAACAGACTTTATTAAACACTTAGCTAAAAATGCAGTCTTAGTCAACAGCATTCCTCTGAGTTACCAATTTAGTGACTGTCAGAATCATTCGATTATTCAGTCAACAAGCCATTTATTACTGGGCTGGGAGTAGGCAGAGTGGGGGATTTTATTGTGATTTTATCACTGTTGAGAGATCTGAAAGAGGGGCTCCTCCCATGCCAGGTGAACACCTTTGTCTGTAACGGTCATCCAGAGATGCCAGAAGCCCTGAGAGGCTCTTCCCTACTCAGAGAGTGACTCCTTATCCACTAAACCACAATGCTACTCTAGGCAAAAGTGAAATGGTCTCTGCCCTTAGAGAGCTTATATTCTTTTGTGGGAAGCAAGAGACATAGAGAAATAGATATTTTTAGTTTACTCAGCCAAAGTTTAAATGGATATATAGGTAGTTTTGGTCACATATTACATTATATTTTTATTTATTATATAATTTATATATGCAATTTGTGTATATACATTTATATGAATTATATGGATATGAATATTATATATTTATATGAACATATTTAAATATATTATATATTTTATATTCTATTTTACAGGGATAAAAAGTCAAATTTCTGGTAATATTAAAAGTGCAATATAAAATTGTACATTTGTAAACAGATACAAGATACATAGTGTTTTGAGGGAAACTACCAGTTGAAAGAATCAGAAAAATGCTTCTGTAGCAGGAAATGTTCACTTAAAGGATTCTAAGAGAAAGAGGGAAGGAGGCGGGACATTTTACAAACCCGGGGATAGAGAGTAGAAACTGACGATCGTGCAGGTCAGAAGGTCAAACAGGTCAAACAGCTATTAAGTAGCAGAGGCGAAACTGACTTCAGCCTGTCTGGGGTAATAGTTGAAAGAGAGCTGGGTTTGATGTACAAGGACCTGAATTATAGTTACAAAAACAGTGATAGTTCTAGTGACAATAGTTTAGTGTTTTTACAGTGTGTTAACATTTTCAAAGCATTTATTTCCTTTGATCCTCACAACAACTCCGGGAGGCAAGTGCTATTATTTTCCCCATTTTACAGATGGGGAAACTGAAGCATACAGAGGCGAAGTGACTGGTTCACAGCTTGTGAGTGACTAAGGTTGAGTCTGAACAAAGCTCTTCCTGACTGGGAGAATCCAAAGCCTGTAAGTGACCTGAGCTCTCTCATTTACTATCTGCAGGATATTCAGCAAGTCATTCAGTTTCTTAGAGGTTTTCAAGTACACTGGATACCTATTTATTGGGTATATGGTATACTTTATGACACAGTGTGTTTCTTTGTATGTCTGTGGCATTGTATGAAGGACTAATAACCACAACCACTACCACCATTACCAAAATCTCTCCTGGATCATGGGTTAGGTTTACCTGGAATGTAAAGACTTAAAAGGAACATTCAGAAATTTACAGAGTTCAGAGCAACTAGGTGGCACAGTGCTTAGAGGGCCCAGACTGAAATCAGGAAGACCTGAGTTGAAATCTAACCTCAGATATTTACTATCTGTGTGACCCTGGGCAAGTCACTTCATCATGTTTGCCTCAGTTTCCTCATTTGTAAGATGAGTGGGAGGAGAAAATGGAAAACCACTCCAATATCTCTACTAAGAAAACTCCAAATGGGGTCACAGAGAGTCAGACATGACTGAAGCCCCTCAGCAACAACAGTTCATAGAGTTAAAGCCAGAGGGTTAGCTCCTCTCAGTTTACAGATGAAGAAATTGTGTCTGAGAGAGGTCAAATAACTTACAAAAGTCATACAGGTAATAAGTAGTAGAGTCAAAATTTAAACATTGTTTCTTGGACTACAAATCAGACTCCCTGGGAGCGTGTGATCCTTATTTATTTGACAACCCTTTAAAGTACTTTGTAACATTATTGCTTTCTAAGTACCATTATATTTGATATGTAATCTATGTATGTATACATTTAAATCTTCTATTCCTAGTAAAGTGTGGGTTCCCTAAAGCCACAAAATTATACTTTTATCTTGCTTAGTGCCCAGCACAGAGCTTGGCACACAGTAGGCATCTTGTAAATATTTGTTTGGAGGAGGAAGACCTGGTCAGTCTTCTGCCTTAGTTTCAACAACAGATCACTCCTACTTTGTCCTTGTTTCTCCATCACCGCCTTCCTTTGGGAGGGGAGAGAAGGCAACTTGGATGTTATAGAATGCTAGATTTAAATTCAAATTAATGCTGCAACGTGAGGACTAGAAGGGTGAAGTCATTTGCTCGAGATCACTCGGGGGTCTGTGGCAGAGCCAAGTCACCATTTACATGGAAACTCATTTGGGCTTTAAAGGGTACATGAAGAAAGGGAAGGATAGAGAATTGTGAACCAAAATTGGGAGGTAGGAAAATTAAAAGGGACCAGAGTAGTCTAATCTAAGGTAGAGAGTTCCAGAGTGAGAGAAAGGCACAGTCTGGTTTTGTCTATGTATTCCTAGTGCCCAGCTTTGTGCCTTGCACATGATAAGTGTTTGATAAATGTTTGTTGAATTGAAAGGACAGAATAAAGCTCACTGAAGCAGGTGTAAGGCCTTTGCAATCTGGTCTCATTCTGCTTGGGTGGAAGGGGCGGGTCAGGACAAATTCTCAGGAACTTCCCAGGGCAAAGTCTCTGCCACCACCCTAACCTGCTGCCAACGTGAGGCCTGAGGCTGGAAGGTGGGAGCAAGGTTTTAGAGCAAGATTCTGGCAATGGGTTTGGGGACAGGAGGGCTGTGGGTAAAGCTGGCTATGAGGAGCAGTGTCTCATCCCAGGTCCTCTGGCCCTAACTGGCTCCCTAGCAGGATGGTCTTGGGGTTCAGCTGGGACACAAAGCTCTTTGCATTCTCACAGACGTCACCAGGCTAATGGGCAGCTGGCCTGGGGGGCAGCCCAGCCCAGTTGAGCCCAACCTGGTTTTTTGACAAGGTCGAAACTCACAGGGCTTAAGGTTGGGTCTGTCCTTCTCGGGTTGGGAGTGGAGCTTTCAGGTTGAGCCCATAGATTCCTGACTGTCTTGCCCATCCTCCCTCCCTCAGGCCCTGGGTTGGGGCTGGAGATTCATTGAAAGGCCACTCTCCAATATTTCCTTTCAACCTTGCAGACCTGGGGATTTCTTTCATCCTCTTGCCTCAACTAAGGCAACTTTAGTCTCTTACAGGGATCTCCTCTGGCTCTTACCATCCCTTCCCCCGCTCCCTCACCCTCCTAGAACAATCTATGGAATTTTGACAGGAAGGGACCATCTAGTCCAAACAATTCATTTTTATAGATGAGGAAACTCAGAAAGGAGGCCTTGAAAAGGGAAGGTGACTTACCAAGGTCAGTCAAGATACAGAGAGAAGGACAATTACTTACTCCATAGTAAAAACTTAAACCCAGTACCCTGGGAAAGCACTGTCTATCTGTCAGCTTCGCAACAACTTTCAAGGTAGGTACTATGACTATATTTTATAGATAAGGAAACTGAGGCTTAGAGACTTACTGATGGACCTGTTCCCCTCTCCACCACTGCTTTTAGTATCTCCAGGGTTTCCCATAGTAAGACACCCTTCCCAGACTCTCCCTAATTCCATCCCACTTTTGTAGGTATATCCAAAGATCTAAACTCAGAGTTGGACACATAAAATGCTTAATAAGTGATTTTTTGATCTATTCCCCTATTTATACAATGGTCAAGCATCTTCGGGCCTCCCTCTCTCATCTTTCCATCTGGCTCACAAGAATTGTAAGACTGAAGCAAATAGTTCATTGAAATCTATGTAAATGTCTCCCAGCATTCCTTTGCTCTTTCAATCAGTCAGACTTTAAAAGCTGAGTCCAGCACACCAGACCATGAAGATACCAAGACCACAAAAACGAAACAGTTCTTTGCCTCCCGGAGAAGGTAGACTAGTGGATGTCTGCTCCCCATTCCCCAAAATTAAAAATTAAAAACATTTGCCTGGGTCACCCAGCTAGGAATTATCGGAAGTCAAGAGAATGCCAAATTTTATGTCATTTTTCAGGGCTAGTCATCCCTTCATTTAACACATATTTAAGCTCCTACTATGCGCGGGTCTGGCAAAAGGGGAAGGGGCTGAGATACATAGATGCAAAGGCGAAAGTTCCTGCCCTCAAAGAGTTTACATTCCACTGTATTAGAGCGATTGGGAAGTGAGGGTTCTTGAGTCCCCCTCTGGATAGGGTACTTAACGGGGTGGGAAGAAAGAGGCCTCCCCTTCCCCCAATTCTCCCAGGCTGACTGAACGTAGTTCCCTCTTTACCACCAGCCCTTTTGTGGTGGCTGGTAAAGAACTTTCCATCTCCCCCCTCCGCGCCTTCGAATAGATGGTCCCGCAGCTGGAATGCCGTCCCCTCTTCTTTCTAGGGCCAGAGCAGGCGCCGCTGCCTGTCCTCACTGTTCCCCACCCCGCACCCCACTTTCCCCACGACTTTTTCTATACTTTGCTCGTGATTTTCCAGGACGGGGACACTTCAGGGGGTCCTGGGCCGGTTGATTGGCTAGCACACAGTAGGCACTTAATCGAGGCTGAGAGCAGGGGGGAAGCAGCTTCCGTGAGCCTCCGCCGACCGTCAGAATTAATGCTTCGGAGACAAACCCGTCTTATTAATAATTAATCGGCGGCCCCAGCCTTCGCCCGAAGGCTGGATGACGTAGCGTCGCCACCCCTCCCCCCTTCCCTTCGCGTTCCTCCCCCTTCCCTTCCTTACCCCGCTCCCCGCCCCACGCCCTCCGGAGCCGTTGGGGCGGCTAGGTGGGAAGGTGGGCCACGCGCAGGCGCAAGCAGCCCCGGGCGGGCGGGCCGCGACCGCGGCGGCGTGCGCAGGCGCGCCGGCTCGCGGGGGGGCAGC
Organism: Potorous gilbertii; assembly: GCA_028658325.1. Classification (NCBI taxonomy): domain Eukaryota; kingdom Metazoa; phylum Chordata; class Mammalia; order Diprotodontia; family Potoroidae; genus Potorous; species Potorous gilbertii. The sequence continues at coordinate 22,272,033 of CM053771.1, forward strand.
GCAGTGGCCAGGTTGCGCAGGCGCGGGCTGGAGGGCGGGTTGTCTGTGTGAGGCGGCGGCGGCGGCGGTGGCGGCGGCGGCGGCGGCAGAGGCGCCTGAGGAACAGCGGCGGCAGCTCGGAGCAGGCGGGCCCGGAGCGTGAGGCGGCGGCGGCGGCGGCGGCAGGACTGCGAGCTCGAGAACCGGCAGCACGATGGTGGACTATCACGCGGCGAACCAGCCCTACCAGTACGGCCCCAGCAGCGGCGGCAACGGCGGCGGCGGCGGCGTCGGCGACTACATGGCCCAGGAGGACGACTGGGACCGCGACCTGCTGCTCGACCCGGCCTGGGAGAAGCAGCAGCGCAAGGTGCGGCCGCGCGCGCGGGGGAGGGGGCGCGCGGGGGAGGGGGAGGGGGCGTCGAGGAGAAGGAGGTGCCCCCGAGGAGGCAGGTGGGGGCGTGCGTGTGTCTGTGCGTGCGTGTGCTTGTGCGTGTTTGTGTGTGTGTATATGTGCATGTGTGGGTGTGTGTGTGCGTGTGTGCGAGTGAGGGGATGGGGGGCACGGTAGCCCCGGAGTACGTAGTGAAAGGTGCACAGCTTGGGGGGGGGGGCACGGTGCTTGGAGAGCAGAGCAGGTCCGGACGGGGGCCCCGGAGGGAAGACACGAATGTGGGGGAGCACGTGTGGAATTCCAAAAAAAGGAGTTTGGGAGGGACTAGAAAGAAACGGTGCTGAGGGGAAGAGGCCTGTGGAAGGAGTCCAGAATTGGGGAGTGTGCCCCGAGTGGTTCCTCCGGATAGCTGCAGGAAGGGTGCATTGCCGGGATATCCTGGGGAAGAATCTGAGAGGGGAGGTCTGGAGACAGAAGGTTGTGGAGAGAACCAAAGGGGACACCAGAGACAGGGAGAGTTCCAAGGATCGCTGTCCTGAAGTCTATGGTTGTGGAACGAGGCTCTGATTGGGATTGACCTGTCCATGATCTGTGGAAAGAACTGGGAGAAAAGAGACTGGGACAGTGAGACAGAGACCGATGTAGAATGAAACACTCCCCACTTTTGTGTTTGTATGTCCAGTGTCTAGCACAGTGCTCTGCTCATTGCAGGTAGTCAAGTGAATGCTTCTTGATTTATTGGAAAGTGGAAAGAATTTGAGCTATTTGGGGAATGGGGTCTGAAGAGTGATATAGGAAATTTCTGATTCAGGGTCTACTATGTATGAACTAAGACCTTGGAAATAAGGTCAAATCCCTCCTGTCAAGAAGTTTGCTGTCTAAATATGAAAAGGGGGATATGGGAAGGGGCTTGACAGGAGAGATATCTGAGGTGTTGGAAATATACCTGAGGAAGTTTTATTCCACTGAGTGGAAGGAAGAGGGCAGGAAGGCTGCTTAGGGTGGGGTGGGATGGAAATTCGTATAGAGGGATTAGTGATTGTGGGGAGGGAAATATGGAAAGAATCTGATTTCTTGGACATAAGTGACCAACCAGAGAGGAACAGCATTTTGGAGACCTAATGGGGAACCCAGTTTTGTGGAGATCCTACTTTATAAGCTTAATTGCACTTGGACCCTGACGACTAAGGAGTCCTAGTGTTGAGGTGTCTAGGAAAGCAGGCTGTTTACCGCACTGGGTAAAGAATAAGCCCTGGAGGATTGGGAGAAAGTGGGTGGAAAAGCTGGGTGGGGTAGGTGGGAATAGACTTTGAATAAAAAACCATTGAACTTCCGTTCCTGAGTTTCCTTATCTGTTAAATGGGAGTGATGGTATGGCATGCCACCTTGCTCCATGTCTCTGTTGTTAGGATGGCAAGATAGTTGTGAAAGTGCTTGGGGAAAAAAATGAAAAGAATTTGCTATTTAGAGATATTAATACCTTTTTATTTTGCATGCATAACATGGAGATATCAGGTGTCAGGTTGTAAAAAAAAAAAAAGGTTATAAGTTGTCAAAGCATTTGGAAAGATAGGAAGCAGTGCATGGGTATCCTGTGGAACTAAATCTGTCTCCAGTATTGCTCAGGTTTTTACGTGAAAGAATTTTTCTTTTCTCTCAGGTGACAAAATGGGAAACAGTGAGATGTACTCTGCATTCTCCTGGAAGTTCTCCTGCTGTCTTCCCTCTCAGGGCAGTTAGGGTATTGGTCAGTTAGTAACAGCCTTCACCATCCTCAGGGCCTTGAATGAAAACTAGGAGCCCTCTGAACTTGAAGCTTAATTACCTGTAGTTACTCTTCCTGCCCTACCTCCCCCAGTCTTCTTCCACCGGTCTGGCCTTTATTCTAACATCTAGGTTAAAGGGAAGGTTGATATAAGTCACATTGACAGCTTTTGTGCAGTTGAGATACAGGGAAGACTGTCTATTGCCTCATGTTCCAGCTCATATTTTTGTGTTTGCTGTTTCCCTGGGTCTTCTATTACTTCTAATCCTGGGTTTCATGTTGAGTTTTTTTGGAGGGGAAGTGGGGAGACAATGAAAGATGAAAGGAGGGTAAAGGAGCAGTAAAGAAGTAGCATTAGGTGTAGAATCAAGAGAGAACCTGGGTGCAAAATCATACTTTGACACCATCAGGGTCATTTGAAAAAGACTTTGATCCAGTGACCTCACTTCTTTGGTACATTTTCTTCACATGTCACTGACTGTGCCCACCCCTGGCTTACTTCCAAGATCCTGCTAAAACCTTTACCACCTTTTCCAAGAAGCTTTTCCCTGTCCTCCTTATAGGGGTCCTCCTCTGCCGATGATCTCCAACTTGTCCTGCCTGGATTTTGTCTGTAACAGCTGTTTACTCATTGTCATTCTCTCTTACTACCCACCCTCACCCCCATTAGACTGTGCGTCCCTGGAGTGGTCCTTGGCTTTTCTTAGCATCGCCAGTGCTTACTTAGCACAGGGCCTGGTACACAGTAGGCACTTGATGCCACCTCCAAGACTTAGCTGAGCCTCTCAATTTCAGTTTCCTCCTCTGTAAAATGGGGATAGTGGGTAATAACTATGACATCCGCTTCCTAGAGTTATTGTGAGCTTCAAATGAGAATGGCCATAGAGTGCTTTGTGAACTTTAAAAGGGCTGTGTATACCGGGTGCACAGTCATAGCTTTAGAGCTGGGAGGGAGTTTAGAGGCCATGGAGTCCCAATTCCCTCATTTTACAGGGAGGAAACTTAGGAACAGAGTGGTTAACTGACTTGCCCAGGATAACACAAACTAGTAAATTTGAACCCAGGTCTTTCTTACTCCATGTTCTTTGGGCTTTTTTCTTGGGAATAGAGAATATGGAATATCCTTGAATATTCCAGAATATGCCATATTCTGCCCAGATTTATAGATGAATCTCAGTGTAGCAAGTCCGTGGGCCAACAAGTCAGCACTAGTATATGCATATCTAAAGCTTAGCAGCCTCTAGAAGTTAGAAAGGATGGGCTTCTGTCCGAAGGGGATATTCATACCCCCTGTTACTAGTCTGAGAAATTAGGCTGAGAAACCCTTTGATTTGCAAGGTTCCTAACCTGGCCCTTTCACCTCCATTACCAATTTCTTCCAAAAATATTTGGTAGGAATGATCTGATCTCTGCAGGCATTTGTGCTCTCAAAGGCCTCTTTATCTTAACACTGCATCATTTTTAAATGGGAGGATTTTATCTGTGCTACAAAAAGGGGTAAAAACATATTAGCCTTAGCCTTCAGTGAAGTTCTGGACTGTTTCTTCTATGCTCTCTGGATTTTATGCAACTGAATCGGGTCATTTCATGCTGCTTGCTCCTTTGGAGATCAGAGAGGCCTTTCCGAATTCCAAAACCCTTATATCACAGCAAGGAAAGGCCCACCTTGTTTTGGGGACTTAAATTTTTATAGCAGCATTCCTGCTTTGGATAAGACTTAAGGTTAGTGCCTAATACTTGAAATGGCATTTATGTGCTGGTTAATTATTTGAAAGCTCAGGTTTTTTATTTTAGCCTTCTTTTTATTTTTAAGGTTATTGATGGAAGGCCTCAAGGTAACCATCGGTTATTTTGTTTCATTACCTTAATTGTTTGCTATTTAGGACTTGGTTAAGAATATCATATCCTTGACAGTTTATGGATGGTGGCGATGGAATCAAATGGTGAAGAAAAGACCTTTCAGAAGATGTAAAGATTAAGCTTGTTTATATTTTTCTTCTTTAAAAGTTTAGTGTTATCTGGAGTAATACTGCCCAAGAATCCAAGGTGATATGTGTGAGTCAATGGACAGGGGAACAGAAATGGTTAGATAGGAGATACTTTATCTAGCATTTTTCATTGTATTAATAAACTTGCAATAACTGTTCAGTAGATAAAACAGAGGGTGACGTCTAGGGAAATGAGGTATTATAAAGTGAGAGGGTCATGTGTACAGCCATTCCCGAAGCACCTGATTGAGTCATATTGCATGTGGTGCTGTGATGTAGAATCCTGACCCATCTGTGGGAGGCTGTGGTTCTCCTAAGGCCCTGATTGTTCTGTAGTGGGACCTCCTCTGCCCATTCTGTCCCCTGACTAGAATAGACATACACCTTGGCTGTCGTGGCAGCAAGGAGCTGATTCATCCTTTTGAATGGTAGCAGCCATATTGCCAATTGAAAGTGGTGATAAAAAACTTCATTTAATAATGTCCAGAATTCTCAGACCAAAGCTGTTTTGCGGGAAGGCTTTAATAGACTTGTGAGGGAGATTAATAGTAATGTCTCAGTATCTGGTTATCTTAAGGATAACTGTAGAGTAAGAGACAAAGGGGTGAAGGTCCACAATCGTAGTTCTATGTGAACAGAAGTTACTCTTATTAAATACCCAAGACATAGGCTAGTTAAAATGTAAGTTAGTTCACAAAATGTCCTCCGATCAAATGAGAGTGGAATTCGGCCAAATCTGGATTCCTATCTAAACTGTGGGAGAGTTGATTTAAAAAAAATTAACACTTTGCAAGTTTGCAAACTCTTAGTCCATTTTCATGCACTGAATAGAAATATTCTCCTGCTGGAAAGTTGGGCATTGGTCTAATTTAGTCCCATAGAATCTCTTTGCAAAGTTCAGTAGAATGACAAGAAACTAACTGGCAGTTAGTAGGAGCACTGCTGGTGGCTTAGCCCACTTCAGAGCACATTTAAGAACATTGTTGGGATGTGGGATTGTCTAGATGGAGCCTTTAAATTTGTCACCACATTGTTTTTAAAGACAGATCATAGGTTTCCCAGGTTTGAAGATTGTCCCTTTGAAGACAATATTCACTTTTCACTTCTGGGGAGCAGAACAATTGGTGGTATAGTATCAGTTGTGGACAGTTTACTGAGATCATCTGAGGTCAAGTGTTACTCCATATGCCTGATCACTGGTGCTTTATACTTTACAGACCAACTTCTTTGTACTAAAATTATCCCTGTTCCTTCCATCTGTGTTTCCATTGGCTACCTGAGATTCCCTTCCATTTCAGATCTTTTTACAGAACAACAAAAGCTCTCTACCCACCGGAGGCAAGTGATAGCAAGTTAGTAATTCTGTTGGAGTGGTAACTGAAAAGGTGACCTATTAAAGAAAGCATAGTCGGAAGTTCCTGCTTGTACACATAGATATCCTGTAATCTGGGGATTTTGAAAGAAGCCTTTATATCATAGGTGGCTTGGGAACTTTCGTCTTAATGTTGATCTTCAGACTTTTGGAAGTTAAAGTGAAATTACAATGGAACCTGGTTTTAAGATTAAAACTCATGATAGAGCTAGGTTGATAGTTTAGGTCCTAGTATGTTACAAAATGCCAGGGATTGGATTTTATCAAGAAATACTGGAATGTACAGGTTACGTTTTAGTCCACCTCCTATAGAGGTGAAGAGGCAGGAGTTCAAAGTTCATTGATTACGAATTCACTTCTGTCATGGACCAGTCTTGTTGGATTGTTACTATATGTAGCTTTGGGGATAGTGTTTTTACAGATGGAGGGAAGCCCAATGTTTCATGTCCCTCTGCCATCCAAAACTAAGTAGTTGCAAATTTTAACTGGCAAATGTAGTGTTACATCAGTCTTGGGAATTTTTTTTCCCAGCTAGTGGTCTCCCTGGGATTACAAAGTCCCAAATTTAGCATGTAACCCACTGAGACTTTGTGTTTGTACTGGGCCTTTTTTGGTTGTATTTTAGTTTTCAGTATCTCTTCCACCCCCACCCTCACTTTCCTCTCCCTGTGCACCGCCTCTCCCCCACCCCCACCACCCCCCAGTCATGAAGAAATTAGCTTGGAATGTTCATTGGAAGACTGTCTCCTGTTGGTTAACTTTTTGTGTTTCCATTATCCTTTTAGCAGTAGCCATTCCTAACAAGGCGTGCAGTCTTCTTTTCTGATTTGATTTATTTAAGTGTAAACTTACAAAGAGTGGGTTGAACTTGCTTGGAATTTGCTGTTAGCCACCTGTTACTGCCCCAGACAGTATTGGGTCCTGCTGTCCCAGAAACTTTAGCTTCTTGGTGTGTAGAGCAAAGAGTAGGGAATTAATTTAGCCTCTCTGACAGAAGAACATCCTATAGGAGTACTTGAGTTAAGAAAATTCTTTGTGTTTGTTACAGTGATTACTTTTCCCCCCTTCCCAAAGTATGTCCACATTTTCTTTTTCATCCTATTCTCATGGCAAGCATGTGAGGTAAGCCAAACAGCTATTAACATCTCTAGTTTTCCCATGAGGAAATTAAGGTATAGGGAGGTCCAATGACTTGTCCCAGAGCTTTCCAGGTTGGTAGCAGAGCCACATCTAGAACCTATTCCAGTTTCCTGAAATTTCTGTTGTTTCAGATATAATAGGATATTGCAATAGGATATTTGACCGGTATTTGCCTGTATATGTTTAAATATTTCCAGACCATGAATGATTTATCTTTGTTTTATAAGAAGAAATTCAGCTGTTTTGTGGAAAGCATGAATATTTTGGATCTAGGTTCTAGTAGTTGCTAATCATATATGATTTTTTGATTGGCTTAGCTGGATATTTGAGTCCTGGATACAAAAGCAAAAATAGTGACCTCCTTCTGAGTTAAGAAAGGTTTATTTAAATGTTTTCCTTCCAAATATTAGAGCAGAACAGAGTCTTTGTTTTCTACTGGAACCAGCGACATGAAGCAGGATTAGTTGGAAGCAACAGAATTACTCTGTAGCTCAGTGAAGTCATCTTGGGGCCGTATTGTTGACAATGTTGAAATGATAAAATTGGATCCTGAAATGCTAATAATACAATAACATTTAGTGTTTCCAGCTTCTGGCTAGAATAAAGAAGACATTGTGGTTTGTTTTATGCTTTTAAAGTTTTCCCCAAAGGTGTTGTGGGGTGAGTGATGTTTATCATTTGCTTTCTAGTGGGTTTTTCTTTTTTTGAGTGCTGAACTACATGTAGTGGGTAGAAGTAGTAGTTTGGGTGATGTGGGGCTTGGCTGCCAATAATATCTCAGAATTTGAGTTGGAAGGGCCCTTAAAATAATCTTGTTCAGTCCCTTCATTTTATAGATGGGGAAAACAGCCTTTCAAGCAGGGAAGGAATTTGAGTGTTAAAGGATAGGCAAGGGTCTACTTTGTCATTATGAGTTTTTCAGCAACTGTGCGACCTTTGTGATTTCTGAAGAGACGGAGGAGAGAGTGAGACATTCCACATCTTACATCTGGAACACTAATCTCTTAATTAGCTTTTTTTCTAAAATTGTTTGGGGATATAGGGACAGAATTGGAAATATTCATCTCTTTAAACTAGCTTCCTCATGGTGAGATTTGTTTGGTATTCTGTGATTTAAAAATTCCAGAGCTGTTACCCCAGAGCTAGCTCCATTAATAGACCTATTTCTTGTCATCATAGATTCTCCAATTGGAGTTCTTTCTTTCAAGCCTAGACCTGCTATGATACACCAGGTTGTTTGACACCTTCATAGATTAGGGAACTAAAGCCTAGAGAGGCAAGATCACACAACGGATTTGTGTCAGTTTGGACTAGAATTGGATTTACAAAGTCCTTAGTTCAGTATCTTTTCCCACTATAAGGGAAGGGAGCTTAAAAGTGACAGAGCCCAGCCATCCTTGGAGATATTATAAACTTCCTGAGTGGTTTTGTTTTGTGTTTTTTTAATTATTTTTTAAAAAAATCTTTGTTGCAAGGGAAGGCTCACTGGGGCAGGGCAGGGGAGGAGTGGTGGTAGAAGGGAATGGCTATATCCTGAAATGACTATAAGGTAAAAACCAAAGGAAGACATTAATTTTTTAAAAATTGCCCATCTCTTTAGTAGTATTTTTTTTAAAACTTTGTAGTTTTTTATCACAGGCATTTAGTTGGTCCATTGGATGATGGTAAATAGAGTAGATCTTGATTCTATTGACAACTTAATGTAACTTTCCCGTTGATGATTTCAGACTTGGAAAAGTATAAATTTTAATGGGAAAGTACTCAACAATAATTAAAAAATACCACTCCAGAGCTCATTGGTAAAAGAATGAATAGCTTTCATGTTTAGGTGCTTCAGCATGAGACCTAAGTAAAACTTCCCTTCCCAGCTTAAAAGTGGAATAATAATAGCATGTTCTATAGCTTTGCTGGACTAGAAGAACCTATATAAGGTAGTAAGTTAAGTGAAAATGTTTAATTGATCTGTTGGGTGGGGTAGGGGAGGGAGGTGTATGAGACAGAATGCCAGAACCAGGCAGACTTTGGTGGTTTTCTTGCTGAGGTATGTCTGTTTGATGGAGTTTTCTGTGTTGGAATCTTAGCTATGTGACTCCTTAACAGCAGGGCCAAATTTGTCTATATCTTTTTGACTGTTTTTTACAAATATTAACAAACCAAGAAGTTGTCTGGCCCGTACACAGAATTCTTTACAATTTTCTGCAAACCCCCAAGCAGAGTTCATTCCACAAGTCCTAAGTCCTAAGCTCTCCTCCTCTCAGTAACAGTAAATAGCATTTTTCTTCTGTCCCACCTGATGGCAACCTGAATAGTTCCATTATTTAAATTGTCAAGAGCTTTTAAAATAAAAAAGTTAAGTACTGTTTTTCATGTTTTTTCACCTGGTATTGCCATGGTTTGCCTTTATTCGTTCATCAGGTATTTATTACATTTTTATGTGTCTTAGGTCCTGTGTACCAGGCATGGCCCCTGAAAAAACTCCAGTTTGGAAATCTAAAATGTCTAGAAGTCGAGTCTACCAAGTCTGCCTACTTATGGAGCTGATTCCAGAGTAGCTTGATGAATCAGCCTCTCTCATAAGCTGTCTTCTGACTGGTGATGATTCTGATTTTGTGGACTTGGAGTAAAGCCAGCCAGCAAACATCACCAGGGTTGTGAGGCAGCTAGTTACATTTTCGGGGGATTATTTCTACAGCACTGCCAAGTCTGTGGTGGAATTTGACTGTAAAACAGATAGGTCTGCACCAAGATGGCTTTCAGAGATGTGGGCTCAAATTGCTAGGCACTCCGGTTTCTGAATACTGACCCTGAATAAAAGCGTAGAACAGGAAGAGAACATACTTGAGGATTAACCCCTCTTGATTATTTTGAAAAAAAAATTTTTTGCATTAGTCTTCTTAAGCTCACATACCAAGGGAAAGTTAGTAGTACGGATGCTTTTTGGATGAGAAACTTAAACAGTTATTGTGGAGCCTTGTGGCATCATGTTTAAGGTGATCTCTGTTCATGGATCCTAAAAAGTAGCACTGCCTTGTTTCTCTGTGGCCCCTCATTTCTCATACACAGCTTCATAATTGTTTGGTAAAACTTGTATACTGTTAGTGGTCAAAAGTATTAACAGTTATTTGAGAGGGACAAACATTTGACCATGAAAAGAGAAAAATTGCCTAACAGTATGTTTCCTCAAGCATTTGCCTTGGATTTGAAAAGTTCTAGGCCTCTTTAATAAATAACTGCAAAGTAATTCTTGCCAAATAGGGCCTGCTAGGGGCTCTAGGGCTAGCTGAAAGACACCCCTCTTTCCTAAAAATAAATGCACTTTCTCATTGAGCGTACCCAGCATGGTTTGTACTTGACTGCTGATTCACTCTGGCTTTCTTGGTTGTTCCATGTCTGCATCTGGCCATTGGTTTTCTTTGCTGAGTCCCCTTGTCTTGGTGTTGCCACATCAGATGACATACATGTACAGACATTCTGACTCCTTGACATGTAGTAGGATCACAGGATCTTAGGTTAGATACTGGAGGTGTCCATGATTATCCAATCTAACTCCATTTTACAGGTGAAGCAAGTGAGGTTAAGCAATTTGCCCCCAAAGTTCCATAGATAGTAAGTAGCAAAGCTGGCATTTCGACCCAGGTACTTTGATTCCAGATATCCAGGGCTTTTTCTACTGGACTGTGATGCTTCTGATGGTGAGCCTTTGGTTAATGTGACTGGGAGTAAAAGCACTTACCCTTCTAGGCTAAAGGGTGTGGACTGGTTCTTCACCTAGAGAGAGGAAGCTTTCTCCCCAGGAAATGAATCATGCTCAACAGGCTTCCAGTTGCATGTGGCTGTTCCATCATAGTGTCTTACAACTTTCTGGGAGAGGTTGGCATGTTTTTCTTGTAGTCTTTAGTGGTCTGTGATTCTCTGGCTTTATGTTTGGTTTTTTTGGTGTTTTTATTTAAGTATGCCTGGCTTCTTGATGGAAGTCCTTGATAAGCTTGGAGGGGGCTTTGTTGATTTGTAGCAATGAGGAGGCTGATTTGGGCTCTGTGTCTCCACAAAAACAACTTCCATTCCTGCCTCTAGCAGAAAGCTATAGCCAGGGAGTATTCTTACCGTGACTTTACAAAACCTTTGTTTGGGCTCAGCAAAAATAAGTTTCTCAGATGGGAGTTAGAGGGCTTCAGAACATCAAACAGTATAATAGCGTAAATCATTTTCTTGATCATTTCTGCAGAAGGTTTCAGTAGCCATTGAATTGTGGGTTTATGCTAAGAGCTTTTTGTAGTTTGGCTCTCTAGCAAAGTTTAACTTTTACTACATGAGCAAGATGGAAAACAAAAAAATTCTTATTTCACCTGATGAGTTTCCACTTGCTTTTCCAAAACATCTCTTCCAAATACTGGGTTATTTTTTAGAAGTAGGGGGCCAAGAAGCTGACTTAATCTTAAATCACCTCTTCCTTTGGACCCCTATACTCTCACTTTTCCTCTGTTTCTTGAGTATTTCTCTCTCCCATATTCCCTAATCTAAGCATATCTTTAGGAGGAAGAATACATTGGTTCTGCTACATAGAAAATAATTTAGCTTACTGTTAAGCATTATATACTAAGTGCTCAGCTACTTTAAAAAAAAATTATGGTGTTAGTTGCATCAGCAACTCTTTTATTCCAAGATGTAGGTTGCCAAGCTTGTTGTGCTGCTTTCCAAATGGAAAGAGGATATAGCAGGTAATAAACAACCTGGAAACGTGTCCCATAGTGTTAACTTTGCAAACATCATCTAAGGAGATAAGATCATAAATGGCATATATGAGTGCGCATGACAGTAACTTTTTTCTTCCTGCCCTGGGCATGATTTGAAGGCCAAAGCTGTGTTGTCCAGAGAGTGCAAAATAACAGTGGGATTAAATAACCTTTTACTGACAAACCTGCCTCACCACTTTAGAGACTGTAGTTCGAGCTTGAAGACGTAGGATATTTCAGTTCTAGCCATCCTACTCCTCCTATTCCCACTTTACTGTGTGAACATGTTAGGTCTTTTAAATGCAGCGTGGAAGGAGAGATGACCCTGTTTTTTTCCCTTTTTCCCTGAAAGGCAAAATTCAAACTTCTCCTTTAAAATAATTGCTCAGAATTGAAGAAGAAGGAAAAATTGAGACTAATGAATGGAAAATTTGTTGGATTATGTTGCCTTACATCTCCCTCGTATGGATACAGCTGTAAGTTTCCATTGAGTGGCATTCAGGCCAAGCTGACATATTCCCAAGTTCATCGCCATGTATGGGAAAGGTTTTTATATCATAATTATCTTTTTTAGGTAGTGTTGGAAGATTTGGAAGAGCCTTTGAAGGATTTTTTTTTTTTAGCAGTTTTCATTTGATTAGAGGGGCTCTTCAGCTGGGTTATTACTAGACTTGGTCTCTGTTTTACAGTGAACTAGCATCACCTGTAATATGAGTGGGGCTGCTTGAGCTCTGGAGTCAAACCATCAGGTAGAAACATGACCAGCCAGCTAGTCCACCCACAGCATTTGTTGAGTACCACTTCTGTTCAGAGTGGAGTGCTGAGCTGCTTTGGAGTGATAGTCTGGAGAAAGAGGACATAATCCCTACTCTCAAAGAGCTGCCAGTCTAGGTGGGGAGGTTGAACATACACATGAGACAGCTGAAGAGTACATTTACAAAGTAGCTTAACAGCACGTGCAAATAATAAAATACAGTTGTGGACCGAGAACGGAAGTGCAAGGGGTGAACCAGGGCAGGTGGGGTCAGTCATGGAAACCTTCATGAAGGAGGTGAGTTTGAAATCACTATGGCCTCTTCTGAAAGTCTGTATTGGGCATTCTGTGGGCAAAGGGGTATTGGAGAATACTTGGGGGTGAGGGACCTGATAGAAAAGGTACAGAGAGAGAGAGAGAGAGAGTGTGTGTGTGTGTGTGTGTGTGTGTGTGTGTGTGTGTGTGTGTGTATTTAGAGTAAACAGTGTTTCCATTTTGTAGTTGACATGTTTCCTTTTCCTAGACAACCACATCTACATATTGTCCTTAGAGCGATTTAGCTAGGGGATGATGTTCCCCAGAATACATTGAGTCAAAAAAATTAAAAAAAAAACAAAAAACAAAACTGAAGTCATGCCTATCTCCCAACCTTCCATACTTCCTTCTCCCCTCCCCAAGTGTTTGATGTTGTTCATGTGCTATTATTGAGTCCTAATCAAGATTGTAGACCCTAAGATCGTATCATTAACAGTGGTCCCTAATGGAGATAATATTAACAGGGGTACCAGGTCAATATACAAGACTGGCTTTGCATGTGAGCAGTACGCTTTTGTTTCCTGGGTCTGTGCCACTCTTAAAAATGCTATTGTCTGCTCAGCCAAGCTCCCAGTTCTCTCCGTTTCAAATGCATGATTATGGAATTCTTTGCCCAGGGAGAACCTTAGTATGTTGAAACCTTATACAAATCTTCATGGCTAGGTATATGACTTAGATACATCAATGTCCTCCATGGGCTTGTAAAGTTGCTAGTTGAATTCTTGACCCATAACAAGGCAACCAGAGTTGCCGTCAAAATGACTTTGTTCCCCTTGTTTTCAGTGGGTATTTTCCTTCTTTGAAAGACTGTGGGAGGCAAGATGATTTAGACAAGGTCATCCTGGAGAAAAGACAGTTAGAAAGGAGCCAGTGAGACTTAGATCAACGAGAATTCGGTTAAACAGAAATGGGTTGGGATGTCAGTATGAGATGAGTTTTTTAAAAAGTTAGGTGACATTCCTTTGGTACTTGTTTAAATGGATCAGGTAGTACAAAGAAAGATCTTTTACTTGTTGTGGAGAGAGAGAGAGATACTGTAAGTTAATATAGCCCGGGTTTTATTTCCTTCTTTACCTTGCAAAAGGATAGGGGTGCAATGACTAGCAATCCTTTAGAGGGAAAGTCTGCTTTTCTGAAGAATAAATGATGTTAGAAAGTTGTACATTCCCAGACGTAATAGGTTGCAGTTGGGGATTGTATTGCTTGTAGTGAAAGAATGTGTTGCTTCATCCTTTGTTACTGGGTGGGTGCAAGCCAGACAACTTTGTAGTGATCTGATCCCCATGCTCTTAGTAGCTGTGAGAATAAACCTTTTAAGTCAGTTGTCCACTAGATCTTAAGTGGTAGATGAGAGATGTGTCACTGGGCTTCATCCAGAATATCCTGGCCAGCGCCATGGCAGCTTAGCTGTCAGAAGTGGGTAAGTGCTGTCCAGCATCTTAGCTTGGCACTTGGGATCATTGTTGGTCAAGCCCTGTAGTGTGCTGAAAGATGCATGGGCCACATATGTACATTTTTATTCCAACAAGAGCCATTGAGAAGGCTGAGTTGGGGGTCTGGTGCCCATGTGTCCTTTAGGCACACACAGATAACTAGTGCTTTGCTACTTTACCCTTCAAGTTTGCGGCATCATTCATAACTGTGACTAACAGACAAGTTTTAAAAAAATAATAAACATATCCCTTTTACTAAAAATGTGTTTAACTATTCTAAATACAATACTCGAACAAATGCACCTCTGCCTATTTAGGACAATGCACTTAGGTTTGCCCCTGATGACACAGTGTAACAGTCTCTAATTACTGTGGGCTGGTGGCCAGGCTTCATTGCCTGTGTGATAGCCCCTTGTTTCAGTGTTGCAGGTTTATGTGATTCCAGGAGGAGACCCTATTTGACCACAAACTTTGGACTTAGCTTTGTTTAGATGCACCATTAGCATTGCCAGGAAGGCTCATTCACGAATAATCCAACTTGTTACTAAGTATCAGCAGTAGTTCTGTTCCTTCTCCTCAAAACAGAAAATCTTATCAGCTGAAGTGAGAAGCTGCCCACAGACTTGTGCCAGCCAACCTCTGGTAAGAGTGTGTGGAAACAGGAAGGGTTTCATACTGATAACCCTAAAAATAGTTGTCCAGGAATGAGCTTAGTAAGGTGGAAAGGTGTATTAACCTTCTTCCATCCCTGGGTTGTAAGTAGAAGCCTTTGGAAATCCAATAGCAGCTGTGCTCTCTTCCTCCTACAGCACTTCCTAAGGTTCTGGCATCCTGCCTCATTCTCTTTCCCTCTTTCCCCCCCTTCCCCCTCCTCCCCAGTTGCTTCCTGCTTACCATTCCTCAAGTTAGCCTCAATCTCCCCAAAAACAATCATATCAACAGCCTAATAAGGGAAAAGAATGAGGAGAATGTCAGTGGCCTGGCCTCTCCCTAACCGGCACCAGGGCAGCAAACTTGGAAAATGTTACAGCAGTGACAGCTGACTCAGAGCTGTGAGGAAAGCAGCCGTTTCAGGGTTCAGGAAATGACAAAGGAGGAGCTCCAGGTTGAAGATAGCCATCCCCAATTGAGGGCCACTCTGGCCAACCTTTGACAAAAAGTCCTAAGGAAAACTACAGTCTGATTCAAGATGTGCCTTCAGGCCTGATTTGCATAGGAAGGAACTCGGTGTGCTTGTGCTTGAGGGAGACCTAGGAAGCCCACTTTAAGAAACCTCTGTCAGCCGTGGAGAACTTTGCAAATCCAAACACTTTTATCACTTGCAAGATGAGCACTTTTCTTTCCTTTAGCTGTGCCAGGGTTTAATTAGCTTGGGTGTTAATTAAAACTTGTCAACACTTGGAGTGGGGCCCCTAGCAGCTTGTCACCCCTCCTACATGATTATCCCAATGGAACCAACCCATTACAAAGCAGTTTATAGTCACTGTTGAGGGTAACCATGGGGGTGCTGACTGTGCCAAATCAACTTTGATTTGTATGGTCAAATTGACTAATTGACTTAATCTTTTTGGGTTGTGTGGAGGGCCTGGACTTTTCTGCTCTTTTAAATTGCTAATTACCAGCAAAAACTGAGGTCTTTGTAAGTACATTTAATTCTAAAGGTACTCACTACAAAGTGTGGAGTATTGTTTTCTGTGTTTTTTAAAGGAACAATACAAAAAAGCCTTTGTTTAGATTTGGATGGAATGACTTAGAACAGGCTCCCAACTTCAGGCACAGGAGCAGTTTCCTGTCTTAAGAGCTCGGACAGGAAATTCACTAAAAACAATATTGGAGCCCTTGCCAACGAGGCACACTGGGAGGTGAGATCACTGTATGCAACGGCTCCAGCCACTGCTCTTTTTTACCTGGAGGCATAGCAAAGGGGGGGAAGTGGTAGATTTTTAAAAATAAGTTTCATTTTGCTATCTGTGGAAGAGACAGGAAAATGTTGGTTGAGGGAGAGACAACTATATATCCTTCTGTTCTTGTCTAAACCACAAGTAGGAGCTATGGAAATATTCTTAGCTGACTCAAGCCTTCCTTAGTTTTTTTCAAGTTTTAAAAATACCACATTGCTCCTCTTTCCTCCCAGAATCCTACTGCTTTTTCAAAAAAAAGAGGATACTTCGGTTTCTAACTTAACCTGGATCACCTGTGCCTCATCAATTTAATATCAGGCCTGAAGTCTTAGGTTAAATATCAAGTGTAGTTGTCCATCAGGAGGTTCTGGCAAAAATGCTCAGTGTTGATAAAGTTGGAGAGAATGGTGGGGAAACTAAGATTCATGGCTGTTTTTAAAGATTTATGTCATATAAGCTACTTTGGGGAGAAAAAACCATATGACAGTTACATATAATGGGGGGAACCATATAGGCCAGTTACACAGCCTATAAATCTCCTCTTGAAGTCATGTGGCATAGCTCTGAAGTAAGGGCAGGCTTGCATTTTGTCATTTTTCTCTGGCTTGAAGAAGTTTGTTTAGTGAAGATGCAGAAATACAAGTCATAAAAATGAAAGCAACAAAAATAACTTGAAGCAGGCCTGAGTGAAAACTGTAAAATGTGCAAGTTAGCTTGCTATTTATATGACTGGAGTCAGGAACAGCGAGATCCAGCTTAGCTAAGAAATTACAATGATGTATGTGACTGCCTGCTCATTAGCATTCCAGATGAAACATTTGCAACTTAAATAGGTCCAGTATTTGGTTTCTTGTTATGTACAGTGCAGTTTTTATATGAATTTGGTGAATATGAGTTCAAATTTATCTTGTGCAGAGCAGCAATTTCTGTTATTCTCTGAACTCGTTGCTTTTTAAGATTGGGGAGTAAGCATAGAAAATAATCAGGAGTTCTGTAAATGGTGTGGTTCTTGTCATCTAATACATGGATCTTATACACATGGGGTGTTTGGGAGGATGAGCACCTCTAGTATGAGGGCTCACAGAGCCCTTTTCGGGGCGGCTCATCTATTACTGGTAGCCTTCTGATTCACCTAACTGTCACTCTTGGCTCCAAGAAGCTATTGCATGTGCACTGGCCACACTTCGGTGGGCTAAACCAGATTGAGGGTAACCAACAGGTCTCACTCAAATCCATCAGATATCTACCCCACGCACGTGAAGACTTTTCCCTGGCAGAATGGCAGAATTGTAACAGTTTGTTCCAGTGGTCTTGAAGGCTGTTGAAGCAGGTGCTGTGGAGCACTTAGAGCCTGGTCAGACATGGGAGACGCCATATTCATCATCCACTGTATCCAGGGCCATCCCATCACCAGTCATCTTGACTTTTGTCTTGCCACTGGATTTCTGATGACTGGAAGAGAGAGTGAGGCTTACGGCTTTGTGCAACTCTGCCCCACTCTCATCCGAAAAGATGAGAGCAGAAAAACGTTCGTTGTATTGCATAAGACAGCAGCATATGCTTCCTTCTATAGGAGAGAATTTTCCCAAAGTTCTGTCCTTTCCAGAGCACATATAATAATAGTCAATACACATTTATTAAGCAATTCATGTGTGTCAGGAAGCTAGGTGAAGACCTGAGATCAAATCTGGCCTCCGACATTTACTAGCTATGTGAACTTGGGCGAGTCACTTAACCTCTGTTTGCTTTAATCCACTGGAAAAGAAAATGGCAAACCACACCAAGATCTTTACCAAGAAATGTCCATGTATCCCATGGACAGTATAGGCGTGATAAGATTCACAGAATCACAAAGAGACAGACATGACTAAACAACATGTGCCAGATAATGTGCTAAACATGGGGGATACAGAGAAAAAGCAGAAAAACAATCCCTGCTTTTAAGGAGCTCACAGTCTAATGAGGAGACAGTATGTGAACAACTCTGTAAAAACAATAGAATTGGGACAGCTTAGTCGCGCAGTAGATAGAGTACTGGCTTTGGAGTCAGGAGGACCTGAGTTCATTTATTAGCTGTGTGACCTTGGGTAAGTCATTTAATCCTGGTTGCCTCCGAAAGTAAAAAACAAAAACTGGATAGATGGATGGATAATAAATTGGATGTGATCAACAGAAGGAGAAACTAGAATTAAGAGGGATTGGGAAAGGCTTCTTGTAGAAGGTGGGATCTTTGGATGGGACTTAAAGGAAGCCAAAAGGCAGATTAGGAGGGAGACATGGAGGACAATCAGTGAAAATGCCTGGAGGTGAGAGATGGCATGTCTTGTAAGAATACCCAGTCATTGGATCACAGAGTGTGGAGGGAAGGGAGTAAAGTGTAAGAAGACTATAAAGATTGGGGCAGGGTAGGTCATGAACAGGTTTGAATGACTAGGGGTATTATATTTGATCCTGGAGATTGCCATTTATCAAGGAGAGGGGATTAACATGGTCAGATTTGTGTTTTAGGAAAATTACTTTAATAACTGAAAGGAGGATGCAGTGGAGTGAGGAGAGGTTTTGTGGCTAACAGATGAACTGTCAGGCTGTTGCAGTACTCTAGGCTCAAGGTGATGCCATATATGATCATGCTGATAGTGTCAGAGGAGAGAAAAGGGCACATATGAGAGGTGATACAAATAAGAAAGGAAGGAAATAAAGATTTATTAAGTGCTTACTACATGCTAGGCACTGTGCTAAGCAGTTTACAGATCTTACCTCATTTAATCCTTAAAGCAACACTAAGAGGCAGGTGCTATTGTCCTGATTTTACAGTTGAAGAAACTGAGGCAGAGGCTAAATGGCATGTCCAGAGTAACAAAGCTGATGTCTGAAACTGAATTTGAACTTGGATATTCCTGATTCCACGCCCAGCACTCTATCCACTGTACTACCTAGCTACCTGACGTCTTGGGGGTGGGGTACAAGTGGGAGAGAAACTGAAGATAACCGAAGATGTTAGCTTTCGTGGCTGGGAGTATAGTTATATCCACTAGAGTACTAAATAGGGAATTTAGGAAGAAGGGTGATCTAGTTAGAGACAATGAATTCAGCTTTAGACATGAGTTTAAGGGATCTGTGGTACAGCTAGTTCAAGATGTCCCATAGGCAGATGAAGATAGGACTGTAGGTCAACAGAGAGGTTTGGGCTGGATACATAGTTCTCAGAATCCTAGGAATACAGGTAACAATTGAATCTGTGGAAACTAATGAGATCACCAAATGAAAGTTTAAATTTTTAAAGAGTTTTTAACTCACTGCTCTTTTAACTCATTGCTGTAATCTGGGTAATCTGCTATTTGTATTTCTCATTGATAGGGGCACTCTTTCCACTTGATAAACACAGTCCATCCATGCCTTAAAATCCTGTGTGATTTGCCCAATGCCTGCTAAATAGCTTCTCCAAGAATTTCACTTGATCTGCTTGGGACCGTTCTCTGAATGTCTTGACACTGCTTACATGACAGCGTGTGAACTGTCCATCACCATTGCTTCTTTCTTTACTTGGTATGTTCTGTTTTCTGTGGTTATGCTCATCTTTTAATGTTCTGTGATCTGTTAGACAATGTAGTATTTTGAGGGTTAGTTTTGTTTCTGTTTCTTCATATTATGATTAGATACAGAGAAGTGGGAGTTTAGTTGTGCTACCTCCCATGCCATTGATGGCACAAAGAAGGTCCTTCAGTAATGCAAGTCTGTTTCATTTCACATCTGTCATACCTCCCTCACTCTTGTGTATGTGTTGGTGGGCCATTCCAGCCTCTCCTTGGTTCTTACCTGCATTTCATTTTTTCTTGTATTTTCATTGCTAATGGATGTTCTGTGAAACTATCCTGTTCATACTTTCTGTTGTCTTTCTATGCAATTTCTCTCTTCAGAGAAAAAGACACTTCCCAAGAAAACATCTGAACATTCCCATATAAAACCTGTTACCTGAGGAGAACTAGAAATTTTGATGCCAAAAACAACAATAAAGAAGGAAGGTCATTGAGCATTTTTTAAAATGACAAGAACAACAGAGGGATAGACAATTAGAACAGATCCAAAAGTCAAATTGTAACATCTTAGAAGTAAAAAAGCTATAAGCAATAGGTGCTTGCAGTTTAATATAATCTTCTCTTTTGTTTTATGTGAGGAAATTTTTGTTTTATTTAATATTAACTTCATCATTCAAAAAAATTGTTTGAAAACAGTTAAATAAAGAAAAGAAAGAAAGAGTTGAGAGAGGTGGAAGGGATGAGGGCCCAGGACAGAGAGCCCTGGGGGACACTCACAGGGTGTGTATGACTTTGATAAAGATCTAGTAAAGGTGACTGAGGAGAACTAGGAGAGAGATGAGTTCTGGGAACTGGTATGTTCAGGGCCGCCTGGGGTGAATCAGCTTCCAAACTTCCCAGATGGTTGGCTTTTTTCATTGGTTCCATTGGACTCCCATGGACCACACAGGCATCCTGATGTCCAGCTGTCTCAGTCCCAGACTTGGCCACCCTTGGCTTGGCTGAGAAAAGTGATGGTAGTGGTCCTTTAACAGGCGGAACCTGAACTGACTTAATATCCACTTGGAGGGAGTTAAGCCTGCTAGCTGAGGAAAGGCACAGCTCCACTCCAAGTTTCTCTGTGTGTCCTGTTTAATAAGGGCAGCAGCGGTTGGCTACATTATTTCCACTTCTGTAGTGTTTTGTTACTGGATAGTAAGAGGTGGCTTTTAGGTTGCAAACTGGTCTCGGAAGTTTCCTTTCAGGGGAGAGATTGAATTAGAGTTTACTGCTTTATTTATATAATCTATTTGTTGTCATAGTAACATCTTCCTGGTGAAGGACATGGAATTGGTCATCTCCTTCCCTGGCCCTGGTTACCAAGATCGGTCAGTTGGTGAGGATGAGTGCTACTCTTTATGGTTCTGGCAATGAATTTTATAAGTATCATAGCTATCACTATTATATTTCTGGAGTTGGTGTATTTGCGCACATTGGATAAGCCTTTGGGATTTGCCTTCGTTGAAGCTCTGAGTGCTTCTTTCTGCCTCTAAGTAGCAAAAGGAATATAAAAGAGCTTAGGTTTTATTTAAATATGTCTGTATCTATATAGTAGCCTTACCTTACTTACCACTGTGTTTTCAGTATATGGAAATTTTAATACTTTTCTGGGCATTTTTAATGGAAATATTTGTTCACTAAGCTTAGCCTACCCTGTGCCTACTGAGCCATATTACCAGTAAGATTAGATGATTCCTTTACAACTGGAGAGCCATTACATCTTGCACTTTCCCTTTTTCCTATTCACTTATTCTCCTTTCTGGTATACCTTCCCACCCTTCACCACAGTTTAGACTTTTCATATCACATTTTGGAAGCTGAACTGGAAAGGAGTTTCTTGGAGGCCATTTGAGCCTTGAGAGTATATCCTATTCCCGGACGTTGCTCCCCCAAATCTCCTCTCCCCAGTGTTACAGGCAATGAATGTCTTGGTGGGCAGAGCTCTTTAGCCTTGAATCCTATATCATTTAATAAAGCATGTTGCAAACTGTGGGGCTGAGGAGCTTAGAAGTAAGAATTTGGCGTATTGTATCACTTGTATCAATTTAAGAGTCAAAATTTTGAATAGGATATATTTTCAATAGGATAAAGAGGAGGTAATTAACAGAGAAGAGGCACCAGAATCAAGAAAGGCTTGGAAATGCTTCCTGTAGAAGATGGGGTTTTAATTGGGACTTAAAGGAAACCATGAGGCCAAGATGAGGAGGGAGAACATTCCAGGCCTGGGGTATGGCCAGAGAAAATGCCTGGAGCTTAGAGAGTGTCTTATTTCTGGAGGCCAAGGAAGGAAACTGGAAAGGGGGGCAGGCTAGGTTAGGAAGGGCTTTGAACACCAAACAGAATTTTGTTTGAATCTGGAGGTGATAGGGAGCTACTGGAGTTGATGTGACATGGTCAAATATGTGCTTTAAGAAAATCACTATGGTGGTTAAATGGAGGGACGGAGTAGAGACGAGACCTGCGGCAGGCAGAACCATCAGAAGGCTGTTGGAGTAATCCAAGTGTGAGATGATGTGGGCCTGCACCAGGGTACTGGCAGGATCAGAAGAGAGGATGAACATATTTGAGGGTTGTTGCAAAGGTGAGATCAACAGATCAGCAAGTGGAGCAGTGGGGAGGGAGAAGAGCTGATGACCCAGGACAGAACCTTGTAGGACACTGAGAGTTAGAAGGCATGATCTGGAGGAAGATCCAGCCAAGGAATGTTGTGCTAGACTTCCGATTGGTCTCCAGGCCTCTAGTCTCTCTTTATTTTGATCCGTCCTTCACTCAACTTCCAAGGTGATCATCCTAAAGCAAGTCCCTTTCTTTCCTTTGATAAGAGGGGTTTTTGATTAGGCAGTTGGGCAGTTGAAGTGAATAGTGATTTAAAGGATTTTTTGAGTTTTCACAGAATTTGATTTCATTGTTCTCCCTTTCTATTCCCCTCCAAAGATAATTCAGTGTTGAGTGTAGAGATATTTAATTCTCCTCTATTCCCTTTCCTGTGATTGTGGGTTTGTTTTGTATGTATTTTGTAAGGACTTTTCTGAATATTGTATTACTCTACTAGAATAGCATTCCTTCGATTGCTGACACATTTTCACACCTTTGATTCAACATTGCCCTGAGCAAAATGTCTTGACAAGTTTAAGAAAAACCTCCACTTCCACACAGACACAGCTTTTGTGCATACAAAATAACCTGGTAAACACTTAGGCTTTCAAATTAGCCTCTGAACCAAAATAAGCCTTGTAGAACTGGACACTGCTATCGTACTTTGTGAAGATTGGTAATTCAGAGCTTGTGGAAGATTTTGGACTTGGGGAAATTTGGGGATCATCCTGGGGTAGTAGGCCTTTCTCGGTAAAGGAGGCATCAGCAGCAGGAATTCTGGCCTTGGTTACTGGTCCTCCAAGCTTTTATCCTCAAAAGCAGAAAAGGCTTTGACATGCCTGAAACCTGTACTTGGTCTCAGTGAAAATCTGCACATTTAGCAGTGCAATAGAGGAAAGATCTATTCAAGTTTTCTCTCTTGAAGAGTCACATAAAGACCTTTCATCTATAATTGCAATTTGGTTTAGGTAGACCAAGTCCAGGAAACTTGGAAGTTAACCAGGAGTAAATTAGAATCTTAGCTTGAATAGTGTTTCCTGGCTTACTTGTTTGGATGTACTTATTTTTATGTCTAGAGTTGGTAGTTGGAGTGAGAAATGATTCAGTTCACGCTGAAAAATCTCAAGCACCTACTGTGGGCCCAGCACTGGACTGTGCTTTGGGAGATATCCTGTATCTGAACTTGAGAGTTTATAGGCTAGTAGGGGAGAGAGGTGAAAGCCTCCAGAGAAGGACACCCAGGATGGGGAAGGTTCCTGAGTCCCTGTCATGTAACTGGGTGTCGAAGTATATTTAAGGCATATTTAGCCTGAAGATAGAAGACTCAAGGGAGACATGATAGTTATCTTTGAGTATTTAAAGAGTTTTTTAATGGAAGGAGACTGAGTAATTAGACTTGTTCTGCTTGGAAGAACCAGGGCTAAGGGTAGAAGTTGCAAAAAGGCAGATTTAGGCTTAATGACTGGAAAAATTTCCTCACAATTATAGTTGCCTCAGGAGGTTGTGGGTTCTCCATCATTGAAGGTCTTCAGGTGACCATTCACTTGAGGGTCGAGTATACATCCTGCTGTTATTGTGGGTTTATTTTTTATGGATTTTGTAAGGACTTTTCTGAACACATTGCATTATCCTAGTAGAATATATAACCTCATTCGGAGCAGAAACTTTCTCACTTTTTTACTTTTTCCCAATTACATGTAAAGGTAGTTTTCAGCATTCACTTTTGCAAGATATTGAGTTCCCACCCCTCTCCCCAACATTGCAAGCAATCTAATATAGACTATTTGCGTCCAATCATATTAAACATATTTCTCCATTAGTCATGTTGGTAAAGAAGAATCAGAACAAAAGAGGAAAACATGAGAAAGGAAAAAACAGAAAATAGTATGCTTCTTTCTGCATTCAGACTCCATGGTTTATTTTTCATAATGAGTCTCTTGGAATTATCTTACATCATTGAACTGCTGAGAAAAACAAGGTCTGTCAAAGTTGGTCATCGAACAGTATTGCTGTTACTGGGTGATGTTCTCCTGATTCTGCTCACTTCACCCAGCATCAGTTCATATTCAGCATTCACTTTTATAAGATTATGAGTTCCAAATTTTCCTCCCCTCCACTCCCTACTCCATCCCCCATCCCAAGACATCTAGCAGTCCTATATAGGCTGTACGGATTATGTAACTACTGAGGTGCCCTTCAATTCTTGTATGCTGACAGTTGAGTGTTAAGGGATGGGGAAGGAGGTATGAAGATGGTAAAGAAGGAAAGGAGGACATTTTGGATTTTTTGAGTAGCACAAAGTATGGAATCATTCCAAGATTATTGACTTGAGATCTGGAAAGAAGCACAGACAGACACTATCTTGTCTGAACCCTTCCTTACAGATTTGAAGAAACTGAGATCTTGAAAAGGTATTATTTTTCCAAGGTTACATCTGAAAGATGAGATTTGAAAAATAAAGTTTTCATCTAGAATCAGTGCTGTTTCCTCTATCACTCCAGAAAACACCGCCCCCCCCCCCCAAAAAAAATATTGGAAGGACAGAAAACAATTTATTGACTGCAGAGTACATAGAAAGGACTGAAAGGAAATAATTATAATTCACATTTATGTGTAGCGTGTCCCAAATGTCTTAGTGCAGTTTAAGGCTTTAGTAACTTGAGGTAAACGTTCTTTTTAAAACACCCAACATTTTTGATTAATTATTTAAACTTTTAAAAGATTAATATGTTCCATATTAAAATTCAGTACTATACATCACTCTAGTCAACTTTTGAACTTTGTAAAAATTTTTGTCAGCTACCACCCAGTGACGGAAAGTCACTGAGTGATTTGTCTTATGATCATACAGAAAATGAGGTTTTGACGCATACATGACAATTTTGACATGAATCCACAAGAAATGTCAAGAGAGAGAGGTGACTGAGCTGACCAACAGTGAGAAGGGGTCATTCAGAAACTGTCACATACATAATGACAAAGTACCCTCTCTTTGGAATTAAAATTTCAAAACAGAAAAATTTAAACAAACTTTTTTCGCTAAGTTTGTAGCATTTGTACTTACAAAGTTATTAAAACTCAGACTCCCATAACATTTATATAGTGCTTTAAAGTTAACAAATTTCATAATCCTATGGGCAAATTATTGGAAAATACTATTTATTATGCTTCCACGTGCCTTCTTCCATTCTGAGCATAGCAACAGATCTTTCAGGTAAGAGGCAGAATGCTGGAGAGGTGATTTATGCTGGCTTAGATGATTGAGTTTCACTTCTACTCTGGTTGGATTTTTTACAGATGATAGCGCATTCAGTGGCTTGCTTGAGGACACAGCTGATCAGCTTCAGAGTTGGAGTTCAGATCCAGTGTTCCACTCTTACTGTGCTTTCTTTCTGGAAAGGTGTAGAGGCTGGCAGATTGCGGAAGACTTCAAATGTCAGGCAGAAGAGTTTGAACTTATTTGGAGAGACAGTGGGAACCTTTGAAGATTTGTTTTGAGTAGAGGAAGTGACATAAGCAGATCTATGCACAGGAAAAATTACACCAACCATTTAGTTAAGGGTAGATTTGTTGGTGGGTCTAAGCCTAATTTTTGCCAGACTGCTTTCCAGTTTTTTTTTTAAAGATAAGGAGTTCTTTATCAGATAATTTGTTTTCTAGCTTATTGAACACTGTTGTTATTGTATTTCCTTTGTGTAGTCTGTTTCCTTGATCTACCTCTCTTTAACCAGTATCAAATGTTTTTGATGTCTGCTGCTTTATAGTGTAAGTTGAGGTCTAAAAATGCCCTTCTCCCTCCTAACTTTTTAGCTAGTTTAGACCTTTCTTCTTCCAAATTTTATCATTTTATCAAGTTCTGTAAGGTATCATAGAAAATTTGCTCGATAACTGCATTAAAATTAACTTTGGTGGGACAGTTTAATCTCCTCCTTGCCTATCTTTATGTTATGCTTCTAATTTTGTTCATTTGTCTTATTGCCAGCATTTCCAGAACTATATCAAAGAATAGTACTTTATTCCTTTGTTTATTGGGAAAGTTTCTAATGTTTCTGCCTTGCATGTGATACTTGCCTTTGGCTTTAGATTTAATAACTTTTTATGTTATTAAAAAGGATTCTTCTGTGCTTGTACCTTGTAGCAAAAAAAAAAGACACAAAAAAGCAGTATTAAAAGTTAAGGGAGAAATAGATAAATTAGAAATTAAAACATAAAAATGGTCAAACTAAATGCTGGTTCAATCTGGAAAAAAATGCTTGACAGTAAAACACTTACTGAAGATTTGTAGGAAGGGGATGAGGGAGAATTGAAATGTTATTAAACCCTGTAACCATAGAGTGGTAGCCACTGGAATGAGAGGAGGAACCTGATGTAAGTGACTTGATAGAGGTAGCCTCTAGGACTTGGTAAACGTAGAGGAAAACTCCGATAACAACAAGTTCTCAAACATCAGAGAGTGCCATATTTAGAAAGAGTGAAGACAGAAAGGCAAAGATAATAAGGTTCAGATACAACATATGCAAATATTAATCTGTTTTTATGTAAACTAGCTGGATGGGGAGGTGATGATGATGATGATGAAGAAGAAGAAGATGGTGATGATGATAGTGATGATGTTGATGTTGAGTTGTTTCTAATGCTTCATGACCCTAGTTGTCATTTTCTTAACCAAGATACTGCCATTTGATGGAAGAGGAAACTGAAGCCAACTAGATTAAGTGACCTGCCTAGGGGTCACATAGCTTAGTAAGTGTCTGAGGCCAGATTTGAATGCAAGAGTCTTCCTGCACTTTCAATCCCTAGCTCTCAATCTGCTGGGCCACCCACCTCTTTCCCTAGCTCAGTAGCATCCCCCTTTTCTCTAAAGAAAGCGTCTTTCCAGTGTGGGCCTGTTTGGAATGGTAGTGTTGCTTTGTCTGTAGTTTTTCCTGTTTAATAATAGTGAAAATTATGTTGTTTCTTAGAAGATGCTCCTGAGAACAGGAAGTATACCTCAAAATTATTTTTCCAGTGTTGAGTCTGGATTTGTGATGGACATCCAACCCTGTCCTAGGAGGCAGGGATCCTTAACCTCTTTTTCTGTCTGGGACCTCTTTGACATATGAACCTCTCCTCTGTATGTCCTTAAATGTATAAAATAAATTACATATAAGAAAATAAACAAATTATATTGAAATATAGTTCTAAATTTTTTTTTTAAAGCTCATGGACCCCTGTCCTTTGCCCTAGGGAACTATATTGGTGAGTCATTTGGCTAGATCCTACTGGTACCTGGAATTTCAGAATAGGTAAGGCAGTGTGACACATGGTTCCAAAGTTGTGTTCGTCCTTCCTTCTGAGAGAACCATGACATCAAGATGGTGACATGACTTTCAGTTAATTTGAGTGAAGGAGGGCTGTGCAAGGTCACCAGCCTCATTTTCTCCTTCAGAGCCATATGGGTCCAGTGGCCAGATATTTATCAGGACAACAGGAGATGACCCAGGATGCAATGGGAGACCCTGGCTATTGTAGGCTAAAGTTTTATGAGATTCTCACTTTGAGTGAAATACACCTGTTCAATGAATAGGCCTCTTTAAGTAGTTACTCCAGGGATGGCCCCTTTAATAAAAAAAAAAAATCAAACTCGGAGGGAAGGACCCTCAAGGTTCCTGGGTAAAAGAGAAACAGTTACTATTTAGTAATGACATTCATTTTGAGCTATGTGGGTAGGGACCTGTTGTCTGGTCTATGAGCTCCATAATGAATTGGATTTAAGGCTTGGTCTTTGAGCAAGAAGCATAGCCAGCAAACCCAAAGGGAAAAAGACAACTTTTGGCCATCTGAAGTGTAACTTCCTTGGGTAGAGCACCCGAAGCAAAGAGGGGGTGGGAGGGGAGGAGTGGCTACTTACTCACAGGTTGTGTTTGTCCTTTCCCAAAGAGGACCATGACATCAAGATGATGACATGACAAGTGAGGTTGGTGACCTTGCACAGCCCTCCCTCACTCAAATCAGTCATCTGCAAGTCATGTCTTGATTTCATGGTTCCAAAGTTAAGTCTTTTGGTATCATAGAAACTGTTGTGGCTGAAAGAAAACTTAAAGGACTTCTTAGTAAAGCGGTTCTCAAACATCTTGGTTTAAAAGTTATTGAAGACTTTCCCCTACCCAAGAGCATTTGTTCATATGGGTTATATCGATGAATGTTTACCATCCTAGAAATTAAAAGTTCTTGTTATTATTATCAAAATAAGTTGACCTCAGACTCCCTGAAAAGTCTTGGAGACTCTCTTCCTACCCCCTCAGGCATTCCTGGGTCATACTTTGAGAACCACTGAACTATTCTAAATATTTCCTTCATTTGACAAAGGGAAGCTAAATCTGAATAAGGAAATAAACTTCCTCACAGTAGCAATACTAGAACCTGACTTGCCTGACTGAATTTTCTACTCTCGCACATCATGGCCTTGTCTGAAAGTGCAGGTGAAGAACCCAGAAGTTGTTTTCTCCATAACTGGTAGGAGGGACCCAGCTACATTTCTCCTTAGACAAGCACAAGCTAAATTTTCAGCTTGATGGTCTGAACCCAGCTGAAGAATCTCAGCTTGAAATGTGCGTTGACTACAGTAACCTATGCTTGACTGTGGCCTTCTCACCTTAGTTGCTTTTTAATAAACACAGAAGGGGAGGATATTTCTGAACACCCCAGCCACGTTCTTTTACTATTAATAATGGCAGAGGGAGGAGGGCCGAAGTTCACCCTGCTGTAATTTGAACTTTTCTCAACGAGTGGTGCAAAGGCCGCATGTCTGATGTGAGTACAGGTCAGCTCTGGGGGTGGCTCTTAATCTTCTCATCAAGGAGGTGCCTGTTCTTAAACTTCCACTTAGTGTAGGGGATTGGAGCTTTTAGACTGAATTGGATGCTAATTGAAGGTAGCACAAGCAGGAAACATAAAACTGAGTCACTGTAGCAAGAAGGCTGTATTTCCTGTGGCTCCCTGCTGAGATCAGGAGAGTAGAGAGGAGTGAGGGAGATGTGTGGCAGAGCTCACCGTGAGGCTCTAGCACCACCTTGATGTGGTGTAGTCTATTACCTGCTTCATCAGTATAGCAGCCTGCAGAGACATTGTAGCTCTGGGATGAGGCTTTACCACTTGCTTCTCTCTATGGTCCTGGGGGGAGGAGGGGCAGAAAAGGAGAACCAGGAGGCCAAAGCCCTTCAGATTTAAGGAGATGTGGTCAGAAAAAAGAAGGGCAGGGTCCACAACCTCTTTCTACCTCTTTATTTTTCAGGAGAGAAAATTGAGGCCAAGAGAGATATGAGATCATATGGGTAGTAGCATAACTTGGATTTCTTTCTTTAAAGCCAGTTTATTTTTACACGCTCCTGTGCTGTTTCCTGGGAGTGTGGATCTAGAGATTGTCTAGTTCAAGCCTGGGAGCATTGTCTGAACTGTAACTTTGTATGGCACTGGGGAAATACCAGTAGAAGCACAGCTTACGGTTCTGCAGAGGGAAGACGACTTGTAAAAGGAAGCAGAAAAGCTGGAGGGGGCAGGGCCTAATGGAGAAACAAATCTGAAGTTTCAGCACTGGAGGCCAAAGAGAAGTGAAGGAAGGAATATGACTGGGAGAAATTGACTGAAGGAGGGGGCTGCAGGGGCATAGTGATTTTCACATATCTTTATACTCCAAATCCAGTCCCCTTTCTACCACAAGTTTTTTTTTTCCTTTTTATTAAATCCAGTCAAAATTTTAAAACTACCTGCTTTTGAAAACTAGAGTTTCATCAAGTCCTACTACTCAGTTGGACATAAAGTATTTAATTAATTAATTAAGTATTTAAGGAAACCTGGAAGCCTCATTGTAGGAAGAAGTAAGCTCTCACCTCATAATCTTAAACTCTGTATATTGCAAAAGAACTTTGGATTTAAGGACCTCAGGATACCTTGTAGGCAGGTTCAGACTCTCCTATTTAATAGCTGAAAAGACTGATTAGAGAAAAGCTGAGTTGACTTGGTCCAACATTACCTAATGAGTGTTTGAGCCTTTACAAATTGTTGTTGTCGGTCCTTCATTCTCAAAGAGGACCATGACTTCAGGGAGGTGATTCCATGACGGGCATGTGAATTGGATTACAGTGAGGGAGGGCTGTGTAAAACCACCAGCCTCACTCTCTCTTCTGGAGCCCTTGCTATTGGAGGCCAGACGACCCCAACATTTTATGTAGTAAAATAAAACACATATGGATGTGCTTCAGAACACCAACACAGTGTGTCCCTTCTTCATGCTAGGAAACATTTAGAAGTCAGGAGATAGAAAGTGAACAGGCAGGTATGTTTTCTATACTTGGCAGATCTAGAAAGGCTGCTGATTGTGAACTTTCACCTCCTGATGCATCCTTTACACTGACTTCATTGTTCCTGGACAGATAAGTCTAGAAGAGTATAACCTAGATCCTTAACCTGTAAGGAGGACTCAGGAATACCAGAGGTAGCAGTTTGGAGCAGTCAGGCCTTGGGTCTTGACTGAGAGAGAAGAAATGGCTTTGAGAAGCTGATTATTCAAGACACAGACATTGTATCCCAAGTCCAGTTCCATTTGGCTAGTCTTTATTCAGCAGTTGTTAAGTTCTAACACTTCTTGGTTTTACCAAGTAACACCTCTATGTGGGGTAGAGATATTGTGAAGGTAGAAATGAGTTTTGGCCGAGCGTATTGACTTGTACAGGTCAGAAGTTGAAGATGATGCCAAAGTTGCCAGCTTGGGTGATCATTTTGACAGTAGTAGGGAATTTGGGGAAAGGAGAAAAAAAAATGAATTTTCTTTTGGTCATGTTGAATGGCTGTGGGACATCCATTCCTAGCTGTCCAGAAAGCTGTGGCTGATGCAAGATTGGAGGTTTTGAGGAGACTAGTGCTGAGTATGTAGTATTTCCATGTCTCCCTCTGCTCAGAAATATACAGTGGAGCCCTGTTCTATCTCTAGAATAAAATATAAATGAAATCTCTAGCCATTCATCTTCTATAATACTGTATCCTGACCCTTAGCTCTCTGTGGTTTTCTCCATTTGTTTCCCCCACTGCCACAAGATGCCTTCATGTTTCATTGACCAGGCATGGTTTGGAGAAACTCATTAGTTACGTGTGCTGTTTCTCTTGACTTCTCGGTGGGTGGAGAAAGTGAAGCAGAGAGGCAGAGAATTTGGAACTAAAGATTAAAAAAAAACAACAAAAGGATGTTAGTGTTGGAGTGAAGGCTTTGTAGCTGTTATTTTCATAGGTTGCTGATGGAGTCTGTAGTATAGTGGAGTGCAGGACGGGAGCTCAGCCCTGAGGACTGAAAGCTACTTTGTCATTCATTCTCTCCCATTTGTCTCATCTTCCCACTTGATGTCTCCTCTGCCCCTCATGCCTGGGAATGTTGCCTGCTGGGGAGTTGGGTGCCAGACCCTTTCCACCCTGATTTAGCTCCAGGGACCTTATTAGAGGACAGAACATGAAAGTGTTTCTCCTCTCCACTATGACTGTTGAGCAGATTGAAAAGCATAAAGATACAACCTGTTACATTTGAAAATTTGACTATTTGAGAATATGACGATATAGTAGATTGGTGTATATTCAAGAAAGAGCTTTTGAAAAGCCCCACAGATTTGCCCTGGACCACCTTAAATCATTAAAGGAAGACTTCACCGAGAATATATTGGGAATTTAGAGTTCCAGTACAGAGCCCAGTCCAAGAGGACGTTTCAAGCAATAATTTATCAATAAGATGCCTTTTGTATTTTCAGGTTCTTCAGACATATCCTGGGAACCAGAAAGAAATCGTTGGTTCCTGACATCAAGGGAGTTTAAGAATTTTCGAAACAGACAGAGTCTTCATTTGACCCTCTGGTTTCTTTGATTTTTCAGCCTGCTTTTGAGTCTATGCTAATGACTTTTGGTCCTTTAATCCTCTTAGGTCCATGATTTTGACAGTTTTCCTTTCCCATATCATACCTGCTGCACCATCCTGTTGGAGGGAGAATTGTCTAGAAAACCTTTTACTTGAATTCTAGCAGCGATTCTGCTCCTCATGGGATGTTCTATGTAGGTCATCTTTCTAGCTCTTGACTTACGAACTCTTTTGGGCTGCTACCCTCAGACCCATTCCTGAATCCATACTTAGAGAAGACTGATCTGGATGTCCTTGAAGCGGGGCTTTGACTAAGCTTGCATGGGCTTTGAAGGCTGAAACTGTTGGGCTGGTTTGTATTTTAACTAGCACATCGTTGGACTCAAAGGGAAAACAGTCCTTGGCCATCACAAGTCTTATGCATACATTTATTATCTGCTTAGCACCCATCAAGCAGACTGAGAATCAAAGGCTTTTTAGGCAGGGTAGAGGAAACCAGGTTGTTTTCTTGTCAGTGGAACCAGAAACTCCTCTTTTCCTTCCCTCTGTAAGAGAACAGCCTCTGCTTAATAATGCAACTTGACCCGGTGTCCTTCCCTTGATCACTCTAGATATAGTGGCTATGGCTTCAGGGCAAGAATCCAGGCCCTGCCCATCTGAAACAGAATTTGCCTTCAGTACTCTGAGGAAATAAGGTGTTGATATCCTTTTCTCTCCTAAAGGAAAGTCTTCTTAATAGTGTTTTTTCCTTTTGAGTTTTGTTTATGAGCATCTCTGTGGAGTTCTGGGAACTCTTTGCATTTGTAAATTTTCTAGTATAAAGACTATCTTTTCCAAATAGATATACCTTAATGAAGTATGGGGAAATCTGATGGGGGGAAAAGGATAAATAGGTAAGCAAAGAGAAAGCTTAGCACAGTGGAAAGAGTTCTGGCTTTAGAATCAGAAGTCCTGGTTTCTAACCCTGCTCTAATTAGCTGTGTGACCTTGAACCATCCAGGTCACTGACTCAGGCTTCAGTTTCTTCACCTGTAAAATGAAGACGTCTAAGGTCTGTGATTTCTATAATTCCTTTTCCTTCAGGAATATTTACTGATCAATTTAAGTCCTAGAGGAAGCAAGGTATACTGGAAATAGTGCCAGATCTGTGTGTAAATTTGACCCCTGCCATTTAACCAATAAATCCCCTACTCTCTCTGAGCTTTCTATAAACCTTAAAGCACTATATAGGTTATAGCTATTATTATATCAATATCTTTCATTAAAAGGGTAGAAATTTATCTTTAAAAATAGTTAGAACTCAGGATTTTAGTTTCTCATTCCTGCTTTCTGGATATAATGACAGTTCATGACTTCAAAGGAGAGGGTGACTCTATTATGAAGATATTAATTTGTTTTGAGAGAAAGTTGATGAAAATTTTGTATCTGAGAAAACTTTTGGGTGAGAGAAGTGTGCAACAGCTGCAAGAATAGGCTGTAACTACCGTTGGGAACAAAAGCAGGCAAAATATGCTACTTTTCTGTACATATGGTATAAGTTTGGCCCTTTTATGTCCTTGTTTTCTCAGGAAATCTGCCTTTTGAATTTGACCTTTTGTCCTAAAGTTTACAAGTGGTAGTGAGGAAGAGAAGGGATAAATACTTACCAAGCACCTACCATGTGCTAAGCCCTGACCTAAGCATTTCTTTTTTCTCTCATTTAATAGTATTTTATTTTTTCCAATTTTATGTAATGATAACTTTCAGCATTCACTTTTATAAGATTTTGAGTTCCATGTTGTTTTTTTCCTCTTTCTCCTCCCCAAAACAGTAAGCAGTCTGATATAGGGTCTATATGTACAGTCACATTAAGCCAATTTCCATATTAGTCATGTTGTGAAAGAAGAATCAGAATGAAAGGGAAAAATCATGAGAAAGAAAGAAAAAAAAAGAGTAAGTAGTCTGCTTTGATCTGCATTCAGACTCCGTAGTTCTTTCTCTGTATTTTCCATCACAAGTTTTTTGGAATTGTCTTAGATCGTTGTATTCCTGAGAAGAGTTGAGTCAGTTATATCTTTTCATAGCACAGTGTTGCTATTGCTGTGTACACTGTTCTCCTGGTTTTTCTCACTTCAGTCAACATCAGTTCATGTATATCTTTCCAGGTTTTTCTGAAATCCACCTCGAGCTAAGTATTTCTACAAATCATTCAATCCTCAAAGCAGTCCTGTGAGGTAGTTGCTATCATTTTCCCCATTTTGCAGTTGAGAAAACTGAGGCAGACAGAAGTAAAGTGACTTGCCCATAGTCACACAGCCAGCAGTGTCTGATGCCTAATTTGAACTCTGGTCTTCCTGACTGCAGGCCCACCCCTCTCTCTTCACTCTGGTACCTAGC
The DNA here is from genome assembly GCA_028658325.1 of Potorous gilbertii. Lineage (NCBI taxonomy): Eukaryota > Metazoa > Chordata > Mammalia > Diprotodontia > Potoroidae > Potorous > Potorous gilbertii. The sequence continues at coordinate 22,306,227 of CM053771.1, forward strand.
TGCCACCTAAAACTGTGCTTACAGTCCATTTTCACTGACAGCTTCACGTAGAGTGGGAACATCTTGTCTTAGTGGGGACTGTTGGTCTGAAATAGCTTTTGTTCTGGTCCTGCTGTGGACCAGTTGCTTGGAACAGGGAAAGCTATTTGCTCAGTCTTTCCCTTGGTAAACATGGGCATGGCTGCACAGCTGCTCTGCTTCTGGAATTGCCTGGATTTTTTTTAACATACAAAGGCAGTTGGGCTGTACCTTTGTTATGTGAATCGTGTGAGATAGCCTGCCATAAATGATTATCTGCTATACTTTAAGGAACAGTTTACTGGGTATCACTCCCGTACAAGAACAAGAATGAGCTCAGACCAGGATTGTGTAGCACACTGTCTTGGCTAGACCTGTCACTTCACCTACGTCAGGCAAACTCCTCGGGTTACTTTTTACCCTGGCAGAATCACAGGAATGTCCAAGTAACAAGACCACCTCAGCATAGCTCTGATTCTGCCTCACCAGGCCTGTCACATGTCTTGTTATCCTGGTCATTACCTTTGGCCTTCATGAGTATGCTGGAGGCATTGAAGGCCACTGCTTCAAAAATGAGAGGTTTCATTTTCAGATCTTTTGGAGACAAGACCTACCCGAAAGCACCATTTGACCCAAGATTTTTATATTCTACTTAGATTAAGCATTTTAGGAGATTTTATAAGGACTTTTCTTTCTTAAAGAGGCACAGAAATATTATATCTTCTTCCTTCTCCCTTGTTATTTCTTACCCTGTGAAGGTAAAGTGAGCTCACAAGCTATCACGGTATACCCAGCCATACTGACGGTCCTACCCTGCGGTCCAGCACTCCTTACATCTCCTATAATTGACATGTCCTTCCATAAGCAGCTTCTCTTTTTACAACAATGTGTGAAATCAGAACCTTCCTGGCAGAGTACTTTCCAGGCTTTGTTCCAACTTGGCTTGACTCCATTCCACAATGATGCTGGAGACACCCACCCTTTATGACTGATACTTGGTTTGGTAAGAGTTTAGCAATCTCCCTCCCACCCCTTTTGACTCCCCTCTTAGGAAGAATATAGGTAGGGCAAAACCCAGATGATAATTCACACCTGTTGTCCTGCCAGGGCAAACCATTTTTATGGAACAATTATGAGTCAGAAGTTTCAGTATTTTTTTACTGACTCCTCCCTATCCCATAATTACATTTGGGCTAAAAAAAACCCTTTGTTTTACTTCTTTAAAAATCTGCCCAAGACATTGTTCTAATTGCCTGCCTCAGGTATGTAGTAGGGTACCTAGATTTGGAATGTTGAAGGCTAGGCCCTTCTCAGGACTCTGGGAACTCCCTCAGACTCCAGAGTGGTCCCATTTTATATCTTCATGTAGTCTTGGAAGTTCTGGACCTCCTCATCCTCTTGATTCTTCTGCTTACCCGTGAGGCCAAGGAGAGGATTGTATAATTTTAATGCCACAAAATTGACTGTTGAACTCTTAGCATAGAGTTTATGGTCTAAGTTCTCTCCCATATACCATGGTAAGCTGTGCCTTGTTGCATTTCTAACAAAGGACAGTATCTGCCTGTCTGAAGAAATCTCAGTGGCTTTTGTGCCAGCATTGGCCTGTTCAGAGAGGAGGATAATTGATCATGTTGCTAGCTGCCCTAAAAACCTGCAAGTTGCCCTGTTTCTAAAAGGCTCATCTTACTCCCAAGCACTGTTAAAAGGGAGGTTAGTTGGGGAGAAGATACTGCAATGGAGTGTCTGAAACAGTGTGCATCTGTGCAGTTTGTTTCCTGGCTTCTGTTTCCTGTGTCCTGTGTCAGGATACAGATTCTCTCCCAGACTAAACATAGCAGCTTATCTGGAAGGCATTGGTTTAAAAGAGCAACATTTATGAAAATCAAAGAACTGATTGGCTGTGGTCTTTTCTGTCACTAGTGGGCTTATTAGGTACTCTACCCAGCTCTCGCGCTACAAGTTCAGTGATATGCTGTGGCTTTCACTTGAGTAAGAGCACAGCATTCTGTTGTTTTCTACCCAGTCTTCTAGCCAACCACCTGGAACTTGGGGAAACGGCTTCACGATAGAGTTCACCTTTTGAAGGTGAACTGTCTTTGGTAAAGGTCAATCCTGGTTTATTTTTACTTATAACTGCAAGCCCAGGCATGTGGATCATGTAAACATAAGGAAATGGTAAAGCACAGGGAGTGAGCCATATCGTAGAGAGGTGATTCTAGGTAGAAAAAAGGAGTCTTTGGTCTGACCTTGATGACTATGATGAATCTGGTTGTGAGCGTTAGTCCACAGTCTTGTCTTTAGGTCCAGAAGCCTAGGATCACATTGACCCTTGAGTCATATGAAAATAGAATCTAAGATTCTCTGGTGTTGACTTTGAGTTGTACCTGCAGAATAATCCCATAGGTCTGGAAGCTTAGTGCTTAATGGGCCTTGAAAGGAAGGCACATATTGGAGAGTCAGTCTACAGTTTGAGTATCTAACAGGCCTGCTTAAACTAGGCCCAGTTTTCATTGATGTCAGTTCCCTTTTGGGCTTCTCACAAATGTCAGTAACTAGACTTGGGTGTTCAAGCATCCATTTGATATGATGTTAATGCAAAAGTGTGTCCATTGTCAGTGCTGTTTGTTGGGGTTCCAAGTCGTACCTCAGAGGCCAGGCATAGCTCATTTTACTATCCTGTTTGAGGATCAAAGTTTAAACCAGACAATCTTTAATCTGCACAGTAACTTGAGCTAAACTGTAAGCCACTGAAAGCGCAAATAGGGTATTTTTTCCTTCTAAAGCAGAGACGTACTGTTCCACAGGTGAGGGGCCCCTTAGGTATGATCAGATTCATTTTAAGCGAGATGCCAACACGGCTGACTAGGAAGAACTTGATGAGCCCAGAGACAGTGGCATGCCTTCGCCTCTGTTGCTTGCCCCAATTAAAGGACAGTCTGTTTTATTTATTCTCCTTATTAAAAAAAAGTAGGGTGCTCCAAGGCAGCAGGCCTCACCTCCTCTTCCTTCCGAACAGTATTCTTTTAGACTAGAATCTTGCCCTGTTGGCTCACCTGCTATATTTGTTAAGATTGAAAGCTCTTTATAGAAATGAACTATGGGAGGAGACAAAAATACAACCATTTCAGAGGAACCGACCATTTGGAAAGGGACCCAAGTGAGCTTAAAAAGTGTGTGTGGGAGAACTTTACAAATATAGTTCTTTAAAATAGTTTGCTTATCAGTACTTTGGGCTACTGTGGTTGTTATAACTAAGTTTTTGCCGTGGAAGTTAAAGTCTCATTCCGAAATTTTCTTGGCTTCAGGTAACCAGGGTTCTACTACCAGCACTACCATTAACCGCTATGCAACCATGAGCAAATCTCTCCTCTCTGAGCAAATTCTTTTCCAGATAGATAGGAATAGATGATCACTAAGACTCCTTTTTAACTTTGCCCTTCTGATTCCTAAAAATATCTATGAATGAGTATTAAACTGAAAAAATGTACTCAAGACCTTTCCCTAATTGTTAAATGGTCAGATATGAATAGGGAGTTTTCAGAGGAGGAAATAGGCTGTCAATAACCATAAGGAAAAATGCTGTAAATCACTAATATACAAATTAAGACAACTCAGAGGCACCACCTCACTCTCCTTAGATTGACTAACGTGACAAAAAAAGGAAAATGATACATGTTGGAGGGTTTTACAGGAAAAGAAAAAGATATGCTAATGCATTGTTGGAGGAGCTATGAACTAGCCCAGCCATTCAGTAGCTTTGGAACTATGCCCAAAAAGCTATTAAATTGTTCATACCTCTGACCCAGTAATGCTGCTACTAGGTCTGTACCCCTCAAAGAGAACAAATAAAGAGGCAAAGACCCATAGGTACAAAAATATCTATAGCAGCTCTTTTCTGTGTTGGCAAAGAATTGGAAACTGAGGGGAATTAGGGAAATGGAATGGCTGAACAAGCTATGGTATGGTATATGAATTTGATGAAACACTATTGTGCTGTAATAAATAATGGAGGAAATTTCAGAAAAACCTGTGAAGACTTGTATGAGCTGATGGAATGTGAAGTGAGCTGAACCAGAAGAACAGTTTATATAGTAACAGTATTCTAAAGACAAACCACTTTGAAAGACTTAGAAACTCTGATTAACACAGTGACCAACCACAAGTCCAGAGAACATGATGCAACATCCACTCTCAGTAAGAAGCTGATAGATCCAGGGTGCAGATTGAAGCATATTTCTTTTTTTTTTGCAAGGCAATTGGGATTAAGGACATGCTGGGGTCACACAGGTAGTAAGTATCAAGTATCTTAAGACTGGATTTAAACTTCGATCCTCCTGACTCCAAGAGCAGTGCTCTGTTCAGTTTACCACCGAGCTGCCCCTGAAGCTTACTTCTCTTTTTTTTTTTTCTTTCCTCCCTGCCCCCCCCCCAATTTTTTTTGTCATGAGTAATATGGAAAATTGTTTTACTTGAGTACACATATTTGTTTTGGGTTTTGTTTTTCTTCCCTTCTCAGTGGATAGGAGAGAGGAAGAGAATTTAGAATTTAAAGTAAAATTTGAGGGAGAGAGATAATATGAATGAATGAGCTAAAGCAAAAGGATGAGCCCAAGATCTGGCCTGGCTTGATTGCCAGAAGACATAAAGCGAATTGGACCTAAAGGGAATTACTTGAACAGTTGCAAGGCCCAGGGAAAGGTTAGATGGTTCAACAGTCCCCCTTCTGCTGACTGCTTAAGTTTTTGTTAATTTGTGCTTTAGAGGGGTGGGGTTTTTTGGTGTGTTTTAGGTTTTCTTTTGTGTAGAGAAATAAGTAACTGTCCTGTACTTGAAAAAAAAGAAAAGTAACCTTTAGGGCAGAAAAGTTCAAGGAAGTTAAGGGTTGTTTTGAATTACATTACAGAGGACAGACTTTTGGCTTCACCAAATTCAGCAGTAGACAGGCAACTTTCTCTGGTGGTCATCTTTTTGATGCCACTTTCCTGACTTCCTGAAAGCCCAGGAGATCAATTCTTCAAAGCATTCATGTCCAAATACACATCCACCAGCTCTCAAGACAGATGAAATTGTGTCATTGCTTGTTCCCCTATTGGCTGTTGGAGCTGTGAGAACTCACCACTGTGGTCTAGTAGAAGGTTCTCCCCTCCACCCCAACTCTACTTGTCCAAGAAAACCTGACTCAGGGAACTGTGAAGCAGTTGCTGAACTTAGGTAGCTATTTAGGGCCTCATGTATATAGTTTTATATGGTTGGGTTATAAGGCTTAACTTACTGACAGCCCAGGATCTTTTCCCCTATCTTCAAAAGAAAAATACTCAAGTATCATTGCTGTTCTTCAAGCTGGATAACCATACAAAAACATACAATAAGATGGAAGCCATAAAGCCATAGAAGAGGAGCTTTGGAACCATATAGCCTCCCTTCCCTTCTTCTTTAAGCTGAAGAAGCTGAGAATTTGGGATCTCCTCCAAGTCACTGCTTGTCAGAGACTGAGGTTGCAGGCCAGTGCCCTCTCAGAACATACTGTTACTTGAACTGGAGATTGGGGGAAGCTAGAATGTCAGTGTTGCCTGTTATGAGTATGGATAGTTTTTTGGATAGACTTTGGAATGTGCTCTACACTGCCCTTTGGGGTATTTATACCTCTTTTCCAACTAGAACATAGAAGTTTTCTCATGTGGGAACAGAAAATTCCTAATAAGGAAAGCTGCAGGCCAGGACCCTAGGAGTAGCTCTTCCATGCAAGGACAGCTTTGCTCAAACTAGATTGTTTGCAAAAACCCCATAGAGCCTGCCTCTCCACTATGCTTACATTTTCATTTCCGTGATTATGCTCAGGCCATTTGCCTCTGATGCCTCTTCATTCTAAATGAAGGAGCCCTTAGGTGTCCATGGCCCATAAGGCCCTGTCATCTAATTTGGAACCTTGGTCCATTATCCTGATTTCTTTCCCCCTGACCCTTTTGGTAAATTTTAAAGTATACAGGAATGGGTCGTTTTTATGAATTCTTTCCCAGGAATATATAGATTAGATATTCTTCGAATAGCTGAATTAGGAACTTGGATGGACAGATGCTATCCAGCTGATGAGGGCCTGTGGCAGCACCCATGCTGATGACTCTCCACCTGGTAGCAGGAGCAGAAAACAGAGTTGACAGGCTCAGGTGACTCCTTCTGTCTTAACTCCTCTTGTGCTTCCCACACTCAACCCTCATTAAAGTGAGCAGAAACTGAGGATAAGAAACAGGGGAAGAAGCTGCCTTTTCTGTCCATAGTAGGCCCTTTCCCTTTGTTCATGTCTCCCATGTCTTATGGGATCTTAGAATATAAGCTCCTTGAAGACAGGCATTTAATTTGGGCTTCACTGCTGTCTGGTACGATTGCTGTATTTCACTTTGCTCTTAGGAAATCTTGTAACCTAGATTTCTCCAGGCTTGGCTGCAGCCTGAAAAGGGGCTTTGTAGTGGCGCAGGCCAGAGGGCAGGTGAGCTGGCTGTCCTTCCAGTAGCATGAAAATGAACCCCACAGGGGCCAGTTCTCTCTGGCAGACCTGAAAATAACTCGACCGATGGATGATAAGAAGGGTGGTAAGTGGTTGCCCATAGGAATAAATAGCTCTCCCTCCTATGTGTCGGGAGCCCCTGGACCTCCTTCCTGAAGAATCTATGGATACACTTAACATGGGAAGCATCAAATACCACAGCAGGCAAGGGCTGAGTTCAGGAGGTGGGACACCTTCCTCACCCACAGTGCACCTGATGCCCCGGAGGAGCAACAGATCTGATACGGTATTTAAGATGAGGAGATTTAGATTCAAAGTCTTGACAAAGTCCCTACCTTCAGTCTGCTGAGGGCTGGCACCACAGGGCAGGCCTATCTTAGCTTGGGGTTGGGGAAAATATCTGACCCCTAAGCTTTTTGGAATCTGAAGGAAGATTACCTTTAGCATCCAGCATTCCCTTTTTGAAAGGAAGTGGAAAGTGATGCAGCTCAGGAACAGGGGACAGTTTCTCCTAGAATCCTGTTCTGGGTAGCAATAAGGAGTCATGTCCAGCTAGTTGGTTTGTCTTGTATGGTGTGATAGAAGCAAGTCGGAACTCGTTCTTTTTTTATTTTGTTTGAGAGGGTTACTCACCTGTGTGCTTAGGGAAAGGACTGTGTGTTGCTGAAGTAGAGCTTATTTGGCCAAACTCATTTTTAGCATGAAAGGTTTAGGCTGAGAATAGGTTTTATGTGAGTCAAACTTTTATTTTGGTTTGTTAAGGAATTTCAGCTTCTCTTTAAATGGCCTCTGTAGGTGCAAGTTTGCTCTGTCTGTCCCTGCCCCCCTCAGTACTAAGTATATGTTTTGTAACAGCTATTTGGAAGGGAAGGGAAACAAAGCTCTTTAAAATTGGAATGATTGCATCAATAAACCTCTCTTCTTTCTGAGAAGCAATGCTTGGTGGCTATTAGTGCCTTGGAAACTGCTTTGATGTTTTTTTGGAGTTTTCTTTTAAAAGTTCATTTCTCATTAAATTAGCAACTGAGAGAAGAAAAGTTTTCCTTTTGGGGGGAGGTGGGGAGGCCCTCATCATCAATAAATGGTTCATTTAAAGCTCATGGATGCCACATTCCCTACTGCTGAAATCACCTCAGTCTCCAGTGATTGGGGCTGGGTGTTTGGGGTGGAACAATACCCATCATTCATTCATCCATCCATCCCACTTCCTGGTTGCCTAGAACCAGCTCCCCACTGGAGTCCAGCTTAATGGGAGGGTCTTAGTTACTCAGGAAGGGCTTTTATGGCCCAGCAAAGAGAGGAAGATGACTGGCTTTGGAGAAGGTGACTCAGGTTCAGTTTAACAAATCATTTGAGAAAAAACTTTTTAGACCCAGATCTGCAAATAGGGAATTACAATATATCCTACATGAGCCACTAAGTGTTTGTTTCTTTCCCTTCCCTATCCAGAGAGATTATAGCAGGTTACAGATATTTAATTGCAGCTTTTGCAGTCACTTCTTTTTGTGGGTGTGGCTACCCCTCACATTCTTTTACCACCACCCCCCCCCCAAAAGTCTGTGTCCTTCCCAGATAGAGTTCTTGGGGTAGGTAGGTGGGAATGATTTCTGAGTAGAAAAGTCTTTCTTGCTTTGGCAAGTTACCCAAAAGGCAGGTGAAGGTAATCCTAGTTTTTTGAAAAAGGGAGGGTATCATCTTTCCTTGTTGCAAACTAGAGTCTTCAAATAAGCCAATGAACTTGACTTTACTTCCTGGAAAGATTCTAGGACATATGATTAAAGGGATGCTTACTTAAACAGGGGGATTGATCATTAAGGGCCAGTGTACTTCCCCAGAACAGGCCATTCCTGTTCCTCATTTACTTTTTGGGCAGAGCTTTTAGATTGGTAGATCACAGGAATGTTGTATAGTTTGCTAAAGTACATATGTAAAGGTTTTGACAGAGTCTTCCATACTCTTCTTGTGGACAAGATGGAAAGACATGGGCTGGACAGTTGTCCATTTAGGAGGATTTGAGACCAGACCCAGACATTAAAATAGTCTGATGTCTTTAGTATCTTGGAGTGCTCTAGAAATTTGTGCTTAGACCAGTGCTGTTTTGTTTTTTATCAGCAATTTGGGCAAAGGCATGAGAAAATGAAATAAAACTAGGAAATATAGCTAACACTTTGGATGATGAGCCCAAATCCAGAAAGGAAGATGGAAGGAGAATGCCTTGAGAATGGTTCAGCTGGAAATGATCTTGGAGTTATTATTTAGTTGACTGGTTTTTGGAGTCATAAGACCTGAGTTCAAAGCTACATTGGGCAAGTCATTTCACTTCTCTGGCAGAATGATTTGCTTGGATTAGGTTGCCTTTTTAGGTCTTTTCCAACTCTGAATGTAGGATCCTCTGGGATACGGTGGAAATCACTAGCCAAGCCATTAAGTGCATTAAGAAAGGCACAATATCCCAAACTAGGGAGGTAATAGCTCTACTACTTCCTATCCTCTGTCCTAGTCAAACAGCACCTGGGTTATTAGGGTCATTCATTCATACATCTCAGGAAGGGTGCTGATAAACCAGAGACTGTCAGGGTGGGCAGCATATGTCATATGAAGACTTGCTGGAAGAACTCTGGGAATATTTAGCTTACAGAAGAGAAGACGAGGGAAGAAGGATTAGATGTGTTACATGTGACGGCAGAGGGCAGAAGTGGAAGCAGTGGGTAAAAATTACAGAGGAGACGATTGAGAAAGGTATAGGAAAAATTTCCTAATAATTAGATTATCCAAAAGGGGAATGGGTTGCCTTTGCCCATCATTAGTCCCTCCTTACTACAGGTCTTTAAGCAAAAAGGATGATCATTTGTGGGGGATTATTGCAGAGAAAATTTTTGTTTCATTGAAGAGTTTCTAAGATTCTTTTTTTCTGTGATTTCCAGACAACCAGTTGAGAGCTAGCTCTCTGTCCACCCCAATTCCAAATCAAGGTCCAGGCACAGGGACCAAGGCAGCAAATGTACACAATTCCTGAGGGAAAAGACTGAATTCCCTTTTGCTGGTTCTTCCTGGTGGTGTTGAAAGCCTTGGCTGTTGTACTGTAGAGAAAGTTTGTTTTAAACTAGCTTGTTTTATTTTTGTCTTGTCTCAGATAACTTTGATGAAGGTGGATTTAGGTCTGTGCTATCATTTCAGTGTCTCAGCAGAGCCATTTTTACCTTCACTTTTCTTTTTTTAATCTATTTCTCTAAGAGTCTAATAGCCAAACTCTGTTAGTATGGATGGATGCCTTACTTGGTTGGCTCACAGTCTGACCACTCTGTTGCCCCAGAGGGTGGGAATGAGATCAGAGCCCTCATAAAATGGTTTTTGCCATCAAAATCAGACAAGCTGGAGACTGTCTTCCTGTCGCTCTTTCCATAGTCACTAAAAGAACAGAGGAGGGAAGGAGGGCAGGTAGCTATAGTTACTCTAACATGAAATTGAAGCCGCAGCCTAGGGTTTGTGTTTCTTGTTCCTCCAGTTCAACAGCTCTCCCTGTACCACCCCAAATCACTGGGTTTCCATGGTGGCACATTTGGAAATTTAACCTAGGAAAAGCAGGGACTCTCCTGGTTCTGGAGTCTCTTTTTTCCTCCTAATGAAAAGAAATCTATCATCTAGAGTTAAGGTCTAAAATGAATTAAGACTTGGCAACAGGAAATATCTAATGCTTTTGTTGTAAAAGTTCTGGGACTTGGATTTTAGGGCTTGATCCATAGAAACATAAGCTCTGCATCAGCCTGCATAGCTGAAGTCTAAAATAGGTAAAAATGAGAAGTGTTTAAGCTGAACGCTATTTTTATAGCATGGTTTAGAAAAAAAGCCATGAATTTTTAACACATCATTCATTCTCTAGCCTTGGCTCTGTGGGTCGCTACTTTCTTCTGGGAAATGATCAGTTGTGGTTAACTCGGAGGTTAGAGATGTTAGTTATCTTATATTTTCCTTCACTCAAGCTCAGCATTTCAAGAGTAGTTCATCATCTGCCCTCCCCCCATTGCCTGTGTGAAAGGGTGATCCAAAGTCAGCAGAACTCCTCCTCTAGACCTGAGAGGCAGCTCTTCCCTGCAGCTTCAGTCACCAGCCATCTCTTGGTGTTCTCCTTATGTACTGTTACTCCTTCCTACTTCAAAGGATGTAGGAGTTTGTCAGCATTTTTCTACCTAGGCAGAGCCCAGCCACTCCTTGCCTTTGTAGATGGGTAATGAGCCTCTCTCTGCACTTAGTCTTTGGATGAAATGCATATAGTATCAGTCAGTCCTTGATGGCTGTAGGACCTGCCTGGGCTTGTGCTCTGCTGGCAATTTCTTGGACTACCCAGAGTCATCACTGTACTGCTGTGTGGTCTTGGTGAAGGGGTTTTCCTTTAAAACATATCTAGGCTATTGGCCAGCTTCTATTGGGGCAACTCTTTGTGTGCTTAGTGCCAGATTGAGGTGCTGGAAATGGATATTGAAGTTATAAGTTACTTTCCATATGTGGAATCTTGGATTTATTAGCATGGAACTCACCAACCACTTAGGCCAAATGTACCTGCACAAGAAAGAATCCTTTCTACCATGTCTCCAGTAACCCTCCAGACTGCTGTAAAACCTGTACTAAGGCAAAGACCACCCTCCTCTGAGGTGACTCAGGCCACTAGCAGAGAGTTTTTATCACTTAGGAAACTTCCCCTTAGAGCAAGTTAGAATTTCTTGGGGGCTAAGAGGGCTGTGCAGCAGCAGTTCTTTGCATTGTTCCTAGCTCTTCCCTCTGGAGCCCAGCTAGACATGCTAAACATCCTTTGTAACTTCAGGCATGAACTCAGGACCCTCCCAGTGGCCCCTCTGACCTCCAACTTATCAGGGTCCTCAGCAAAATGTGTCAGAAGTGACCACAGTCCATCTGTAGTTTGACTAGGCCAGGAAGGCCAACTCTTGGACCCAGTGCCTCTGCATACAGCCCAATAATGAAATGGCCATTCTGATTGCCACTGTGTGCCATTAACAAAAGCCACAAAACCTTGTGCAGATGAACTGCTTCTACCTGGGTCTTGTGAAACTGATTTATAAGACGTTGGAGGCAACATGATGTAGTGCTTTGGAGTCTAGAATACTGTTTCTGGTACAAACTGGCTGTGTGACCCTGGGCTAGTAATTTAGCTTCCCAACTTCCCAAGAGAAGTGTAGAATCTGCATCAGTGTAGGAAAACTTCTTACTTGGAACTCTCATCACTGGTGAAATCATAGGTTCAATTTAAAAAATACAAGGAGGCACGTTGTGGCCTGCAGGGACTGTTCAAAAGAAAGCCAAATGACTGGCTATCATTAGGGAGAGTTAACAGGCGGGGCCATGGCAACTGACCCAGGAAGAGCAAAGCCAGCCTAATCATTCAGGCAAACAGTGAGTTTGGCCTGGCTTGAGCAGAGCAGATGCAAGTTGAGAGGAAGAGGAAACAAGCTTTATTCAAATCTCAAACCCATGTTAGACTTCGTGCAGATGCTGAGCAGGAATAGACAGCGATAACCCTGCCCTCTTCGTTTATTAGCTCCCTAGTTCAAGCCCCACTTTCACAAACTTGGTATGTTAGAGGGCCACATGTAGTCAGACATGTTTTCACTTCTAGATTGATATCTGTTCTTTGGTGGAAGTTGAATGCTTCTGAAACTAGTATCCAGCATCAAAGCATAGAGAACACCTGTTCTTTTGGGGTTTTGCCTGGCAGAGCAGATTTGAACTAACCACAGGTGGGGTAGTACAACGGATAGAGCTCTGGACTTGGAGTCAGGGAGATCTGAGTTTAAATTCAACCTCAGATATTTGCTAAGTTTAACCCTGGGCAAGTCAGTTAACTTCAGCCTACCTCAGTGGCCTCAAGTGTAAAGCAGATAACAATAGCACCTCAGTCCCAATATTGTTGTAAAGTGCCTAGCGTAAGGCCTGCCACTGCCACGAAGCTGATCCTCCCCTCTTACCATTGAGGGTATTACCATCCTCCTACTCCCTCAGGCTCACACCCTAGGTGTCATCCTCTACTTCTCACTCCCTTCCCTCCTCCAAGCCTGCCAGTTTCACTTTTGCAATATCTCCAATGCCCTTCTTCTGCCCTCTGACCCTGCCAGTCTCCCTGGTGCAGGCTCTGGTTGCCTTACCCCCGGATTGTGGTGGTAACCTGCTGATGGATCTACCTGCCTTCAGGCTCTCCCCACTTCTATCCACCCTCCATTCATTCCCCAGATTGGCCCCCTTCACTGCCAGGATCAGCTGCAAAGTCCTTCAGAACTTAACCTTCTCCTGCCTTTCCAGTCTACCACGTACACTGGTTTCCTGGCTGTTCCACAAACAAGAAACTCTCTCTTTTTCTGCTCCAGGCATTCTCTCTGGCTGTCCCAGGTGTTCAGGTGCCTAGAATACACTCCCCTTCAGCTCTTATCTCCATTTCCTGACTTCCCTTAAATCCCAACTAAAATGCCACCTTTTACAGAAAACCATTTCCAATCTTCTGAAGTCTAGTGCCCCTCTCCCCACTTTCATTTTCTCTTGATCCTGTATATATTCTGTACATTAAATTGTTAGCTCTTCAAGGAGTAGAGACTGTCTTTTGTCTTTTTTTGTATCTCCAGCAATTAGCACAATGCCTACACACAGTAGGTGCTTAATAAATGTTTGTTGATTGACATAGAAATCCTTCCTTCCTTCTGCTCTCTCTCCCTCCTTTACCACTGTACTGTTGGTTAGTCAGGAGAGAAACCTGGTTTTGAGCCCTGGCTCTGCCACATAATAGCTATGTGACCTTGAGCAAGTCACATAATTAATCTCTGAGCCTCTGTTTCTTCTTACATAAAATCCGTTTTGACGGGATGATCTCAGGTGCCTTCCAGCTCTAAAATCTGTGGCTATCTGTGCAGAAGGAGCCACAGCATGGCTTTCCCAGTCTCTCTTCTCTTCCCCCACCTCCCCCAACTATTTCATTTCTTCCATAGTCTTTGATTGCTCTCCTCCACATTCCAAGGACTCCACTTCTGATAAGGAGTGGAGATCTAGGACTCTGTCAGAGTTAGCACACGCTGTTAGAGCTCAGAAATCTGTTGTTCTATCCATTCATTCTCTGTAGCACCGAGTATTAATTAAGTGGCTACTCTGTCTAGGAGGGTTTGTTGTGTTATATCTTTTTGTGAATGAGCATAGCTGGTAACAGTTGTCAAAACAAATGGTATTTGGCTGCAGCCTCTTTGGAAAGAACTCCGACTCTGCTCTGTATTGCCCTCTCTGCTAGCTTATCTGGCTGGTTATGGACTTGAACTGGTAAGCCACTTTGTACTTCGGGTTGGCCTTGTGCCAGGCCCTGCAATTGGAGAACGTCACAAGATTAGCCTGGAATCGTGTCCCTTCACGATCACAAGTGATCATGGATCACTTCAGTGAGAATGAGCATAGATGGCCTTTTCCCCAAAAGAGGCTCAGGCACACTTGTGTGAAAAGAGAAATCTCCTGTTCTTTCTTTCGTTGATAGTGTCTTGTGGTATGCCCTCACTAGGAGCTGTACTGATTGTACTGCCCCCTCTTTGGTTCATGCCATGGCTGTTTCTTTTGGGTGGGGGGAGGGGAGTGTTCTGTTTATGCTTTTATTTGTATTTCCTACTTATTGCCTCTTTAAATATCAGAAGGAAAGCACTCCAGAAACGGAGCCATGTCTTGTATTGCCAATACATTGGGATCCCTAGAAGATTTTCAGAAACCTTTAGTTCCTTCTTCTTTGAACATGTCTGTCTAACTCTGGGACCTTTAAGATCTGCTGTGTGATGTAAGGCTAGTTTCATTCCACAGTCTGCACTTTGCCTCTCTCTGCCTCAGTTTCCTTATCTGTAAAATGTGGATAGCCATCCTTCACCGTATACCACATAATATAATGTTGGTTTGAAGAAAACACTTTTCAAGCCTTAAAATGTGGTAGACATATGAGTTGCTATTCTTAGATGAGGGCAGTTGGAAACTGCAGTTTATGGTTTTGGTAGGTTGGGTCATGTGATCAGTTAGTGAAGGCACAAGAGTGTATGCAGTGGGAGCGGTGAACAAGACATAGGCATCAACATGCACCATTTATTGTTGGTGAACAGAGGCAGCCTCTCTCATCCAAAGGCACCCCTGCCCACAGTGAAACTCTCCACAGTTTTGTACAGGGATAAAAGAATGCAGTCCCTTTCATGTTTTCCCTGGGCAGCCCTTTCATTTTATTAGTGAGAGGTTAGATGCCTTACAACCAGAGGTCACATAGGTACTAAATACAGAGCCAAGACTCAGTTGCATTTCTTTAGCCTCCAAATTCTATGCTCTTTTCACAATGTCGTATTGCAAATACCTTCATCTCTCTTAGCTTCAGCTCCAAAACAAAGTTAGGGTAGATAGCCTTTAAAGATCATTCCTGTTCTGACATTAGTTTCGTGTTCCATATGACAAGGGCTCCTCGGACTATAACATTCAGGGTGCTAGGGAGGGGCTTGCTTTTTTGCCTTTACCATGAATCCCTGAGTGGGCAGGCAGACAAGCAAGCTTGACTTTATGGTGAGGACTTTGGTGCTGAAGACTACATACTGGGACACAGCACTGTGCTCTTTGCTTGGTTAGGAGCCATGACTGATCCTGGTCTGTCTGGGAGCGTGATTGTAAATAAGCGTACTGTGCCCTAATCCAGTGTTTTTGGACTCCTAGACCTTCACAGCATGGTGCAACTCTCATCTGCGCAAAGCTGGCACTCAGATTGAGAACATCGATGAGGATTTCAGAGACGGACTTAAGCTCATGCTGCTCTTAGAGGTTATTTCAGGTGAGGCCTGTGACACGTGTAGACGTCTCGGCAGAAAACGGTGGAAAGTGATTGCCTAACTACTGTGGTGCTGTTGGATTGGGCACCCATCTGCTGGCTCCGGGCATTGTCTGGGAGACTAAGTGCTGTGGGCTGGAGAATTAACTGGCCGCGTATTTGTGAAATGGATCAAGAAACTCAAAACCTGTTTTCTGTCCTTCCCTCCCTTCATCTCTGCAGGGGAACGGCTGCCTAAACCAGAGCGAGGGAAAATGAGAGTGCACAAAATTAACAATGTGAACAAAGCCCTGGACTTCATTGCAAGCAAAGGTGTCAAGCTGGTCTCCATAGGGGCTGAAGGTGAGTTGAGGATGGTATCTCTAGAATCAAGTGCTAGCTTGTTCTTTTATTTTTGACCCTGACATATCA
Organism: Potorous gilbertii; assembly: GCA_028658325.1. Lineage (NCBI taxonomy): Eukaryota > Metazoa > Chordata > Mammalia > Diprotodontia > Potoroidae > Potorous > Potorous gilbertii. The sequence continues at coordinate 22,321,982 of CM053771.1, forward strand.
AACTGGGTCTAAGGCCATATATGATGGACTCATCATTCCAGGAAGAAGGATGACTGATATTAGCATTTCATTTTGGAAAACCAGGGGTTTCATAAACATTCCAAAATGTTCTAAAATATTTTCTTGATTTGACTGTGATTAAATTGATCTTTGTTCTTATGAAGCCTTATGTTATTTGCTTTCCTTTGTTAGAGCAAATCAGTTTTATATAGTAAAGGGGAAAATGAGCATTTTCAGATTAATTCGGAGGAAAGGAAACAAAATGACCATCCTGACCACATCAGTAGCACATGCCCTTTAGATGGTTTTTCTAGCATTATAGGGATGATGTGGCCTTATGCTGGGTCTTTTTAATCAAAAATGTGCATTTGTGAGTCAGCCAGCCTGGATACAGAGAGAACATTGCCACATTTTGGAAACGATCCCAAGGTCTTTTTAGAGCCCCAGTAGCCGTCATACAAGAAAGGCACTTTGGGGGACGGGGGGTTTGGAACAAGAAGTTCAGTATGGCACAGGGTAGTTTGGAACAGAGAGAATCCTGAAACTATGAATTTTATACTGGGAAAGTAATGCTATCATCAAAGAAGACTTATAGACCCACATCCAGATCGGTTTTCACCTTTTGTTGGCTGTTCTTCATTTATTTCTTACAAATGCTAATGACAAACTCCCCTGGGTTCAGGGAATAGCAGGTGCTTGTTCCTGGACACAGAGGCAAATTATTAGACCTGAGCACAGCGCACAGGGTAGATTGAATGTGTCCTCATTTCATTGAGGGGCTTCAGAAAAGGCCATAGTTGCTCATACTGGTGCACTAGCTCTTCTAGCTCCTAGCCTTGTGTGAAAATCTCCATATCATCAAGCTCCTTGTAATAGAAACTGCCAGATTGAACATGAATACTTCATGCTTTAGTTTATGTCCATTTTCTGCCCACCTGTCTTTAGTGGATGAGGAGAATGCCTCACTTCTAATCTCTTTCCACAAGCCACCACACTTAAAGGAAAAAAGAAACCCTGGAGTGAATATTCCCTTAGTCTAGTGGCCAGATACATATAAAGCTACAGATGACAGAGCTCACAGGCACTTTAGAGAGGAGGTGAAAGCAGATTGGGGCCAGCAGCTTGGAATCCAACACAGCTAGCAATTTTAGTTATTAGTCAATGTAGGTTTTTCTTTCCTGGGATATCCATATTGTCCCAGCTTTTAGAAAAACAAAGAAAACTAATTGTTATTAATAACTAGATTAAGGAATTTGGCCCAAATGCCAACACAGTTTATTTGTGTTGTTCCAAGTATCACTGTGAGGTATTTCTTTGAGGGATGCCAAGTCTATATTCTGGCAGTCAAGTTGTTTGTGGAGTGAGGGGAGGGGGTATAAATTAAAAAAAAAAAAAGATCCAAATCCTAAGATTTATTGTCCTTGAGTGCTTCTCTCTTTCTAGTCTGGCTCTAGCATTTTGCTTCTAACAGCAGCATTTACTTTGCTATAATTCTGATATGTAAATAGAGATGGGATTGGAAAGAAGGAGGGGAGATGTTTTTGGCAAACCAGGCTTGAAGCAATTGTCAGTTTTCATTTTGAGGAAAAACTCAACCTAAAAATGTCTGCCTCTTCTCCTCTTGATGCTGCCTCCTAGCCCCGTCTATGGTAACCTCCTGCTAGCCTCTTGGAGATCTAAGAGGCCTGTTCTGTTCTGTTGGCCCAGCTAAGCAGTGGGGTGATATCTGAGCTGCCAGAAAGAGCTGAAGGGATCTGGCCCCCTGGTCCAGGACAAAAATCATGAGATGAGAAACCTTCTGGAGTGCTGACAACATTGCCTTAGGAGAGGGAGTTATGTACCACTCAAACTATCCAAGTCAGATACCTTGATAGTAAATGACTTTCACCACTTTGAGATTACTGCCCTTTTTTTAAAATACTGATGTTATTTTAAAAAAAATGTAACCATTACTTTCCAATAACTTCCCCTTCTCCAACAGAATTATTTTAGTAACGTAAGTATTGTCATATTGAAAATATGTACCTCTATCCACAATTAGACATTCACCCCCTCTCTGAAGAGAGATGAGAGGTACCATGTTACTTCCAGTGGGATCAGGCTGGTGAATTGTACTCTTTATGAAACCTTCGTAACTTTGAGGATTCTTTTGTGTGCTATTTTCAGAGATTGTGGATGGCAATGCAAAGATGACATTGGGCATGATTTGGACCATTATTCTTCGGTTTGCCATCCAGGACATCTCAGTGGAAGGTAAGAGCTAACTGGCTGCTGAGTTAGCTGCCCAGCTTTCATGGGAGACACACTAATACCATACTTGTCTGTTCAGATTGTATTCTTCTGGACTTATTTCAGTAGGGCATTTTGTTGGGAATTGGCCCTTTTTTAAAGTATAACATATAGCATCTTCAGTCCGAAGTCTTGGATAAATCCTAACCATCATGAGTGTCTTCTGTGATCTTCCATGTGTGGCCCATGTTATTCCAAAGGCCCTTGGACATACTTTAGCTCACTGGATACACTCGTAGGAGATTGGCAGATGGGAATTCTGAGCCCCAGAGAGATGAGGTGACATGCCTGAAGTCATAACAGAATCTGGAACAAAACCCATTGATCTTGACTTCTCTAGAGATGCCAGTGTCACTTCCTTCTTTGTTGTGGATGTGAAACAGCATAGGCAACTCTTTTCCTTTGTCTCACCTCCACTTGCAGGATCACATTCCAGGCTGCCTGGTTTGTGTGATATATGGTTTGTGTGATACATGATGAGAAAAAAGAGGTACCACAGTCAGCATAACTCAGTGGGGTACCTAATTATGAAGGGAAAATAGTCCCTTATGCAATAACTTCTTTTACTCAGTTCAGTTCAGTTTTTCCAAATGTGTGTGCATTGGTTTTTTTACATGCCCTGATCTCAGAGGTCTTGTGTAAAGGTAACCCACTTTCTTTCATGGGCCCTAAATGTACGTTGTCTAGTCTTCTCTTTAGCCCACACAGACCTAGACTTTCTTTGCTGCCCCCAGAGAACGTTATACACTTGGTCTGAAGAACCAGCTGATTCCTTACGTGGGAGCCTGTTTGCTGGGGCAGAAATCCCCATTTGTCTTCACTAGCTTCCTACCTTTCAGATAGTGTGCTGGCAACTTAATGAAGCAAACTTTTCTTTCTGAAAAGGATCCATCCTTGTTGTTGCTTCAGTTCAAAGAACATCCAGCAGTTTTCACTTCCCTTCCTTCTCTTGGAGTAGCTTATGCCACCAAGGATTATGAGAGAAGAATTCAGCTTTTATAGAGGAGTGAGCACTAGGTTTGGAGTCACAAGTCTTAGTTCAAATCTCCCCTCACCCCCCTCCCTCAGTTCCCTAATATTGCACTAGATGACATCCAGAAAGCTTTTCGGCTCTCAGTTCTTGATTCTTTGCAGGATAGAAGTGTTATCGGTCATGTGTGAGGTGCTGGAAGCATGGGGTCAGCACACGTTTATTCTGTGTCTTTGTTTCGCCTCTGTCATCAAAAATGTACATTTCAGGAGCAACATCTGCCAGTAGAAGTTCAAAGAAACACTTTTATCGTTTTTTATAGAAGATATAGGGCATAATTCACTTTTGGGTGCCAAATTGTATTTTCTGGGGACTCCTAGGCCTCTCAGGTACTGAAAATTAAAAGTAAAATCTGGAGGCTTTTTCCCTCTTTTCTCCCCCACCACCTGCAGAGTTTTAATTTCAATGTCTCATTTGGTGAGGGACAGTTTAGTTTATCATAATACATCCTACTCTTTCTGTGAGGAGCAAGAAAACCCTATCTTGGCATCTGTTAAGCTTACTGTCTTCAAGGCACTGTGCTATATAGTCTGGGGATACAAAGAAGAAAGACCAAAAAAAAAAAATCCTAGCCTTTAGAATTGTATATTCTGATTGGGAGAGAAAACATGTAAATATCCAATCCCATAATATATGCAGAGTGAATGAAAGTAATATGAAAAACCTTTCATGCACAAGTGGAGTTTGGCCTGCATCTTGGAGAAAGCTAGGAAGTAGAGGTGAGGGACAGAGCCTGCCACGCTTGTGTAACATTGGTGCAAATGCATGGATTTGGGAGATGGTGTGTTCTATGAGACAGCATGGAGGCTGCTCTGGGTAGCCCATATCTTGTATGAGTGGTCCAAAGTGTGTGGAGACTGTAAAAATAGGAAGGGGCCAGGTTGTGAAGCATTTTACACAAGAGACAAGTTTAGATTGGATACTGAAGATGATAGGGAGCTAGTGGAACTCATCTGTTAGAGAGGGTGACACAGGCCCTGACAGCCAAGTGGACAACAACTGGAATTCAGAAAACTTGAGGCAGTCGAAAATGATTTAAATGACAAGGCCTGCAGCAGGGTGGCAGCTATATTGTGTCAGAGGAGAAACAGAGACTTATATGAGAGATGTGGAGAAGGAGTGAGTGTGAATGAGGAGACATGGATGACAGCTGAGAGTATGAACCCTACTGAATGGAGCCTTGGATAAGTAATAAGGAAATCCAGGAGAAGGGGTGAAAGGGAAGATGAATGGATTTTGAGCCATCTGTGAGACATCCAGTTTGAGGGATACAAGAGGCACCTGGAGATGTGTGACTTGTCAGCAGAGAGTCTGACACTGGAATATCATCTGCTTTGAGGTGATTATGAAGTCCGTGGGAAGTGACGAGATCAGCAAGGGAGAGGGTACTGACTGGAAAGAGGAGGCTCCGGGCAAAACCCTGGGGGAGGCATGCCCACTGAACAGATAGAGCATGGGTTCTGAGGCGAGGCCTAACAGAGAGCAGCATCATGAAAACCCAGGGAGGAGAAGTGGTCAGCAGGGCCAAAAGCTCAGCCTTGAAAGAAAGCTGATCGGGAAGGTCATAAAAGCTGATTAAGTAGGCTGGGCAAGGTCAGCTTGAGTTCAGTGATGAAGTCAGAGGAAGAGGAAAGCTCTGAAGAACAGGAAACCCAAGGACAGTATTCTCCAATGGTTCAGTAGTTCTCCTGCATCTTTCAAACCATGGGGAAAGAGGATGAAGTATAGGCCATAGAAAAATACATGATGAGCTAATGGCCTCCATTGTGCAGAGAGCAGAGGTGAGCACCTCTTCATTGGGCAGGAGGAGCCCAAGAGAGATGTCTGAGTGATAGGGAAAGTTGGGAGCTCTCGTCGAGAGGGTTAAGAGAGATGAGAAGAATTGGGACAGGCCTGTGGAGAGTGGGTTAACCAACCAATTAGAGAGGAATGGAATATTTATCTAGCTGCAGTGAGGACCCAGTCAATATGTTTCCATGATTTCCTCCAGCTCCATTCAGCCTCATGTGAATAGGAGGTAGGTGGTAGGGCTGGGAATTGGCAGAGAATTATCAGTGGTAGTTTGTAGATGAGGACAGGAGGGTAGCAAGAGATTAGTGATGATGGAGAGTTGATTTACCAAGGAGTCAAACTAGAGAAGGGAGGTGAGTGTAGAGGTCAAGAGATCATGGCCTGGGAAAAATCTGAGAGACTGGGAAGGTGAAGACCACAGTGAAGATGGAGAACAGGTTAGGTACCATAAGGCAGAGGAAATGAGAACAAGGAAAGATTATGATCAGGTAGAGTTGTTTGAGGCTTCATAGTTTTCTGTGGAACGTAGTTTTGAAGTATGGTGTCCCTGAAAGAGGAAGCTGATTAGGCACATGGGACCAATGCCTAAAAAGGAATGAGAGGTTAAGAAAGGAGGCTGGAAAAGAGAGTGAACAAGGCCACTGGTTTGGAACTATGGAAAGTTGTTGATGTCATTATTGCATTAGTGTCCTGTGGCAGATGCTCCTGGTGGGGCAGACATTGTACCTGTGGGTATTAGTGTTAACTGCTTTTGTCTATCTCACAGAGACCTCTGCCAAGGAGGGTCTCCTTCTCTGGTGTCAGAGAAAGACTGCACCATACAAGAATGTCAACGTGCAGAACTTCCACATCAGGTAAGCCTCTGAGGTCAGTATCTCTGTCTCAGGCCTATAACCCTGGTCTAGGACACTCTGCTTCCTGCTTTTAAAAAAGCAGAGCTGCCGGGGCCATGAGGAGCCTTGGGTACTCCTGACTTACTGTAACCTCAGAGAGCTGGCCGCCCCAGAGAAATTCTTGAGGGGAGGGGGGTGCCTTTTGTTGAGTATACATTTTAAATCCAGACAAGATAAGTTGTCAGATCACATTTTTGAAATAATGTTGTTCCCTATTATTGAAGCCCTATGTGATTCACCTTTATCTTTCTTAAAAACAAGAGTCTGAGATGTGAGAATAAAACTGTGAAAAGTTATATAGGATTATGGAGATTTAGAGCTGGAAATTGGACACCATCTAGTGCATTCCTTTTCATTTTAAGAGGAAAAAAACAGTCCCGGAGAGCTTAAGTGACTCTCCCAAGGTCACTTCCAGGGTTTTGGGTAGAAGAGCTGGGATTGTAGCCCAGGGTCTCTGTTCTCAAACCAGGGCTCCCTTGTGCTACACTCGTTGCTTCTTAGTCATCTAGTTCATCTCTCCACCCCTAGCCATTACCCTTACTGTCCCTCCTTGAGGTGTGGCCCCTAATCCCTGCTTCTGAAAATTGTGATCAGCAAATGAGAGAATTCTCTAAGAAGTAAATTCGTACAAGCCATATAAACTGTCAGCGTCCTCAGTAAAATCTAATCATCTCTAAGTTTTTATTTAGCATTTTGTGATATGCAAAGCACTTTCCATGTGGTAAATCACTTGATCCTCACCATAACTCTGTAAGGTACTTGCTGTTTTTATTCACATTTTACAGATGACAAAACAGACACAGAGAAGTGAAGTGACTTAACCAATGCCAGACAGTTAGTAACTCTCCAAAGCAGAATTTGAACTCAGGTTATCCTTACTCCAAGTCTCACCTTGTATCCATTGTGCCAGTTTTATAAAATGCTAACCAAACGAATAGTTGAAGAAGGTGGTTAATGTACACCTTGGACGTAATGGCTTTGTGTTCAGAGGACTTGAGTTTAACTCTTGACTGGGCTGTTTTCCTCCCTGTGTGACCTTAGTAAAGTTGCTTACCTCTCTGTCTCTTGGCTTCCTAATCTAGAAAATTAGGAAACTGGATTAGATTATCTTTAAGGGTTCTTCCAACTGTTAATGCTGTGACTTTCCTGTTATTTTTCTCAAAGCTAGTCACTGACTGTGAGACTTTAGTAAAGTTTGCTCCTGAAGAGCTAAAGGAAGAAAACTCACATGCTTCTTTTTTCTCAGCTGGAAGGATGGTCTCGCTTTCAACGCCCTGATCCACAGGCATCGGCCAGAGCTGATAGAGTATGACAAGCTGCGGAAGGTAGGCTCCTCGTGTAAACCATATACCACTGCTGAGGGGCATTACACTACTATTGGCTTCCCAGGGCAATGTGGAAAGCAAATCTTCCAACTGGTGCCCTTGTTGGTACTGTCTGATTTTTGCAATCCTGAGGCCTCCTTGTTATTCCTTTAAAACCACTAACCTGCAACTACTAAAGGCTGGGTAAGCCCAGCCCTTATCTGGTCTTTGAGGGCTCCACTTGACTGGAAGGGAAGTTCCTCAGATCCACCCTTAGACATTTCCTCATCCCTCCTTATGTGCCAGTTTGTTTGCAGGATGCTAAGACACTGTTCATACCAGGGTGGACAGTAGGTAAAATCAGAACTATAAGAGCTTAGAAAGTGATGGAGCTGCTGAGAGTGAGGGCAGTTGGCAAAGGGGATCCAGGTAAAGCTTGGACCTATACTGTAGCCCCCTCATTGGAACTGGGGCTAAGCACAAATGTACAAAAGTTTGTAATTTAAAAAAAATGAGGCGGAAACATGGATGTTGAAAGAAGCATGAAGAATTTCGATTAACTGGAGTCAAAGGGGTCAGTGGGGGGACCAGGTTGTGAAAGGCTTTGAATGTTTTCCTTAGAACTTTGGCCTTTAACTTGGAGAGCAACAGTGGGGGAGTGAGGAGAGACTAATGTGTGCAGTGAAGGTTTAGGAAAATGAATCTGGCAGCCATGTGAAGAAGCCATCATTTGAATTCCTTGTTGGTGCCACTTTCCCTATGGCCAAATCTAAAATGAACCTTTCAGATTAGCTGTAGCCTGATTTGTGTGGTCTTTTCCCTCTTCTGCCAGCATTAGTGATTCCTTATGGCTTACCCGGGTTGTTGAATGTAAACACTTGCTGTAGGTCCCAGCAGAAGTGGAGCCCAAGACTTCCCTCTTTTCCCTATCTCTTTCCTCCCTAGACAGAGGGTTGTTCTACCAGCCCCTAGTAGATCACTCACCCTCTTGTCTTCCCTCCAGGATGACCCTGTTACAAACCTGAACAATGCCTTTGAGGTCGCTGAGAAGTATCTAGATATCCCCAAGATGTTGGATGCTGAGGGTAAGCACTTGGATTACTGGTCTTTCATTTCCTAGGTGTTGGTGCAGCAAGTCTGTACTGAGGGTCTGCCTTGTGCCTCTTTCTTCAAGGTGCTTAGAATGTCATTCTAAAATAAAATAAAATGAGTGAGCACACATAAAACAGAGATGAGTACATGGCCATGACCATGTCATATACCATTCCATGGCAAAATGAATGGTCCACATGCCTGGTGTCAAACTCAGACTGAAATAGACCTTGGAGGCTAGCTACATGTGGACTTAAAAAACCAGAAATCACCATCATCTCTGTATTTTTACTTTGTGACACTTTTCCCAGGTACATTTTAATCTGGGTTGGGCTGTACCTTGGGAGTTTTGCAGGCTGATTTTTTGAAACCTCTAGTTTAGACAGTAGTATTAAAAGGTGTCAGAGAAAGGAAAAAAAAGTCATGTAGGACAGGATAGTCATAGAAAGCGGAACTTGATTTCTGAAACAGGCTGGATTTTCACAGAGAACTTTTTATTTAGTTTCTAGCAAGATGCTAGGTGGCTCAGTGCATAGAGGAAGACTCTTCTTCCTGCATTCAAATCTGACCACACACACATACACACAAGCTAGGTGACCCTGGGCAAGTCACTACCCCATGTTTGCCTCAGTTTCCTCATCTGTAAAATGAGCTGGAGAAGGAAATGGCATACCATTCCAGCATCTCTGCCAAGAAAATTTCAAATGGAGTCACAAAGGGTCAGACACAATTGAATAACAGCAAAGCAAGGTGCTTATCTCACCCCTTTGTCCTTATAGTTAGAGGTCCAAGAAAAGGACGTTTTTAGGGCAGATGGCCATAAGCCATTTGTTCTTACTGCTTTGTGGAGTCCAGAGCCAGTAGAGGTGGGCCCTGTTTTTCCCCTTGAGCAGGATTTGGCCTTGAGAATTTCCTATTTCCCTAACCCTGGAAGCAGCAACTAGGTGACAACAGTAGATAGAGTGTCAGACTTGTAGTCAAGAAAACTCATGTTCCTGAGTTCAAATCCACTCTCAGACATTTCCTAGCTGTGTGACTCTGTGCAAGTCATTTAACCTTATTTGCCTCAATTTCCTCTTCTGTAAAATGAGCTGGAGATGGAAATGGCAAAACTCATTGGGATCTTTGCCAAGAAAACCCCATGGACTGACTGGGGTCACATATAGTTGGACACGACTGAAACAACTCGACGACCACAAAACCCTGGGAGCTTTCCTGAAAGTGGAAAACTTCCTTTGGAGTATCTCTTCCTTGTACATAATGAATGATCAGGTCCCTGGGCGGGGAAATGGGCCTTGCAAGCAATCCTTCTGGCGTGGGTCTTTTTTTCTGTGTAATCTTAGGAACTTCCTCAGTACTGTACCATTGGGAGAAGGCATAGAGAATGTCAGGCCATCATGTTTGGTCCTGTCATTTTACAGAGGGTTCATCTGAGGTCCAGGGTGGGGGGAAGGAACTGAACTGATTAGTGGCAGAACTGGGGTAGAGCGCTTCCATCATACTAATGTTGTCTCCTAGGCGGCAGCAGCCAACTGCTTTCCTGGTATTTCATTGAACCTGGCACCCCTGTGCCCTTCTCTCCTTCCCTTCAATCCCCACCCCAGTGAGCAGGTTGCCATCTGCCGGCTGCTTTAACCCTTGTTGTTCACTTTCAGACATCGTGAACACAGCCCGTCCTGATGAGAAAGCCATTATGACCTATGTGTCCAGCTTCTACCATGCCTTTTCGGGAGCGCAGAAGGTACCCGGCGAAGAGGGCTGGGCCTGCCTCGCTGTCCCTCTGCCCCTGCAGCCTCCCATGCTCACCTCATTTCTCTTGCAGATGGCAGTGGCCTCTTGCTGACTGGAAGCCATTCCCCTTACCCTTGGTACTCATCTGTGTGTTTTCCCTAGCAGAGCCAGTCAGACTACATCGCTGGGCACAGAAAACTATCAGTTGTGGGCATTCAGGCTTGGGCCAGCCCACCTTAGCCCTGTCTCATCACCCAGGCAAATCTCTAGCATTGAAAGGTGTGATTGGAAATGGAATCCACCTTTTTTAAAGCTCTTTTGTCCACCCCTGAACCCCCTAAATCTGGGGAACCAATTTGTGGAGACAGGACAAGCAGGAAGGCACACACATAGACATACACACACACACCAGAATCTTGTAGCCAAGCTGGGGTTTGGTTTCCAGTCCAGAGCGAATGCTTTTTCTCTTCTCCTGCATGAGCCCAGGGCCCTGGCTCCAGCTGCTGTCCCTGCACTTTTCACTCTCTCTTGCCTTTCTCTCTCTCTCTCTCTCCCTCTCTTTCTCTCTGTGCAGATATTGTGGGCACTCTGAGGCCCGACGAGAAGGCCATCATGACATACGTGTCCTGCTTCTACCACGCTTTCTCGGGGGCTCAAAAGGTGAGCTTCAGGTACTGCAGTGACGGGTTGTGTCCCTGTGAGAAATCTTCAGTAGAGCATTTACCAGAGCATAGATTGTACCAGGAGACCACTCTGGCTTGTACCTGGCTCTACATTTTCTGCTCCTGTCTGGAGCAATAGAGAGTCCACTGCGGAACAAGCAAGCCTGGCACTCTTATCACTTCATTCTAAAGGATTTCTGGGTTGCCTTTGAAGTGAAATAATGCCTCTGCTCAGCCCAGGATCCTGACTGGCAGAGGCACCAAGAGATGCTCCAGCCAGTTCCAGCCTCCCTCAGCCTCCCTCCCTCATATGGCAGAAAAGGTCTGTGTTGGCCTTCGACATCTTAAGATAGCAGCAGAGTAAGCATCATATTGGAAGATATTCTTCCCATGTGAGAATTATTTTGCCATATGAGATCTCCCCCTCCAACATGTATTGAGCACACTCCCCTCACTTCTATCATGCCCAGGATGTGAGCTGTTAGCACTGTTACCAGTATAAGAGTAGAACCTTAGGGCTCTGGATGACCTGTGAGAAGCAACTTTTGACTGCATTCTATTTTCTACCAAGTAGCAGAAATTTGGGAAGGTGTTGTCCACTGTAGCCTCCTACTCCTCCTTGGTTCAACTCTCTACTTAGCTTCAAGTTTTCTAGATCTATAATGTCCTGAAAAGGTCATAGAGGAATTAGTAATTTAGTTAAAAATGCCAGTTCATTTCATCTCCTGGCTTCAGAGTTTCTGTGACGGAAGTGAGGCTGGGGGCTCGCTGAAGCCCCGCTGTCTGGTTTGAGGCGTTGGTCCTTGCATCCTTAGGCATGGCCTTCTCTGAACACCACTGCAGCCCAAATTGGGGAGCCTGAGCTCTACTTGATTCGGGGTCATCTTTCTTCCAGTGGAAGAATGGTCAGTTCAGGGCTCTCTGGAAACCTAGGAATGGCATTGGTTTCTTCCCCTCAGTCATCAGAAGGCCTCCTATGTGACAAGGCTCCTGTGACAGCCCGGGCACTGTGATTGGACTTAGGTTGGTTATTGGGGAAGGGCAACTGAGTTGTTGGAAGGCTGAAGTGTACCATGTGACATGCCCAAGAGCCTGTGTCTGCTGTTTAATATTCCCATGGGGAATCGGAAAAGAAGTCCAGAGGTTTCCTAGATGGCAGATGGCTTACCTCAGGGCACTCTGGAGTCATGGGTTGCCCAGCAAGAAACTGGGAGCTACAAAGCCATGGTGCCCCTGAAGTGGCTATCATTGCTGCCTCATGGCACTACTCAGCCTTATGTGTCCCATATTTGAATCCTCTGTGTAAGGGGGAAATGGGATTGTATTGCTACAATGTGGATATCCTCCGCTCTTTCTGGTGAAGAGCCCAGCTCCCCCACATCTCTTGTCCTTCCACCCATCCCTGGCTGGTCAGTGTCACAGGGGGAAGTGCCTACAGAATTTATGAAGGCTTTATGCAAGGATTTCCTCCCCCTCAAGGTGGTGGGCTACCACACCTGTTCTCTCATGTTTAGTCTGCATCCATCATTAGCTCTGTAGATGTTTTGAGAGTCTTACTGGATTGGGAATGATTGGCAGCTGAAGAAAGGGAGGTCATGGAACAGGAAGTGCAGAGCTCATCATCTATCTACACATCCTTTGGTTGACCTCTGTTTTGCACAGAGTTTAAGGACTAACATTCTTCCCTCCCCCTAGCCAAGACTCCATTGTGTTGGTGCTTCTCCTTAAATTCTCTTCGGGGAGTTTTTCTGCATTGGCTTATACACTGCACCCCTCGCATGGCACTCTGGCTTCTGTTAGCATCTTGTAGCATGATTCAGTGTGTGTGATTGTGTGCATACATGGGCATGCACACCCCGCACCAGTTCTTGCTGCAGGCACCCTTTTGGCCGGTCTGGGAGGCTAGCTGAGTCCATGAGGGTGGGGACTGGGGTGGGCACTTAGCTCAAGCCAATGATATCGGTATTAGAGTTCATGATTATGGAGGTCCTTGGTAGCTCACCTCCCTAGCCTTTTCTGTTTTCCTTCCCCATCCTTCTGTAGACCCTCCTCACTATTTCTGTTGCTGTCTGGTTTCAAGTCCTCCTCTTGGATCCTTTCTGTGGTTCCTGAAAGGTACCTGTTCTCTCCACTTTCCTTTCTCTGTGTGATTTCCATCTCCTTCCTTAATTTCCTTGGCCCTTGTTTTGTGTTCTTTTGAAGAAAGTCGCTTTGACCCTAGGGAGACCAAAAGAAAGGAAGCCAGAGCAGTGGCCCCAGGCCAGTATTTTCAAGGTGTTACTATATTCTTCCCTGGTGTTTAGGAGGCTACCTTGAATTCAGTCTCCTTAATCTCTGTGACTGTGTGTACCCCTTCATCCCTGAGGGTAATTATGCTTCCTGGTGTTTCTAATAGGAAGTACATTCTGCTGGGAAGATACAGAGGCTTTGTGAGGGAAAGGTGCACAACTTTTGTACTGTGCATTCAGACTCTTTTTTAAGGCAACATAAAGACTGCCTGCCCAGTCAGGCCACCAGAAGGAGACAATACAGGTTGAACCACATCAGAAGCACTTAGATTATACCATATATGTCTTGGTGACCTGGCTTTCCTTGGAGAAATGGACCCTACCTAGCCTTTTCCAGACCTCCTCTTAATGCTGGGGGAGCATACCAGCTTGCAGTTGAATTCCTTTATCGAAAAGAAAAATATAGAGGTTGATGCTCCATGGAGGTGTCAGCCCCAGAGATGCTGAGCCTGTCCACGTGGACAGTAGGACTTTTAGCTGAGGGCTGTTGTCTAGCTCTGGTATTTGGATATCTCTTCCTGATCTAGCATAACAATAGCCAACAATATGGAGACTGGGCTCCATCTCTTGGGAACAGAAATACCAGTGAACTCTGAGAGCCCTGTGACTTCTTCAGGACTTAATCTTGCTTGAGACTGACTTGCTTCCTTTCCTTCCCCCTGTTCTGCAGGGTAAGGGGTGGTGGGGGTGGGAGGCGGCAGTTGGAAGCTGGGCTGGGGAGCTGTCTGTCCTATGTGGTCCTGACTGTCTCTGTGCTCTCTTTCTTACTGTACTCCTGTAGGCTGAGACTGCAGCTAACAGGATCTGCAAGGTGCTGGCTGTCAACCAAGAGAATGAGCACCTAATGGAGGATTATGAGAAGCTGGCTAGTGATGTAAGTCCCCTCTGGGCTAGAGCTGAAGGGAAGGGCCAGACACACTGTGTGTGTGTCTGTGTATCTGTATGTCTGTGTGTGTGGGTCTGTGTGTGTGTCTGTGTGTAGTAAATACCTCCTTAGTGGTGCAAACCTGACTTTCCTTGACTCTGCAGCTACTGGTGTGGATCCGACGTACCATTCCTTGGCTAGAAGATCGTGTACCTCAGAAGACCATCCAAGAGATGCAGCAGAAGCTTGAGGACTTTCGTGATTACCGGAGGGTACACAAGCCACCCAAAGTGCAGGAGAAGTGCCAGCTGGAGATCAACTTCAATACTCTGCAGACCAAACTCCGGCTGAGTAACCGCCCTGCCTTTATGCCCTCTGAGGGCAAGATGGTGTCAGTAAGTGATTAATCAAGACAGCTAGCCTATCACTGTTAACATCTTCCTTTGGGAGTGAGAATAAATGGGTGTTTGGGAAGGAGCCTAGGATTTTGAAATTGGAAGCTAAATCCCTCTGGGGATGCTTATGTGGCCTTGGTCAAGTGACTTCCCTTCTCTGGGCCCATGTTACTTCATTAATCACACAAGAGGGCTGGATTAGATAATCTCTGATTTCCAAGTCCCATCTATACCTCTAAATCATTTGATCCCACAGATTGACTTTAGAACTCTTCCATCAGAGCCTCTAGGTCACAGAAAGGGCTCAGCACAAGGTTAATGGCCTGCTTGCCATTTTTTGACTAGGGCACAATTCTTTCCTGTCTTAATTGACTCAGATTGGTTTCTTAGCCCAAATCTCTCACCCTGCCATTGAGGCAAGAATAACCATTGGGACTATCTTTTTCTCTGTGGACATAAACGTGAGCTTTCATTCCATTGGTGATGCTGAATGATCCTCTTTCTGTGCTTTGATTTCTAGGACATCAACAATTGTTGGCAGCATCTGGAGCAGGCAGAGAAGGGCTTTGAGGAGTGGTTGCTCAATGTGATTCGGCGACTTGAGCGACTCGATCATCTGGCAGAGAAGTTTGGGCAGAAAGCCTCCATCCACGAAGCATGGACTGACGGTAGGAGTCTGGGTTGGCCACTGCGGTCTCTTCTCTGTCTGCCTAGCTTTTGTGAGGGAGATTCTGAGTCGGGACCGCTCGCCTCAATTCTGCAGGCACTTCCCCTATGAGAGCTGACCAGCCAGGGCTGCATGGAAGGACAAGGGACATGGGGGAGCTGGGGCCTTTAGTCAGCCTGCCTCAGCTCCCTCAGCTGTCAGGTCCAGACAGGCCTCTGAAGCCACAGAGGGGACAGTATCTTGTCACACAGACTAATGCTGCCTCTCTTTGGGGTGGTCTGGCTGGAGCAGGCAGCTTCTCAGTTTACTCTTCCTTCCTGTCCCTGAGCTATCCAGGAGACTCCCCAGAAAAGACCCTAATCTGCTCTGGGTTTGTGTGCAGAGAAGAGAGGAATGTGATTTGTTTAGCTTGGAACTTGAGCATCGGCCCATTAGACAGAGTCGATCCATGTTCCTCCATGGAAATATGACCTCTTTCCTCCTGGCCCTCTCAGGATTCCTGGGGAAGCTGACTCCATCACAGCAGTTCTAGGCTTTGTGTCCTTTGTCTTTAGAGGCAGCTAGGTGCTTGGTCCAGAGTTCACCTCTGACCTGAGGCCCTTCCTAGCTGTGTGGTGACACACACAAACACTTCAACTCTGTCTGCCTCAAATGAGGAGAACAATAGACCCTCCCTCCCAGGGTTGTGAGAATCAATGAGATAATGATTAGCACAGTGCCCAGCTCACAACTGGCACTTCAGGAACCCTATTGTAGCCCCTCTCCTCTTCCTTATTTCCTGACTAGTTTGTGTGTGTGTGTGTGTCTCAAAGAAAGGATCAGCTCCAGTTTTTGATCTCAGATCTCTTCTAATCTAGAGATTTTCCTACTAACATGCACATGAACCCCAAGAACCTACTTTCAAACCTCAGTTCTGCTTACTTGACTCTGCGTATGACCTTGGCCACAAAGTTATTCCATCCTGTCCTCCAGAGCTTTGGCTGAAAGCCGTGCCAGCCAAGCACAGGCTCTGGCTGGTCTTCCTGCATGGCCTTGCTCACAGACTTTGGAGCACAGACTGGCTCATCACAGGACTGCCCAGAAACTAAGAAATACTGTTAAGCAGCCTTCTTGTGAGGTGAGTTTCAGCCTCCATTGTGCAGAGAAAGGAACACAGCATAAGAATCACAGGGTTTTTAGACTGTCATTAAACAGAAATGTAGTCCTCCATGGGAGAACCTCATCTCGTGACCAGCTGCTCAAGGGAAAGCTTCATACAAATGAACCTCCCAAAGTGGAGGGCACAGTTAGATGGCAGAGTCTATAGGAGCTGGAGTTTATGGGGCATTGGTATTTAACAGGACAGCTGCTCATCTTATTTCAGCACTCATGAGAAGGTTGTGCTGAAAAGACACCGCAGTAACTGCATTGAAAATAACTGCAAGTTAGGCAGAGGTTGGAGAGGCAGAGAAGTTTTATGAAGCTCTTCAGTGACCACCTGTTAGCTTTAGGAATGAATACAGATGCTTGCTTGTCCTTTAAAGCCCCTCTTGCTCCCATCTACCTTTCCAGGCTTGTACATCACTGCCCTTAATCTTGGATTCCATGGCCCAGCCCAACTAACCTTACTGTTCAGGACACATGATATCCCATCTCTCTTTTCCCCTCCCTTTATACAAACTGCCCAGATTCCTGTGTGAGGGCTTTTCTTCTCTCCCTTGCACCCCCCCACCAAAAGTTACCATAGAGTGTGTGTGTTTGTGTCTTTTACATAAGACCCCTCAAAAGGTACAACAGAGGTCTTGCCTTGTTCAACCCTCTTTGTAACTATCAAGAAAGCATAAAGCAGGGTGGAGCTTGCTTGTTAAACTAGATTGTCATTGGGGGCGGGATTCATGGGAGGCTGGGTCACAAAAGAAGTTCCTGTAGTTGATGAGGCACAGATGGGCTGTGGTCTGTGTCATGGGAAGGAATCAGCAAAGTCATGGATCCATTTGAGTACTGAGTGACAGATCACTCCTTTGCCATAGATTTTGGTTTTTAAATGACTTTGTTGAACCAGATCCCTCAGATCCCTTGCTCTGACCCATTGGAGTCCTCTGCTTGCTCTTTCCCAGGGTTTTCCCAACCACAGGGCCCAGGCCCTCCTCAGGCCATTCTGCCCCGGGGTCTTTTGAGATCCCTCCATAGTTAATATTGTTCTTTCTCTAGTGTATGTCCAGGTAGACTCCCATGCTGGCTTATTGTACTCTCATTCCCCAGAGCAGGGTCATGTGAAACCAGTACTTACTCCCTGCTTCTGACAAGAGACAAAAAGGCCATCTGAATTTGTGCTCCTGCCTCCCAGCCTTTAGTTCTAACTCAACAGTCTTGCCACTGAATTCTGGCAAAACTTTAGTCCAGGTGGATTTAGTCCAGCATCTGTCAGGTTGCTTGTCTTTGACTAAATTATTTCTGATATTGATTTGGTTCTCTGGTTTTCCCTGAGGGATGAGGTACCCCAGAGGCTTCACAGACACAGGGAGGAAATGCTTTTAGGGAATGGCGTTTTCCACTCCATTGTGGTGGCCCTGGCTAAGGCAGTCTCTTCTGCTATTCTCGCTTGCCTAGCAGTCACTGCAATGGGCTTGGAGTCAGAAGTCCCAAGTTGGAATCCTGCCTCATTTGTGCATGACTCCAAGAAGACACTGAGCCTCCTTCAGCCTCAGTTACTCTGTAAAATGAGGAATAGCATCTGCCTGACAGGGTTGTTGTGAGGTCAGTGGAGATGACAGATAATACACTATTTGTTTTCGTGTTAGGATAAGGCAGTCAGTGCACTCATTATGGTGTCTATCCTTGATGGGAGGCAGGAAAGGAGGGTGAATGCCTTTTATGCCTTTATAACTTGATTGCCTTCTTTCACCCCTGCATCTGGGTTTGGGTAGAAGGTCTGGAGAACTGTCACTGGGTGGGCCCCTGGAGCCTGAGTGCTCTGAAACCCCACAGCCAATCAGACCCAGTGAAATCAATCTCAGCCCTCCTAGGGCCCTGCAGGAGATGCTTGCCCTGAGCCAGACCTCTGGGGAGCCTCTTTTCCTTGGAAGTGTGTTTTTCTTCCCTAAAGTTCCCCTGAACGGGTGTGAACTTTCTCTTTCTTCCTTGACGTTTGTTCTCAGGTGTATAATTACTCAGACTCCAAGCCTAATAACAGCATTTCTCGCCTTCTTTTAAGGCCTGACAGACGAACCCTTCACTTCCAGCTACCCCATTGTACCGAGCCTGGGAAAGCTGGGATGGTGTAACTCTGGGTAGATAGAGATAAGGGACGGCCCCTCAGATTCTATGCTGGGCCTCCATCCAACCCGCTCCCCTCCTTTTTGCCTCAGGCCTGTCTCCATCCCTGCCTTCATTCACATCACCATGGCAGGAAAATGAGAAGGTGCTTCATAAGCCAGCTCATCTTGTTCATACCTGAGCAGGAATAATGCTCCCTTGTACAGGATCCCTGACAAGCCTCCACTCCCAGAGCAGGCTTATGTTGCTTTTTAAACTTTGTTGGGGTTTGGTTTTGTTTTTTCCTGGCTTCAATCTGCTGTGTTTAAGTTGCCTTCACTCCTTCTAGTTCTGCTCTCTTCCCTCCAATCCCCAAGCTCTGCAGCTGTCATTTTTTCCCTTCCCACTCCTTCTCCCATTATCCCCAGTCTTATTTCTATAGGTCAGACATCCCTATTCCTTTAGCCTGTCGTCTTATACTTTGGTCATTGAAGACAACCTAAAATGTGACTGCTTGACACTCTCATGAAGATGGCTTCTCTGGGCCAGAGACAGCACCACTGGGTGCAGTCAAGAGGGATGGGTCGGCCAAACTCAAGTGTTCTCTCCTCTCCGTACTCAGCTATCCCCAGGCTAACCCAGCATGTCGCCTCGGGCTTGATGGGCTTGATGGGACTCACATGTCCTTGTTTCCCTTTCCTGGGTCTCTGTTACCCTGCTCTGACTATTCCTCGCTGATCCCTATTCCATAGGTAAGGAGGCCATGCTGAAACAAAAGGACTATGAGACAGCTACCCTGTCTGACATCAAAGCCCTCATCAGGAAACATGAGGCCTTTGAGAGCGACCTGGCAGCCCACCAGGACCGCGTGGAACAAATTGCTGCCATTGCCCAGGAGCTGAAGTATGTTGGCTTCTCTCCCACGTGGGGCCCAGGGTGGGGAAAACATCCTCAAAAGAAGCCAAACGCTGCCACCTCATGATCTGATCTTTGGGGAAATGCTGTCATGAGAAGGTTCTTTGAGGAAGAACTAGCAACCTTCTGTGGCCCTTGGTTTTTGTCTCCTTCCACACCAGTCCTTTATCTGCAGAGGACTTCCTGAACCACTCCTCCATAGTACCTGAGTCATATAAATAGGCCTTGGGCTGTTTTAGTAGAATGGCTTTGGTGGGAGGGCCTCTTGGCCTCTCTCTGCCTCACTCTGTGTGGGTCCTGCTGGCCCATATGCTCACTGCATGGCTGCGTTTGAGCAAGGCTGCCCCAGGCCCAAACCCTGCATCCCATGGGGGAAGTGGAAAGTACAGTGGCACTATTGTTCCTGGCCCTCCCAGCCCCCTTCCCTTCTTCCCCAGATTAGAATGCACTTATTGTAAGAGCTTCCAGGCAGCCTGGGATTTTTTTCCTCACTTCCCTACCCTAGTCAGATAAACTCATGCACACAATTAGTACACTCAGTATTGGGCCTTTGGGGAGCCAGTGAATGTGTGCCTTATTCCCCTACATTGGGTGGCTACCACCTAGAAGTGGGAGGCCCAGAGCATGACTTAATGGAAAAATCCTTCAGTCCCAATGGGGAATTCCCAAAATAACTGTCTGTTCCATGTCTAGAACTGCCCTTTGCACAGCCCTCCCCTCCCCTGTCTGCCTTTACCATCTCCAAAGTTACACTTATTCTATGAGGTTGAATCTCCAATGTGGATGGGACACATTTCCTCTCTTACTCAGGCCCTTCTTGTCATCAGGTTCCCTCTCCCCATCCTCCCCTTGGCAAATGTGATATATGACAGTCCTTCTACATACTTGATGGCATTTGGTGTTGCCTGCCCCTGAGTGTTTGACATTGCTGCCCCCAATGGAAAACCTGTAATTAGCATGAGATCCCAAAAGATTATGTCATCTACTTCCCTACCTCTAAGTAGTGATGGACCTACCTATGCCAATTAGCATCTCTAATAGATTGAAAGACCATTGCTTGTACCAAGGAAAATGGGCCTCAGCGGATCTCCACAGTCTTTCTCTCCCTGTCTTCACAGTGAACTGGATTATTATGATTCCCCAAGTGTCAATTCTCGGTGCCAGAAGATTTGTGATCAGTGGGATGCCCTTGGCTCGCTGACACATAGTCGAAGAGAAGCTCTTGAGGTGAGGTCTTTGGGGCCTCTTGATGCCCTGCACTGACCACGCTCACCAGATCCCAACTTCTCCTCATATGCTAGAAGTCTCGATGGCAGAGAGGACAAAATAGCTAATACACATCTGGGTAGATACCATTTTTGTCTGAAAAAGATCCGTGGGGCTTAATGAACTTCAGGCTAGTTCAGAGCAAGTCAGTAGTGTGATATGCCTGCTAGAGAATATCCTGCTCTGGGCTGCCCTAGTCCCTAGCTTGAGTATTATTTTTGCCTTATTTTATGGAAGACACTGACAAGCTTGAGTACCCAGGGAAGGCCAGTCCTGCCAGTAGAGGGCCTTGAGGCTATGCCAGGGAAGAATCCATTGAAGATCCTGCTGGGCTATGCAGTGCGAAGAAGAGAGAGCATGATCATTGTAGGAAGTACTCCCAGAGGGCAGTAGGGGAGGCACAAAGCAACAAACTCCATAGCAGTGAGAACTGGTCCAAGTGCAGGAGGCAACTCCAGCCTCTCAGAGTGAAGCTTCTTCTCCCTGGTGACTTTTCCTGAAGCACCTCTAGAGGGCATGCCTGTGCGGGTGCAGCTGGAGCCAGTTAGCTGCTGATGGGAAGGGAAGTCTGCCCTTTGCTTCTCCACCCACCACCACCATCACCATTCTTTTGATTTCCTCTTTAATGACCCTTCCCACCGTTCTCCCCACTTCAGAAAACAGAGAAACAGCTGGAAACAATTGACCAGCTGCACCTGGAATACGCCAAGAGGGCAGCGCCATTCAACAACTGGATGGAGAGTGCAATGGAGGACCTCCAAGATATGTTCATTGTCCACACCATCGAGGAGATTGAGGTAGAGAGGAAGCATCTGTCCCCACCTCTGAGAAAACCCACCAGACCTGGCACTCTGCCATCTGATTAGGGCACCTGGAAGCCAGCAAAACCCTCCATTCTCCTCTTTTCTGGTCCCTCAAGACAATCCAGATTTTATAGACAGGGTCTCTGGGAGCCCCCATGCTTTGACCAGCCTAGAGCTGAGGGAAAGAAAAGACAAATTCATCTACCTTTTCCATTAGAACTGTTGACAGTTCCTGCTTGCTGTCTAATCCCTGACTGCTCCTACCCTGCAGGGCCTCATTGCAGCCCATGACCAGTTTAAGTCCACCCTGCCGGATGCTGACAAGGAGCGGGAGGCTATCCTAGCCATCCATGGAGAAGCACAGAGGATTGCTGAATGTAACCACATCAAGCTGTTGGGGAGCAACCCCTATACCACTGTTACCCCCCAGATCATCAACTCCAAGTGGGAGAAGGTAAGGCCAAAAGGCAGGCTGGGAACAGAGCTTTGTGAGCTTGAGGCTGACCCAGAACACGACCCTTGTTTCCGAACTTTCTCCTGGGCAGGTTCAGCAGCTTGTGCCAAAACGAGATGATGCTCTGCTAGAGGAGCAGAGCAAGCAACAGTCTAACGAGCGCCTCCGCCGGCAGTTTGCCAACCAGGCCAACATTGTGGGGCCATGGATCCAGACCAAGATGGAGGTGAGGGTGGAGTCAGTCACCAAGGGCTGAGCATGGGCTTAGAGCACCCCCTGGTGTCAGATACAGACCCCAGCAGTCTGCATGAGCACTAAAAGAGTTCACATTCAAGTCTTTTAGACCAGAAATCAAGAATAATGCTGGATCCTTCCAGAATCTGTCGCAAAGGCATTGGGATTGGGGGAGAAGCCATTGGAGTTAGAGTGGCTGGGGGAGGCCTCATCGTGGCCTGAGCAGGGGCACAAAGGTGACATGCCATTGATGTTGATCCAGGGTGGTGGACATGATGATAAAAACCTAGGAGCTGGCAGGCCCAGTTCCTGTTGAGATGGCAGTGGGAGTTAAGAATGAAGCCTTTAGAAAGGGCTGTCTGCCCTAGGCAGGAGCATTCTTGGGGGAGGAAGAAGCTCATTTGGTTTGGGACTCTCCTTCCTTTTCTTGACCCAGGAAATTGGGCGCATTTCCATTGAGATGAATGGTACCCTGGAGGACCAGCTGAACCACCTGAAGCAATATGAGCAGAGCATTGTGGACTATAAGCCCAACCTGGACCTCCTCGAACAGCAGCACCAGCTCATCCAGGAGGCCCTTATCTTTGACAACAAACACACCAACTACACTATGGAGGTAGGAATACTGCTCTGGAGAGCTTTGGGACCTGGCATGCTCACCTCATGCTGGGGGATAACTCAGCCTGACTTTGCCTCTTCGTAGCATATTCGTGTGGGATGGGAGCAGCTCCTCACCACCATTGCCAGAACCATCAATGAGGTAGAGAACCAGATTCTGACCCGGGATGCCAAAGGCATCAGTCAAGAGCAGATGCAGGAGTTCCGGGCATCATTCAACCACTTTGACAAAGTGAGTCAATTCAGACCTGCTCCTCCTGTGCCACATCCCTATGTCCTTCCCAGACCACTTCATCCAGAACCTTTCCTGATGTCCTCTTCCCCGCCTTCACCTTCATTCATTCATTCAGCACTTAATGAACAAACATGTACAGCATTTTTGGGTGAGGAAAGACAGAGTAGGAGGCTAGAGAGTTGTACAGTCATTGTGCCTACCTTCAGTGAACTTACTGCCCTAGTCTAGCAGGCCAGAGAAGACAACTGTACAAACACAGCAGTGATATTCACACAAGCTATTACAAGGAAGGTCATGAGCAGTGAAAGTTCCCAAGTCTATCTCCAAGACCAGAAGATCAGTCCTGTGTAGATGGCTATAGCAAAATCATTCCATGGGCTGCTCGAGAGGGAGAGTATACCCTAACTAGGAAAGCTTGCCCCCACCAGGAAATCCTCTCTATCCCTTACATCTCTTACTGCCTGTTACCTAATACAGGGAAGTATGCCTTCCATTGTCCTCAAGGTCACCCAAGTAAGGGGAAGGAAAGATGGGGCTGAGCCAGAAATTCGTGTCAGAGGAACTAGCTGAAAGCTGCTCTTCTGTCAGGAATCTAGCTGGACAAGCTCATCCCTCCTCTATTCTCTAATTCCATTTCCCCAAACTTCATTCCCCCATACCCCTTTCCCTAGGTCACTGTGTCTGTGTTACCCTCTAATGATGTATTTCCCTCCTGTCTGCTTTCCCATGTGTACCTCTTCCCCTTCCCCAACCCTGCATGTGGCCTTGTGACTTTTTCTCCCTGTCTCCGGCCTCGGTTTCCATACCCATCCCTCTTCCCCTCCTGTTCGGTGGGTTCTGGACTGTGCCCCCCTGGATGGTTCGGCAGGATCACGGCGGGGCGCTGGGGCCTGAGGAGTTCAAAGCATGCCTCATCAGCCTGGGCTACGATGTGGAAAATGATCGACAGGTATGAATGCCCTGGTGGGAGTGCCCACCCAATGGTTTAATTAACTGCCTCTCTCTCTCTCCCCCCTTCTCCCCCTCCTCTGCCTTCCTTTCCCATTCTCCATTTAAACCATCGCTGTTGTGTCCATCCTCGCTGGCCTCCACTCTTTTCATGCTTTTCTCTTACCTTGAGTGTTCTTGGCCTTCTCTGTCTGTTCATCCATCCCCCTCGCCTCTCTTTCCTGCTTTTCATCCTCCTCTTGCGTCTGCCACCTCCTTCCTTTCATCCTCTGTTCTGGGGCCTACCCTTCCGCTGTCCTTCCCTTGGAGCAGAAGCAAACTGGCAGCATGGACGCTGATGACTTCCGAGCTCTGCTTATCTCCACAGGATACAGCCTGGTACGCTATGCACTCTCTTTGCCCTTTCCTCCTCCTCCAAACTTGCCAACTCCCTTGGAAAGGAACACAGCGTTCCTGTCTTCTATCTGCTTTTGACACATCCAGGTGGGAGGGCCGCACTGCTTTCGGCTACTCCCACCACCTCTCTGGCCCCTTGCTGACTTGCTCAAAGTCTCCTCTACTTTCTCTCCCAGCATCCCTGCACTCTGGGCTTTGCCAAACCCCAAAACAGAGGGAGTCTTTTTTTTCCCTTTGCTTCTCTCTGCCGCTCCCCCTTTCCTTTTTTTCCCTATTTCATTTTTTGGTACCTATGAGCAGAGTTGGCTGGTGGCCTAGGTTTAAGTGACTAGTCATTTCGGATTTTTTTTTTCAGGGGGTGGGGGCCAGAACTAGCAAACATGGGCAGCCAAACCCCCAGAGTATAGAGCGGGAAGGGTTGGTTATCTCCCTTCTTCCTTGGAAGATTCTTGTCAGAAGGCAGACATCCAGTGACTCCTGGTCTAGTTTTGAAAATAGGTGGACAACTCCTCAGAAAGTGCTAAACATGCCTAACCCTTTGCTAGGTACCATTGAAGAGACAAGGAGAGTTAAGGAACTCTGAAGTTCAAGCAGGGGTTTCTAGGCTCCTAAAAAAGAGGATAATACCAAACTGTCGGCAAAGAACCAGGTCTTTCATCCTTTAAAGAGCTTGCTTGAGCATGAGAGCCGAGCTCTACTGGCTAGCTGCCTCGCGGGGCCCTGTGATAGGAGATAGGTTGCCTTAGGACCACCAAGGGATTGTTTCTCCCCTCAATCAGGGAGGAAAGACCCCTGAACACTGCAGTCACAACACCTCCCACCTCTTCCGACTCCCCTACAGGGCGATGCTGAATTCAACCGCATCATGAGCGTTGTGGACCCCAACAATAGCGGCATTGTGACATTCCAGGCCTTCATTGACTTCATGTCCCGAGAGACCACAGATACAGATACAGCTGACCAAGTCATTGCTTCCTTCAAGGTCCTGGCTGGAGATAAGGTGAGCTGTTTGGTGCTCAGAAGCAAAGAGATGGCTGTCCTCTACAAGGGCTTCGGAGGTCTAAGTATTGGGGAGGGCTGATTCAGATAGAATCATAGAGCAAAAATGGAGGAGACCCCACAGATGTTGCCTGGGTGGGAGCACAGGGGTCTCAGGGAAATAATTCGCTCTGGCCGAGGTCACACAGCAAGTAACAGGTGGATGGACCTAGGCCAAGAGCTCAGGTCTCCTGGTTCCCTGTCTAGGACTTTTTTCCATATTGCCCCTTAGAAGTCAAAGAAAAAGATGGAAGCCATCTACAGACGGACTGAAAAGACAGCTTCTTTAGTCAGAAGCTTCACAAGGGCACAGGGTATAAAGTCATGAAAGGTGTGGAAAGCAGGAACTCAACACACTTGATCTCTGCATTGTGAGAGAGAGTTAAACTGAGTATCTCTCTTGGTATGTAGAAGAGAAAGTGCTTTCTCTTGTTAGGTCATCTTGACACAGTGGAAATTCATGTGATAAATAGGCTAACTGGGCAGTACCAGCAAGGTTCAGAAGGACTGGATGGGAATTCTGAGGGCTGCATCAGCAGAGGTTCCAACAGGCTTGTATATTCCTGTTTAGTGGAAGTTAACTCTGCCAGAAGTCAGAGTGCGCACCCCCCCATCCCCCTAAGGTTTTCCTATTCCTGCCAGAACTTCATCACGGCTGAGGAACTTCGGCGGGAGCTGCCCCCAGACCAGGCTGAATACTGCATTGCCCGAATGGCTCCGTACCAGGGCCCAGATGCTGCTCCTGGAGCCTTGGACTACAAATCCTTCTCCACGGCCCTATATGGCGAGAGTGACCTGTGAGCTACCTGCTCCCTCTCACCCCTGCTGCCCCTCCCTGAGGAGACACAGCAACCAAACCACCCTCCCTAACCTCCATCTCTGGGGAAGGTGGGGTAGCCTCAAGCCCTCTTCTTCCTCCACAAGGTGGCTTGCTATAGTCCAGTTTTCTCTGACCTGACCAGGTATCTATGCAAAGTGCACTCTCACTCTCTTTTTCCTTCCTTTTTGTGGGAGGCGGGGAGGGGCAGGATCTCTCTTCTCTTAGTTGATTGGCTAGGAGTTCCCCAGCCTGGGGCAGGGGTAATGGTGAAGGGGGAGTTTAGAGTAAATCCTTCTGGTCTGTTATAAATATATATAATATATATATATTTTTTAAAGTAAGCTGAGGTGATAACCTTGTGAAATAAAGACTGGCCTCCCTCTGCAATCTGCACAGCATCATGATAACGTGTCACCCCTGGCACCCCCTGCACCCCCCACAACACACACATCCTATTCCCCTTATCCCAGCAGATAAACTCTTCCCTCCTCCACAAAGTCCTATTACAGCTTGTTTGCTCCCTTCAGGGCCAAAGACCACGTGCCTTGTCTAGGAACCCTCTTGGGTCCGGCTCTCTGATGGGACAAAGGGATGGGGAGGCACCCAGAATCCTCAGCATATGAGTTCCCCGGTGACTGCCCCTACTTCCAGAAAAGGGCTCACCCACAGCCTCCTTCCTCTAAGCTCTTTTATTTCTTTCCATCTTCTCTCTCCTCCCCCTACTTCTTTTCCCCATAAAGATGCTTAAAGAGGGATAGATTGCCACCCAACAAGGGCAGTGTAGATCATGGTCATTTATTGGTGTTTGGGAGTTGGGTGACAGTGGCCGGAGAGGGCTGAACTTGAGAGGAACTGGGGTGGGGATGGAGGAAGAGTCACAGAGGACTGGGGGAACCAGTGCCCTGAGCAGACCCAGTTCCACACACTGGCCCTTGAGGCACCCCACTCACTTTGACTAGACTCTCCCAGCAAGTTTTCTAAGGACCAAAAAATTTAAAAATTAAAAAAAAAATTAAAAAAAAAATCAAATCCCCACAAAAAACTTTTAAAATAATTAAAAGCTTTCAGAGAGTTACTATTTACTTTATTAACTTACGGATTTATTATATAAATATATATTCACCTAGCAACATATATTTGCCGTCTTTCTTGGTCTTGTAATTAAGATATCAGCTGATGATCATAACTCGCCTCTGCCCTCCCCCTTCTCATTTGCTCTCTTCCTCATCTTTTTGTCAGGGACTAGTCTTTGGGGACCCCCCTGAGGGAGGGTCTGGGGCCTGGCTTAGGGGACAAAGGCTGGGCGGCTGCTTCTGTTTGTGGTTTGTGCTTTCTTTTTTTGGCGTCATTCTCATTAATTTTTTTTTCTGGAAAAACCAACAGGACAATAAAATGTGTAATATTTTTAAGAACGATTTCCAAAATATGCTCCATTTCAGTTTCTCTTTTCTGTTTATTTAATGTTTTAGGCTCTAGGTTAGATGCCTAAAGGTTTGCATGGGAAGGAAAATTAATTAGAGCCAGCCCACCAAGGGTTCTGCGCTAACCCTAAGCCTAGACACTTATTGGATCCAGCTGCATTCCTTCCCTGCCTCAGGGGAGAGGAAGTCTGGAACTGGGGCCTTCTCTTGAAGTAGGCCCTGGCCCCTGTCACTATGCTTTGTCCACTTCCAAGAAGAAAAGAGTCTAGGAAAAGGTGGCCAGCTCCGTCCACTGTAAGAGAAATGAGGAGGATTGAGGCCCAATGCCCTGATTCCTTTCAGGGATATAGGTGCCCTGCCCCCTTCTCATCTTTCCCCCTCCTCGCCCCATGTCCTTTCCTCACCTGTCTCTTAGTCATGTAGAGGAGCTCTTCCCCCTCACTGAGATGCTGGCTGCAGTGACCTGTCACAAGAAGAGATAGGTGTGTGTGCGCGTGCATGCGCGCACAGCCACTTGCTGCTATGGCTTGTCCCACATTGGGGGATGAGGGGGTCACTTACGGAACAGGCAGGTGAGCTGGGTCACACAGGACACAAAGCGGTCCAGGTCAACTCGCAGGCGACTGTCGCGGTATCGGCTCGTGAGCAGCTGGGTTAGCTGGTTATTGAGCTGGAAGCCTGTGGGATTGGAAGGACAGAACCTTCTTACCAATTATTACCCAATAAGCTGAAGGAATTGAGGCCCCAGGAGTGGCTTAAGGAGCCTGGGGCAGGGGGGCAGAGACTAAATGTGAGGTGGCAAGAGCCTGCTCAGTCTGTACATGAGGGTTCTGCCCTGGCTGCTCTCGGCTCCTAGGTACAGCAGAAGAAGATTAGAGACCTGTGGCCTGATCCCAGGGTCTCTCAGGAATCCTCAGGCAATAAAAGCCCCAATCATTTAAGTGTGGTTTAGAGTCAACTTTGTTAGCAGCGTTGGCCAGCTAGCCCACCTAGCTGGACACCTGGGGATGAGTGATGATGCTATCTTAAAATGGGTGTGGATGGAAACCAGAAAAGGTTTGAAAGTCTGGATGTTAGCTTCTCAGCTGGGGGTGATGGAGAAAGAAACAGCTATGAAATCGGGAGCTCTGGGTATGAATCCTGCCTTGGC
Source organism: Potorous gilbertii (assembly GCA_028658325.1). Lineage (NCBI taxonomy): Eukaryota > Metazoa > Chordata > Mammalia > Diprotodontia > Potoroidae > Potorous > Potorous gilbertii. The sequence continues at coordinate 22,350,521 of CM053771.1, forward strand.
CACTGAGCCTCTGTGTGAGGAAGGCTTTTTGTGACCCCCAAACTGTAGGCTTTTTTATTCTCAGTATCAAATATAAAAAGAACCAACAGGGTATCTGGGGGCCCCTGGTCTGGTCCCAGTTTTGTAAGTCCAAGTGTCAGGTGGTAGTTGATGACAATGGTGAGTAACGGGGCCTCTCTGTCCAGCCTTAACTGGGGCCTGAGTCAGTCAGGGCTGAGACATCCTGTGCACACCATGTCCCCTACAGTCACTGTTGCTCAGGTTTTCCGTATCCCTACACTTTTTCCTACATACCACAATCTTGCCAGATGAACACAAGATGCTCACTTCTCTGGGGTGTCCTTGGGAATCCTCATGGACTAGGTTGGAGTTCTTTTGTGATTAACGCTTGTGATGTCACCCACTTCCCATCCCATGCCCATGCTCATTAATTTCACTGCACCACCTGACCCCTCTGAAAGGGCTCAGGAGGAGGGAATCCAGATGGGATTCACCCAGTAACTCACTGGGTTCTCTCTCCAGGATGCCTCAAGCAAAGGGGATGCCATCTGCCTCCCCAGATCAGCCCATATGTACCTGCTGAACTGAGTGCCAGCCTCAGCTCATGAGAATTCATGGTCCCAGATTTGTCAGCATCAAACTTGTTGAATGTGGCCTTGGTGGAAGAAGACGTTATCCATCATGCTTTACAACTGTTCCGCCCCAGAATCCAAAGCACCCTGTCCCCCCACTTCCAGGTCCCCCTCTACCACCTGCTGATCTCTCCCTTAATACTGCTCACAAAAAGACTAACAGCCCACCTCCCTCAGTGCTGCTCTTACCTGCCACCCTTGGAGTCGATACCACAGCTGCTGAAACTCAGACAGTGTCAGACAGTGCCCTCCTTGCTGCCAGATGGTTCAGGGAATTATGAATTGCGGGAGAAAAACAGTTATCCTCCCTTCCCCAAAAAAGCCTGCATTTGGCAGCAACCCCTCCCCAATTAAAAAAAAAAAAGTTTTATAAGGATACTCCAAAACAGCGTATCAGATGTTCGCAGGTCCGGAGCCCAATCTCTCCAGGCAGGTGAGTCCAGGACCTGGCTGAAAGAGGACCCATGAGGCCTTAATTTTCAGGCTACATTTTCTGGTTTGAAGGAATTTTTAGAAGGACAAAAAACCCCAGAAAATTCCAGTATTATTTGAGCCTTGTGAATGCCTGGCTAGACTGAAGAGAGGGCTCTGAATGGTCTGGGACCTAACTCAAGGCTTTGGAGTGCACTGCCTGCCCCCAGGCCAACATTCTGCCTCTGGTGCCCCCCCAAAGTTGGTTTGGGGGACTCAGGATTTAGAACTGAAAGGAACTTGGGAGGCCATCTGATCTGGGGCCTGGGAAAGGATGACTTCACCAAATCTGAGCTGGGAGGGTCCACAGGCTTCTTCTGGCATACCCTGTCCCTGAATGCAGTAATTCCCCTGGCAATGCCCCTTGCTTCAGATAAATGTGCATTCTCCAGGTAGAGGCGATGCTACCCGCCCCTCAGGCAGCACACTGCTCTTGGGCAGTCTGCTTCTTAGGAAACTGTCCCATCTCTTGTCAAGCAGAGTGAGCAGAGCCCCTTCCTCATAATGCTGCTCTCATGCCTTCCTAGAGACCCAGCCCCAGTTCCTTCTGTAGTACTCTAATGTGCCCTCCCCATCCTCTGCCCTTTAGATGTGCTCCAACAAGTCAGTGAACTTCCTAAAATATGGAACTCAACAACTGAAGCTAATAGGGGAAGAGAAAAAAGCAAGCACTTACAGAGTGCCCACTCTGCCAGGCATCAGGCTAAGATATCTTGTTAAAAGGGAGGTGGTGTTATCCCCATTTTCCAGATGAGGAGACATGCCCATAAGTGAAATGATTTGCCCAACATCATACAAGTAGGACCCGTCTAGTCTTGATTGATTCTGGGCCTGGCATTGTAAACTGTGCCACCTAGTGAAATGGTCTGGTGACAGCACAGTGGAGAATGGTGGCTGTCACCTCCACCGTTCTAAACACTTAGGTTTGAACCATATTCACCAGGATTGTCATGCCTCACCTGTGTGATTGGGTTTCCAGACCAGTAAAACCACTTCTTTTACAAAGATATTGACAAGTCTGGGCTACCCGGGCCTGTACTTGGACATGTGATGACATATCCCTAAGTTTCGTCATGTTCAAGGCAGCCCACCATCCTTTTCCACCGTGATATCTTTAGGCACACCGCTGCATCTCTCCAAGACTTGTCTCAAAGGGGACAAGAACAAAGGCAGAGTTGATGTGTTTATCGGCAAATGCTGACCAGCCCAGGCCAAGGGTAGTTTACACCACTAGAGTCTCCTGAGTTGGCATCAACCATGTCACGTAGCCTACATCTCTCCATCCTGGCTATGACTCATGTTTTTCTGTGTGTATGTATACAGAACTGGCACCATAGTTTTTGGACCCTTATGAGTTATGTAGCACCTAGGTGGCCCCGTATCTAAAATAGGCCTACCTCAAGGTGCCATTGTCAAACGAGATAATATTGGCAGCAAAGTACCTGGCACATTGTATTTCCTTCCCTTTCCCCACCCCGACTCCCACCCAGCACTTGTTAATCCCTGTGGTATCTGACTTGTCAGGCATAGGTGATCAGTCTTCTTTCTCCCAGTCCATTTTTAGTTTGACAGCCTTGTGCTCCAGGCAAATCTAGTTTATCATTGGGTGCGCTCCATCCCTGGTCAAGTATCCATCATCCTTATATTTTAAGCAATAGTCTAGAAATCAAATCCTCTTCTTAAGGGGGACTCCTGTTCTTGATCAGACATTTCTGACCCTCTCACCTTCAATCAACAGCAACTTTAAAAACAAACAGTTTATGTCCCCAGAGGTCTTCAGTTTCTCGGTCAGGACTCTGTAATCCCCTCTAGATCGAGCTCCTTTGTCCTTTGTCCCCTCACAAACATCATCAGCAGGGAATGGTGCTTCTCAAGTTTGGCAAAGCCTCCAGAAGCTCTGTGCCCTGGATACCTGCCTGAGGAAGACCAGCAGGCTTTCCTACTGCCTTAGTATCCTTAGCAGGAAGTCACCAATCCTTACAGCTTGTCTTCTTCCTCTGTCTCTTGCTGTTTGACCTTTCTCATGGTGGCAACTGTGTTTAGCAGAAGCCTCTTCCTGACTTCAACTGCCCCATCTTCCTTCCCTTCTGGCTCAAGCCTACTCCCCTCCGACCTCCTCAGTCAGGATAAGGGTCACTTCTGCATCCTCTTCTTGTCTTTGTATCACTTGTAGCCCTGTTCTTTCCTCAAATCCTTTATAGCAGGGTAGCCAACCCGTATTTTGCATCTCTACAGCTATGACTTGCCCAAGGTCACTCAGGTAGTATGTAGCAATGTGGGATTTGCACCCAGGTCTTCTGACCCCGATCCAGTGTTCTTTCTGGGTCACCAGCCACCCCTGACTCTCCCGTGGCCTTAACCAGGACTCACCCCGATCTCCAGGTTCTAGAGCTATGCTGAGTAAGTTCTGCAGCTGTTCGGCACCTATCTCATCTTCCTGGGCAAAGAAGAAGGCAAGAAAAATGGAAGTGGGAAACCTGTGGCCTCGAGGCCAAGCTTTGTTTGGATTCAGTCAAAGGGCTGCCCTTGAGAACCTAGAGTGCCACATATGGCCTTGAGGATGTAGGTTCCTAGCAGCCTTCCCTGCCTCTCCTCCAGCCATCCGTCCCACTTCATCCTGAGCCAGTCTTCCTCACCTGCTCCCCACTCCCCATTCAAAGTTACCTGCATTTCCTCTCCCCTCCGTCTCTCCCTCTGACTCCATTCCAATCAGAAATGCTTTCCCAGAATTCGGATCTTACCCTTCTCCCTTCTGTCCCCCTCACCTCTCCAGCCAGTTCTTGAAACAGCTGTTCCATTTCAAACTCCAGGGGTGCAGAAAGGGTCTGGAGGAGAGAATGCTCTGTCACTAACCAAAGCCACCCATCCCCACACCATCCTGAACATGCTTTCACCCCGGACTTTGTCTCACCATGAGCACCTGAAGGTCAGCACTGACCGCATTGTCTATTTCCCTGTGAGAGAAAAAAGGGGAGAGGATTCAGCAAAATCTCCCTAGGAACCCCAACTTCTCCCAACAGCGGGGAGAGTCGGAGGGATGCTCAGATTGGTAAAGGGTCACAGTTGGGGTCAGTTTGGGTTCCTTCTGGTTCTGTGACATCTCTGTGATAGTAGAGAGACTGGGCCTGAGGAAATAAGCTGGATTACTAGTTTTGGGGGTGGGGAGCAAGTCATTTATTTCCCTTTACCACTTTCCAGTTTCCCTATCTATGAAATGGGGGGGCGGGAAGGAGTGGCACCAGAAGTCCCCTGAGACCTCCGGGGTCCAGCGCTTCTGTTCTTTACCATCATGCTGACCCATGGGAGGACCCGAATATTTGAGCTGAAATGAAATGGTTTTATGGGACCTCAGAGAACTTCTAGCCAACCCCGCTCATTTTACAGAGGAGGAAATAGAGGCCCGGAGAAGTCATGGCCTTTGTCCAAGGTCACATCGAATTTGAACTCGGGTCCAGCCTGTAGGGGTGCCTGGATGTGGATGTCAGCGTGGGACTCTTGACCAGGGCTGGGGATGAAGGGAAGGCTCACACGGCTGCATGCTGGCGCTCTGTGAAAATGCGGAGGGTGAAATCAGACTCCTCTCCAGCGTGGGCGGTGCTCGGGACCACCAAGTAATGACCCGGTGCCAGGCGGCAGCGGCGGCTGACGTCTCTGCGGACGCTGAATGGGGACCGGTCAGCCCGGAGAAGGCCAGCCAGGAGCTCCCGGCGCCGGGGGGAGTCCTGCAGGCACAGGAGCTGGGGGAGGGGAGGGAGAATGAGGCTTTCCCAAAGCCACCCCAAACAAACCCATCCCGAGATTTCCTGCCCCAGCCCTCCACGGAAGGGATCTGGGATGTGAGGGGATGCTGACAGGAGGCTTGTTTTCAGTGTTCTTTACCTCTTCAGGAATCTGTAGGATAGAAAACAGGTATGGGGTCAGGGCTGACCTCAGATACTGATCATTTCCTCCTCCCTCTCCCCCTAGACTCCACGATGCCTCCCACTATATGCCTGTTGCCCTCATCTCTTCTATCTGTATGTCTCCCCAGTTCTCCCTCTGCCCACTTCAATCCTCCCAGACCCCGTGACTTCTTCCCAGTCTCCTCTGTCCTCCCCCCACCTCCTTGCCCGCACCCTGAAAACGTGAAAGCCAACAGTGAGGTAGGTGACACCCTGGGCTCGAAGCCGCCTCCGATTCCTCTGGATCAGTGAGAGGAGCACAGTGCACTTGGGGTGCCTGCCACCCCTTCCAGGCCGGGCCCCTCCAGCCCCCCAGCCCCCCCACGGACCCCCCTCATCATCTTCTGCCTCTTCCTCATCCGGCTCCTGAAGTGTCAGCTGAAACTGGGGGTTTGTCCAAAAGGTCTCTGTTTGGGGGGTGAAGGGAAGAGGTCGGGTTCTTGATCTTTCCCTCCCCTGTCTCATGGGCCATCCCCCCTACACTCAGGGCCTCACCACTGCCTGGCTGGCCCCCACCAGCATTGAAGCCTCGCACCCAGCGGCCCTGGAAAGTGTGGACATGCCAGCCGCCCCCCTTGGGCTGAGGACCCAGCACCTCAGGACTCAAGGAACAGATCTGGACTGTGTCAAAATGCTTCAGGAAGTCATCCAGTTCCATCCTGGGAAGGAGAGACCCCATGACCTCTTAGCCCCTGGTCTACTAAGATACTCCCCTGGGCCACCTTCCCCTGGGCCACCCTCTCTGGGCCACACTGCCCTCTTCCTCTGTCTGATGGGTCCTCCTAAGCCCACCAGGCTCTCTGTCCCGCCTCCCTGTTTGTCCTCCCACTCATGTATCCTTCTACTGCCCCCACCATCCCTTCTTTGTTTATCTCACTTTCACAGGCTATTCCTTCAGTCCCTCCCCTCTCTCCTTTTCCATCCTCACCATCTCCCTCCATCCCCCTCATCATCTCCCTGCAGTCTTCTGTCCCACACTGCCCCATCACCAGCCTTCTAATCCAGTCGCTGACCCCTCAGAGCCCCAATGTATCCATCACTGCCAATGCCTGCGCCTCCTCCTTTGCCTTCTTCATCACCCTCAGAGTCAGGCCTTCCCTATCTAGGGGTTGATATCAAGGAGCCTTGGCATGAGCGTAGGGGTCCCTGAGGTGGGTTTGGGGGAGGTGTCTCATCTCTCACCAGAATTCTCCATCTTCCTTCTTCACCAGCAGAGCATCACGCCACTCTTCAGGTAGAGCAGCCCACCGGGGACAGCTAAATGGGAGACCGAGAGATGGTGAAAAATGGGGGTAGGGAGATTAGCTTCCCAGCCTTGGGTCTGGCTCTCAGTTTCATGGGCATTTGGGGTCTCTTCTATGTCCCTCACCTGTCACTCCATGCCCCACTCCATTCCACGCGACCCCAGGGGTTGCGAAGTCGTAAAAGCTTGATTTTAGTGAATCCCAGGGACATCTGAAGAAACAAAGAAAAGGAAAGGTGACTTTGGTGTGATGCCAGGCCAAAGTGGCCTCATCCCAAGCCCTCTGTGCCAATACTGACCTTGTGGGTCCCTGTGACAGAGTATGCATGACCTTTCACCAGTCCGTCCTCTGTCTTGTATTCACCCCGGTCACTCTGGCCATATGGAGACATGGGAAGACACACAAAAGCATTAGTACAGAGTAGGAAACATGAATGTATCCAAGCCATGTTCAGGGAAGAAAGTGGAGAAGGTGGACACATACATAGGAGGAAAAGGGGACAGATGCCTTTTATCCATAAGCCACCCAAAAGCAGGGTCATCCTTAGTGGAGAGACAGGCATATGCGGATGTGGGCATGGCAACATGAAGAAGGCTGTAGGATTGTTAACAGAGAAGAGACAGTGTGGTGCAGTGGTCCAGGGCCCTCTCCCCTTCTCCCTAAACAAGGGAAAAGGAGATATTTGGGGACATACTTGGGCCACCGATGGGATTGACCACAAGGAATAATCTGCAGGGGGCATGTGGGACACTCAGGGGTATAAATGGAAAAGTTATTTGGGACACACACACGCACATGCACACATGCACAGACATGCACACACACACAGGCAGGAGGCCCATGGGAAGAAGTACAGTCAAGTAGACACGTGGAAACATGAAACATGAGAACAGGCACGTGGGGAAAGAATGTCAGATTTGGGGGACAAACATGGGAGAGAGGGAAGTACACGTAGGGGATAGTATAGCAGAGAGAGCTGCACAAGGCCAAAAGGAGGCATGTGTGCATGTCTGCAAGTGTATGTATACACATGTATGAGCACAAATGTGTGTGTGCAGGGACTCAGGCCTGCCCTTTCCAGGGGTCAGGAGGCTCACCAGGGCAGTGGCCCCCACAAGGGATTCCTTAGCCAGGGCATGCCTGAGAGCAGAGAAGAGAACAGGGGTGTCCGGCTGCAGGTACAGGACCTCTCCCACGCCGCCTGTGAAGTCCACAAAGGCTTCATTCATGTGGCCACCTCGCATCACCTCATAGGAGCCATGGAGCCTGTGGGAAAACCAAAGCAGCCCCCTCCCCTCCCCTGGAGTGGGGGTGTGGAGGAGGACAGACGGAGAGAGGGTTTTAGAGAGAGGATGAGTTAGATGAATCTGGGGATGGGGTGGGAGTGGGGAACTTTGGTGCTTAGGGATGGGTGCCCCCTGGTCCCAGGGGCCCTTTGGTGTGTGGGTCCTCTCTGAGGCCTACAAGGGTCAGAGATCCTACCCAGATGGGTCTCAGGAAGATACTCGGGGCCTCTCAGGCTAGGGGACAGATTGTGAAGTTTCTTTGAGGTTTCTGAGCATCAACAAGGGGCCCCAGAGGGTGTTTGGGGTCTCTGAGAATCAGAGATAGTCAGGCTTGGCTCAGTGCCATTACAAAGCAGGTTTATAAAACTCTCTCCATGTATTCTCCCTGGGAGTTTCAGAGGCTCAGGTCCCTATGGGTCAGCAAGGTGCTGGGGATGGGGGTGGAGGGTGGAACATTCCTTACTTGGCATAGGCTTTCTCCAGCAGCGAGGCCCAAAACTCATCTCTCTGGGCTGACCGAACAAAGAGAAGCTTCCCATCCCGCACAGGCAGCCTATCATCCACCACCACATCCACCCAGCGACCAAACTGCCATAGCTAGAGAAAAAGGCCAGGGAGGGTCAGCCAGTCACTGCCCTAGACCCTTCCCCCGCCATCCCAAGCCTGTGGTCCCATCCTGCTCCCACCCCAAGCTCAATGGGGCATAGAACCACAAGACTGACAACATTGTGTCTCTCCTAGAGAGCCTCTAAGTCCATTTTACATGTATTTACAGAGACCTGCATTGAGGTAGTTCAATACAAGGTAAATCATTTCCTTGTGTGTTGGCTGACTTGGGCTTTGTCCCTTGCTCCCGCCCCCCTTACCTGGAAGTGGAAGATTCCTGCATAGCCCCACTGGAAGCTCTGCCTGGGGGGCACCACCCGATAGAGGAGGCGGGGGTACAGAGTGAGGGAGGCAGCCGCAGCCAGGAACCAGCAGTTACCTGAGGGGAGCACCAAGAGGAGTTGGGGGAGCCTGAGAGAGACCCTTGGTGGGGACTTGGAGACAGGAGGACCTGGGGAGTGAGAAGGGGACTGGGGGGCTGGGAGAGGCCCTTGCGGGGGGATGGAAGCAGGAGGAACTGGGAGGTGAGGAGGGGGCAGGGGGGTAGGAATGGGAAGGCTCACCCAGGCTGCCCTGACACACATCAGTCCGATTCATGTCTTCACAGATGAACTGGGGATTTGGACAAAACTCCTGAGGGTCAGAGAGGAGTCATCAGCCCAGAGCCAAGACTGGCCATCCCACTGCCCAGATGTTTGCCTGCTGCACCTGGATGCTGAGGTCTCCCTTAGCCAGGAGCCTGAAGCCTGTAGCCTCCTCTTAGACTAATGACAGATGCTACCACCCTCCCCAGGATGAAAGGGCCTCTTAACTCTGCCTTCAGGAAATTTGGGGCACCAAGGCAACCTGAGGGAGCAGAGATGGCATGGCCAGGGCCAAGGTGATCAGTTCCCCAGCCCCTTGAAGGCCCTAGGCTTATAGATCCTTAACCTCTGCCCCCATCAAGAACCCAGGTGTCTCATCTTTGGGTTCTCACACCCCTCAGGTGCTGAGGCATTTAGTTCTCCTTACCCCCAGTCACCAATCACCCCAGAAATCTAATCTGCCAGTTCCCAGACCTCACCCCTCAGAACCAAGCCATCCCCTTTCACCCTTCAGAGTTCAGGTACAACTTCCCCTGACTCACATAAGGTCTCAGCCACTCCACGTCCTTGGCCTTCTCTGAGTTGGGCCCCAGCTGGTCATAACCCAGGGCAGCAGGTCCAGCAGGGAAGCAGGGATCCAGGAAAAGGTACCCTCCCTGCAGGCAACTCTCCTGGAGGGACTGGTAACACTGGCCCCGGAAGCAGACAGGACCCTGGAAATCTCCATCTTCCTCCTCCACCAGTTGGATGGTCACCCTCTGAATAGCCATTGGGGATACTCTGGGGCCCTGGGGGAGGCTCTTTAAAGCTTGAAGTTGGGAGAAGGGAGTTGCCTACCTTCCAGGGATCTCCAAGCACCACTTGAGAGCTTGGGGAGAAACTTGGGAAGATCACTAAGGAATGGTGGCTGCTTATGGACCTGTGGTCAGTTGCCCTACTTCTGGACATGCTCCACTCAGGGTTCCACCCCTCGTTAATATTAATTGATGGTTGGTAGGGGGAAGTAGGATACTCCCTGTGAGTTTCCGGGCCCTCAGTTGTGGCCCATCAGTGGAACTTAATGGGCTTGGATTTTGGCAGATGGGAAGAGGCTGGGAGACCAGGAAAGACTATAGAGTTCAGGTAGGAGCCTAGGTGGCACCATATTGTACAGAGCACTGGGCCCGGAGTCAGGAAGACCTGAGTTCAAATGTGACCTCAGACACTTTCTAGCTGTGTGATCCTGGGTAAATCACTTCACCCTGTCTGCCTCAGTATCCCCATCTGTAAGATGAGTTAGAGAAGGAAATGGCAAACCTCTCCAGATCCTAGCCAAGAAAACCCCCAATGGACTCAACTGAAAAGGGCAAACAACAAAAGGGGACAAAAGAAGAGGGTGAAAGGGATCCCAGTTCCCAGGAGCAGACATATCCCACCATCCTGGCCCAAGTTGCTGTTATTTTTTCACCCATCTCCCACATCTGAACCTTTGCACTGGCTGTGCCTTCTGCCTGGATGACTTGCCCTCCTAATCGCCACGCCTGAGGATCTCTGGCTTCCACAACCTCTTAGCTCCAGCGCCTTTACTACTACCTCCTCTATGTGTCTTACATTGTCTCCTCACTAGAATGGACACCCCCGTGAGGGGGTGGTATTTGGGATTGTTTGCTCTTTGAACTCTCAACTGGTTCATCATAAACCCTTAAAAACATATTTCTCAGTGGACTGGAAGAGACCTCCAGTACAACCTTGTCCCGACATTCTCTTTTACAGACAAGGCTCCCAGGGATTACAAGTCTCGCCCTTTTCCCCCTTGGCTTCCTCTCTTGGCATCCACAACCTCTTCCCTCCCTGCAGGCTGGTGGAATCCCATAAATGCTTCAGGTAAAAGGGAGTCTACCCTCCCCCAACATCCTCTCTCCAAGAATCACTGGATCCTAGACTCAAGAGACTATAGAATTCAGATCCCTTTTAGGGTAGCCAATCCCCTCTAAGACCTCCTAACTACAAAATCATCTAGCCTTGGCTTGGCTATGTCCCATGGTGGGGAACTCACTACCTGTTTTTTTTTTTAATTTAACTTTTTTTTTTTTTAGCTTTGAATTCCAAATTCTCTTTTTCCCTCCAGCCATTTACTACACCTTGAAGGAAGCTTCAAGGCTGCAAAATTCTGATTGTTCCTTATGTTGACCTGAATTTGACTGTAACCTCCACATTTCTGGCCCCAGTGGCCAACCATAACATGCCTGCTGTCTCTTCCTCAGGCCAGCCTTTTAGATGTTCCCAATGGAAATTAGGTAACCAGCAACCTAGGAGACCAGCATGTCTCTCACTCTAAAGGACTGGAGGAATCCCTGGGAATAAGTTGATCTTCTCTCCAGGCATATATAGAGCATGTTGCCTCTGCAGGGCTAGGCACAGCTAGCCATAGCTCCTGGTGAGGAGAGGAGAGCTCATCCCCTGGCCAGAATTTGGAGGGTGTAAGCAGGGCAAGGTTAAGGCCAGGGGAGGCCTAGCTGGGGAGACACAGGATGGGGCAGGGCTGGAGCAGGCTCCCCTTTCTGTGTCCTTTCCTTCTTCAATTCCGAGACAAGGAGATCCCTCCAGCCCTGTTCCCCAAGACCCCCAAATCAGGCTCTGGTATCCGTAGAACATCCTCATCAAAGGTGAGACCTGATGGCAAGTCCCAGGGTGGAGTTTCTGAACCTGCCTCAGATCAGCAAGCTGGGAGGGGGCAAAGTCTCTCCTCCTCTGTCTCTGAAGTGTCTTTGACACTGTTTGCCCACCACTTGTCTTTCCCAAAACTGTCAATGACCTTTCTATGTCTTTCTCTTCCTTAGGTGTCTCTGTCTGTCTCTGTATCTCCATCAAATGTCTCTGCGTGTCTCATTACACCTCCCTTGGGGTTTCCTGGGCGGGGCTCTGGTATAATCCTGGGGCCCAGGGACTGAACAAACAAACAGCTGCAGAGTCAGATTTAGACTAACTTCCTATTAGAGTGGGCTACCTCAGGAAGTGATGAGCTCCCCATCCTCGGAGGTCTCCAAACTGAGGCTCTGTGCCCATTGTTATGTAGAGGGGATCCTTGTTTGGGCAGGTCCACTTGATGACCCCTGAGGTCCCTTTTACTCTGAGAATCTGGGTTTCTGACCCAATCACCTCTACCGGCTTGTGAGAGCTGGGATTGTGGAGCCTGATTGCTCTGGGTCTACCTCAGCTACTGGCAACTGTGACCCTGGGTAAGTCACTTGATCTGTTTGCCTCAGTTTCCTCATCTGTAAAATGAGAAAGATACTGCCTTGTCCAACCTCTTCATTAGAAGAGAAGAAAGCTGGGACAGAGACTGGGAATCAAAGAAAGAACAATTCTACTAAGTCACACCTTTTACAGAGGGAGAAACTGAGGAAGAGAGGGAAAGAGACAAAAAGGGAGAGACAAAGACAGAGAGAGACAGAGAGAAAGGTGAGAAAGAGGGAAGAGACAGGGAAGGAGAGACAGACATACCTAGAAAGACAGAAAGAGAGAATATTCATGATGCTCACCAGTGTTTCTAAAACACCTACTATGTGGTAAGCACTTCACAATTACTGCCATACTTGATCCTCAGAGCCACTCCAGGAGGAAGGGGCTGTTGTTATCTTCATTTTACAGATGAGGAAACTGAGGCAAACTGAGATCAAGTGACTTGCCCAGGGTAACAGCAGCCAATATCTGAGACTGAATTTGAACTCATTACTTCCTGACTTCAGGCCTGGCCCTCTAGCCACTGAACCACTTAGCTTTCTCCAAGTGAGAAGAGGGGAAAGGGAGGAGACTGAGGCCCTGGGACAATATGGCTTGCCCAGAGCTGCGCAGATGACTGCTTAGGGGAATAACTGGACCTAAAACCAGGTCTTTCGACTTGTCTGGTCTGGGCTTGTCCCTGCATTAGAGAAGCAAGAACCATTTGGACTGAGATGGAAAGTAAGCAGGCCTTAGGTTCAGGGAGATCTGAGTCTGAATCCTGCCTCTGACACTTTACTTGAAACCAAACCTTCTTCTATAAAATGGAAATAATAACAGTGCTCTCTGCCTCCCAAGCCTGTTGTGAGACTCCAGAGAGGTAATAGCTGTAAAAATCGCTTGGCAAACTTTTAAGTGCCTCACCGAAGTCAGTTTCTTAGTAAACCACATTGTTTCTTATGACAGTCTTTCTTTTGAACTTGACTGTTTTTGTTTTGTTTTGTTTTTTTCCAGGCAGGCCCTCAAAACTCTTGTGGGAGGGGAACAACATTCCTTTCCATCTCTCTCTCTGTCCCTTACCTGCCACCAGTTATGAATGCTTACACTGGAGCAGCTCCAGATTTGTAGTGCTATGACAGCTTCATTCACATCCATCCTCTTCGGTTAGATAAGTAAGTCTGATTATCTCTTTTTACAGATAGGGAAACTGAAGCCAGGTGAGGTGGGAAGATGACTTACCTGGAGTCTCAAGGCTATTAAACCCAGGTCCAAGCCCTTCTCAGTTGCCTTGGTATTTCTCATGGTTTGATTATGTCTAGTCTTGGCTGCCTTGGGAGAAGGAGTATTAGAGGTGGACTGGACTAGTCTGACCTTGTGAGATTTGAAAGGCCTGAAGAGGGGTGGTGCTGCAGTGGAAAGAGCACTGGCCTGGAGTCAGGAGGCCCTGAGTTCAAATCCAACCCCAGAAACTTACTAGCTATGTGATCCTGGGCAAATCACTTAACCTTAACAAAAAAGAAAGAAAGAAAGATCTGAAGAGTGAGCCCCCTACAGTCCAGTGATGAGAGTCCATGCCAGTGTGCTGGCAACTGAACCAAGCTTCCAGATCCAGCACAGATGTACATTAAAGGCAGCCCAGAGGGCGTGACTTCTCATCCACTGGCAATGATGAACTGAGAAGTGAATTTGGTGGCGGTGACAGTTTTGTAGTGTCTGCTTTAGGTTGGAGATAATTCTCTTCAGAGACAAAGGTGATAATAGGGGAGGGTGTGTCCCCCAGATATTGGTGGAGGCAGAAAACATTAATACTTCTGTCACTGCTGTGTCTTCTAGGATTTCAGTTATTACATTTAGTAAGTTGATGCCATGGTCCTCTTCAAGAATGAAGAACAAATACAAAAACAGCAGCAATCTTCTTGGACGGCATTCCTTTGAAATAATTAATTGTTGTTAATTGGTTAAATAAAACTGGGATGGTAATCTCTAGTGAATATTGGTGGGAACACACCAGAATAGAGATTGGGCCAAGATCATCAGAAGAACCTCACTACCCCTTAGACACACCCCTAGACCCTTGAGAGGGAGACATAGCTAGTTTGCCTTGCTCTTAGGGAAACTGACTTGCCAATGAGAGTTGCAATAAGGATCCCCAGAGCTTATACATGTGTTGGTCTGTCTGGGATATATATTTGGTGGTAGTGCAGTAGAGAGAGGACCAGGCCTGGAGTCAGGAAGACTATCTTCCTGAGTTCAAATCCAGCCTCCGACACTTACTAGCTCTGTGACTCTGGCCAAGTCACTTCTCCCTGTATGCCTCAGTTTCCCCATCTATAAATGAGTTAGAGAAGAAAGTGCCAAACCATGCCACTGGTTTCAATCAGGCAAGGACTATTTGAAAACCTTCAGGTGGAGAGAGACAGATTCCTTTGGCCACTTGAACCAGCATCCAGTTCTGGCTGAGCAACCAATTAAAAGTTCATTTCTTATCTACATGGTTAGCAGACTAAAAGGAGTCATAGAATATCCACATATGCTCTGGAAAGGTGAGCAGGGCCCTCCATTCCATATTATTAGACTCTTCCTGGAGCAGGTTCACCAAGCTTCCCCACACAGTTTGGTGACCAGTAGAAGTCACTGCACATGCTCTAAGGGTGGGGCTCCTGTTGGCGTGTCCCTCACTGCATATAGAAGGATGGCAGGTAACAGGATGCAAATAAGAACATGGCACACACAGTCTTACAAAGACAATATTAAGCTGAGATTGGTGATGGAAGTTAAAGACACCAAAAATTGTTGAGTGGATTTCAGGGGGTGGGCATATTTGTGGGGGGAGACCTAAAGAAAGGATAGAACCATTGCCTCCCTGAGATATCTGACAACAGAGACAGAAGATAGGGCTGCTCAGTTTTAATTTTCCTTCAGTTTTCTGTGTCTAAGAGAATGATCTTTGTTCCAGAAATGACAAAAGAAATGATTCATAGGGAGTTGCCCAAGATAAATATTGCACCTAGCTGCCCTTTGCAAGGGTGGGGGTCAATTGAATTAATCAGTTAAATCAACCCATCCCAGTTAAAATGCCCACAAGTTGGTACTCCTGGATGCCCAGATATGATAAGAACATCTCCAATGAGTCAATCATTAAGAGATATGAACTAAGTGTGGATAAGATATAGCATCTTTGTTGAATCAATCAATAAATCTGACTGAGATGCAAAAGGTCCTTGGTCAATTTACAAGTCAAGGCAATAAACATTTATGTAAGTGTTTACTTTGTGCTAGATACTTTGCTAAGTGATGGTGGAACAAAGTACACTAGTAGGGGCTCAGGCAGCATTATGAAAACTCTTCTCCAAACTTTCTAGGTAACCACTAGAATCTAAAATGGAAACATAGTATCTTCCCCAAAATTGCAGGGCAAAAGAGGGGTTGGGAGAGAGTAGCTTTGGTAAGTGCTACACTTTGATGAATCCAAGTGCCCAAAGTAGTCACATTCTCAACTTTTGAAAGAACTGGCAGGTATGATTGCTCAGACACTGCCAGTGATATTTGAAAGAGTGAAACAAACAGTTGAGGAGGACTGGTGGATTTAATTTTTTCAAGAAAGCAGAGACAGCAGAGTCTACCAAACTCAGTTAGCTTAACTTCATTTCCTGGGAAAATTCCGGAAGGGATCATTAAAGAGGAGGTTGGTAAATATTAGAAAAGGAAGCAATGATTACCAAGAGATTGCCTGGCTTCATCAAGCTCTTGTTATACCAGAACAACCTCATTTCCTTTTTTGATGGGGTCAGTAAACCAGTACAAACCAGTTTGCCTGATAACTCTTAGGAACTGTTTATCTAGATTTCAGCAAAACTTTTGATAACATATCTCCCACTAACTTTGTAGAGATGTGAATTTTTACACTTAAATGGATTCCAAACTGGTTGGATGGCCAGACTCAGAGTACTCTATGGTTCCATTGTGGCTTGGCAGGAAGTCTCTAGTGGAATTTCCCAAGGATCTGTGCTTGGCCCTGTGCTTTACATTTATATCAATTACCAAATAATATAGATGGATGTCATGCTAACAAATTGGCAGATGACACACAGTTGGGAGGTATATCTAACACAGCAGATGATCCTAAAAGATCTTAATGAGCTAGAGTGTTGGATGAGATCTGATAAGATGAAATTAGTTAATAGGGATGTATTGTAAACTCTTATACTTGGGTTCAAAAACTCAACTTCACAAACACCAGATGAGGGAAACACATAGTTGGACAGCTGTTTGTCTGAAAAAGATCTGGGGTTCTAAGTGTACTGCAAGCTCAGAATGATTCATGAGAATGAGATTTTGGGCTGCATTCCAGGAATAACTGCCCCAATGTAAACCCAATGTATTCTCTTTTGGTCATATAATGCCTGGAATACTATACTCAGTCCTGGGCATCATGGTTTAAGAAGGAAAATGATAATCTGATGAATAGCTACCAGAATAGTGGAGGGTTTGGGATCCATGCCACAGGAGGATCTGCTGAAGGAACTGGGGATGTTAAAAAGACTCAAGAGTGACTTGAGAGCCTCCCACAAATTTATGAAAGACTCTTATGTGGAAGAGAAATGGGTCTTATTTGGTGTGACCCTTAAGGGCAGAACTTAGAGCATTAAGAAGAAATCACAAAGAGACAGTTTAGGGCTAACTAACACTGACAGTTATCCTGAAGTGCAGTGGGCTACCTAGGGAAGTAGTGAGCTCCCCATCCTTAGAGGTCTTCAAACAGAGGCTGGATAACCACTTGTCTTGCAAATGGTGGTGGGGATTCCTTTTCAGGTCTTGGTGGGGCTATGTGGTCTCTCAGGTTCCTTCTGGTCCTAAAATCCTGCTATTCTGTGTGATTCACGTATCCATGTAAGTAAAAAGAAAGTAAAACAGTTATCTGGAGATCAAGAAATGCTAAAAAACTGCAGAAAGAAGGGCATGCCCAGCATGGGATACTGCTTGTACAAATACATGTAGGTGGGAGATGGAGTGTCCCATACAGAAAAAAGCTAGAAAGTTTGTTGCTATTGTTTTTTAAGAACTGTAATGCTTTTTTGTTTGTTTTTTTCTGCTTAAAAGTATCTTATTTTGTCCAATTACATGTAAAGGTAGTTTTCAACATTCACTTTTATAAGATTTTGAATTCCAAATTCTTTTCTCCCTCTCCTCATCTTCCCCCAAGACAGCATGCAATCTGATATAGGCCATACATGTACAATCATGTTAAACTTATTTCCACATTAGTCATGTTGTGAAAGAAGAATCAGAACAGGAGAAAACCTTAAGAGAAATAAATAGGAAACAAAAAGGAGAAAATAGTCTGCTTCCATCCTCATGGAGACTCCATCCTTCTTTCTCTGGATGTGGATAGCATTAGAAAGTCAGTTTGACTGAAAGAAACAGTACATTAAGGAAAATAATAAGGAATAAATGTGGAAAGGCAGGTGAGTCAGATACTAGAGGGTCTGCTGGTTTTCTTCCCAGACAGAGGAAGGCACTTGTCTAGAGTCGTACAGTGAGTTAGTCTAAATACCTTCCCCGTCACCTGAAAAAGCCCTAAAAAATTTACTCTGTTCAGAAATCCTGGAGAAGAGACACACCCAGCCCCTATCCCAGGCTTGAAGCTGGAATTCCCAGCAGGCATCAGTCCAGCACCCACTATATGGTTCTGTCTGTAAAGACCATTGTGAGAGAAAAAAGCAGTAAGATCAAGAGAATCCCCATGTGATGCTGGGATTCCTTTGACTCAAGTCTTTCCGTCTCCCTTGGAGACAGAGTTTGGTCTGCACATGTCCTTGGGAGCAATGGCTTTGACATTCAGGATAAATGAGTAAGAAGAGAGCCTTTCACGGAGCAGGAGGCGCAGGAAGGAGAAGCTAGGAGTGTTTCCTCTGACTCAGACATTCACTACAAACAGACTTTAGAATTCTGGGAAGAAAAGAATCCTTTTGTATACCATAGCCCAAGGGACCCTTTCCCAGAAGGGGCCCTGGCTGGGACTCACATGGCCCCAGATTCATCCTGACCCCAAAGAGACCCGGGTTCTACTCCATCTGTCTGGTTACTAACCACCCCCCCCCAGCCCCACACCTAGGAATAACCCCAGAGAAATCTCTTAAACAAAGTTTTAGTGTCATTAATGTCTGGATTATCTTCACAAGGTGAGTAATGGCCTTCCTTCTAGAAAAGGCACTCTTTCAGGACAGTGGTTTATTTCCTCCTCCACAAAACTTTCCAAGGACCAAAAGAGGAAACAAAAAACTCATTTAGCCAACTATCCTCATTTTACCTCCCAGAAAAGTACACAATGATCCCTGATTTGAAGGAGTTTACAATCTATTGGGGAGATCATAGAAGTTCTCAGAAAGAAATACAGGGAGTTTAAGGGACAGAGATAAAGAGGGACTGCCTTCCAAGCTAGCATTCACATAGTCATTAAGGTTTTGCAGATAAATATCATCTCCAGTTCTTTATGTGGTGGCAAAATATTAGAAACTGAGGGGATGCCCATCAATTGGGGAATGGCTGGACATGTTGTGGTATATGAATGTAATGGAATACTATTGTGCTACAAGAAATGATGAGCAGGGGAATTTCAGAAAAACCTGGAAAGACTGACATGAACTGATGCTGAGTGTAGTGAGCAGAACCAGTAGAACACTGTACGCAGTAACAGCCACACTGTGCAATTGATCAACTATGATTTACTTATCTCTTCTCAGCAATGCAATGATCTAAGACAACTCCAAAAGTCTCATAATAGAAAATGCTGTCCTATTCCAGAGAAAGAACTTGGGAGTCTGAATGCAGATCAAAGAGGACTATTTTCACTTTATATTTTTCATTGTTTTTTTTCTTCTTTGGATCTGTTTCTTCTTTCACAACTGTGACTATATGGAAACATATTTTACATGATTGCACTTATATAACCTATGTCAGATTGTTTACTGTTTTGGGAAAAGGGGAAAGGAGAGAGAAAAATTTGGAACTCAAAGTCTTCTAAAAATTAATGTTAAAAATATCTTTCCATATAATTGGAAAAAATAAAATACTATAAAAATTAAAAACAAACAAATTAATTAATAAATAAATATTATTTCACTTAATCCTCAAAACAATCCTGGGAGACAGGTGCTTTTATTATTTCCATTTTGTCAGGCGTGTTTCTAACAGACAGATGAGGAGACTGAGGAAGAAGAGATACACTGACCTGCCCAGGGTGTCTGAGGTCTAGCAGTAGCTTCAAGTCCGTGTTGCATTTCTATTAGTAATTTGATTTCAATCTTGTATGGACTTTCTGACAGCTCTTCACTGGAAGTTTCCTCCAAATATCCAAATGCATACTAGTATCTACATAACTCTATGAATCAATAGATTTTAATTTGCTTTTACATATATTGTCAATATCATAAAGTAGCAACTTCCTAAATAAAATATTTTATAATAAATTATTTTTATGAATAAAGCTTTTTAAAAGTTACCTAAACCCACTGTAGTGACAACCAAAATATATTGCTGTTATAATTAGGAAAATACCACGAAATTAGATACATATATGTATATATACATATATACATATACTGGCTGTACATCAAGTGCTCTGGCCGCTGTGGCATCCCCTTTGCCTGCATAACAAAGATCATGGGAGAGGGGAGCGATGTGCAGTAAGACTGGAAATATAGTTTCATTGTAGCAGCAATAGGGAGATTACTGAGAGGATACTTTATAGCATTTGACAAAATAGTAACATGCATTTGGACACACCAAGGGCTTGGAACCTCCAGGGAAATAATGAGAAAATAATGAAGGGGCCATGGTCTACCAGACCTCAAACTCTGATATGAAAGAGCTGTCATCAAAATGAGTTGTTCCAAGGACAAAACAGAGAAGGAAGCCAACAGAACAAAGCAGATAAGGAAGAAACCACAGGGACTCTATAAAATGATGCAGTGTTTGCTAAACCCAAGGACGCCCATTACCAGAGGGAGGCCTCCCTTTTTGCCAAGGACTATAAAGCAGTCACACCTTAAATTCACTTTTGACCAGAAGTCTGCCGATAGTGAATGACCCATGGGCCAAACCCGTCCCACCATCTCTTTTTGTAAGGCTGGAACTAAGGATGACTTTTACATTTCTAAATAAAGTTTTATTAGATTTTAAAATGTAAGAAATGATTCCTAGATCTCCTTGTTGTTGACTTGTTCTGACCCTTCATGATCCTATTTGGGGTTTTCTTGGCAGAGATACTGGAGTGGTTTGTCATTTCCTTCTTTGGCTCATTTTACAGATGAGGAAACTGAGGGCAACAGGGTGAAGTGACTTGCCCAAGGTCACACAGCTAAGAAGTGTCTGAGGCCAGATTTGAGCTCAGGTCTTCCTGATCTTCACTGATTGATTCCATTACAGCATGGGAGGCCAGCCCAGCCTTACCCGAGGCAAGGTTTCAACTGGCAGTGAGGTCACCTCTGGACTTGAACTTGGAGGGACCCGTGCCCTGTAGGTTCTGAGCCAAATCGATGGATAAGAATGTGGAACCTGGACTCAGGAAAGCCTGAGCTCACATCACACCTCTGATACCCACTGTGGGACCCTGGGGAAGGCACTTAATCTTTTATCTGCCTCAATTTCCCGTTTCTGTAAAAAACCCACCTTCCAGGGTTGTTTTGAATATCAAATGAGATAAAATTGGGAAAGCACTTTGCCTTACACCTTTGAGATTTGTTATTGGTGATACTGTTGTTATCATACTCCAGAATTCAGGGTGGTAGGGAGGAAAGTACACCTTCAAGGTATTCAGAGAAATGTTTTGTACTTTGTTCTTGTCATGACTTTGAAGTAAATAGTCCATTTTAGAAGGTAATCAGTGTTAAGTGGTTGAAATTAATCGGAAGCCTAGCCACTGGTGCCCTAGGAAGGCAGAAGAATAAAAGGCACCCACAAATCCCTCAGGATACCCTAGAACCCTGAGGAGTAGATGCAGTCTGCTTGGCCCTGGGAGAGTGGGGTACAGCTTACTCTGTACACTAATAATTAGAGAAATGCAAATAAAAGCAACTCTGAGGTTGACACGTATCAGACTGGCAAATGAAAAGATCACAAATGTTGGAGGGCTAAAGTCGGGGTGGGGAAAACTGGCACACTGATACATTGTTGGTGTAACTGAATAGGTTCAACCATTCTGGAAGACATTTTGAAACTATTCCCCAAAAGCCACTAAACTGTGCCTACCATTTGACCTACTCCTAGGCCTATACCTCCAAAGAGATCAAAGAAGGGTGAAAAGAAAACATATGTACAAAAAAATTTCTATCAACTCTTTTCATAGTAGCTAAAAACTAGAAACAAATGGGGTGCCCACCTACTGGGGAATGGCTAAATAAATTGTGGTATGTACTAGAAAAATTATGAATGTAATGGAATAATATTGTGCTCTCAAAAATGAAGAAATGGAAAGTTTCAGAGAAACCTGGGAAGACTTGTATAAACTGATACAGAGTTAAATTACGGAACCAGGAGGATAATTTGCACAATACAACAACATTGTTAAAAAAAAAAAAAACAAAAAAACAAAAAAAAAACAAACCAAAAAGCAATAAAAGACTTTGGAACTCCAACCAGAAGACTGAAAATGAAGCAGCCCATCTCTCTATTGCCAGAGAGGTGGTGAACTTAGAATACAAAAGGAGACATGCATTTTTTTTAGATATCACCAATATGAGATTTTGTTTTGCTGGATTATGCCTATTGGTTTTGATCCCCATTCTTTAATGAGAAGAGAGAGTAGGTGAAGAGAGACAGAAACAGAGAAGACAGACAGACAGGGACAGAGACAGAGAGAGACACACACAGAGAGAGACAGAGAATCTATCAATGAAATATGCTCTTTTTTTCTTTAGTGTTTATTTCTAATTACCCCCTCCTCCCATTTGCCCTCCCTTCTATCATTCCCCCCACATCCCACTTAACACCTTCTCCCCTACTTTCCTCCATTCTAATCTTTAAGGAATTATTTTCTTCAGTGAGCTTTTGGATCTCCTTTTTCATCTGGCCAATTCTGTTTTTTAGGACATTCTTCTCCTCATTTACTTTTTGGATCTCTTTTGCCATTTGGGTTAATCGATTTTTTAAATTGTTATTTTTTCAGCATTTTTGTGGGTCTCTAAGGCCTGCTCAGGTCTCCACTGTGCACTTGTAGCCAACACTGTGCTCTGCTCCCAGTGACGCATGATATACACTTCCTGGCAACATTCCAGGATGTCTTGGACTGGAGATTTGCTTCACTCCATCATTCTGTGGGTTCTGCAGCTCCAGAATTTGTTTAGAGTCATTTTTTACAGGTATTTGGCTGGGCTTGGTGGGAGCGCTCTAGAAAGTGCATGCTGTTACTCTGCCATCTTGGCTCTGCCCCAAAATATACTGAAAAATGAAAATGGAGGAGCCACAAAGGACCTTTGGGCAGAGGAAAGTGAGTGACATGATCCAAAGCTGGGCTTTAAGAAGATCAATCTGGCCTCAGGGAAACTGGATAGCGTGGGGAAAGAGCTGAGATCTCTTAGGCTCATGCCTAAGATGAGTTCTGATGACTTCTCATGTTGTAGAAGAGACCCAGTGTTCCTTTCTTCCCTTCACTTTAAAGTTTTTATTGATTTTTTTTTTTAATTTTTAGTGGCAGCTAGGTAGCACAGCGGATGGAGCACCAGAGCCTGGAGTCAGAAAGACCTGAGTTCAAATCCAGCTCCAGACCCTTACCAGCTGTGTGACCCTGGACAAGTCACTTTACCCTGTTTGGCTCGGTTTCCTCATCTGTAAAATGAGCTGGAGAAGGAAATGGCAAGTCATTCTAGTATCTCTGCCAAGAAAACCCCAAATGGGGTCATGAAGAGTCAGAAATGACTGAAATGACTAAAGAACCGCCATTTACTCCCAGGATCAAACATCAAATCCTCTGTTTGATGTTCAAAGCCCTTCCTAACCTGGCCCCCTCCTGCCTTTTCATTCTTCTTACACCTTTTGATCCAGTGACTCTGGTCTCCTAGTTGTTCCACAAACAAAACACTCCATCTCTGGACTCTAGGCATCTTTTCTGCCTACCCCCCATTCCTGGAACATTCTAGCTCCTCATCTCCTCCTCCTGACTTCCCTACTTCCTTTAGGTCCCAACTGAAATCCCACTTCCTCCAGGAAACCTTTCCCAATCCCCCTGTAGATTATCTTCAATTTGTCCTATCCAGATCTCATTTGGCCATATGTGTTTGCAGGCTGTCTGCCCTGTTAGTGAGAGAGCTCCTTGAAGGCAGGACCATCTTTTAACTTTCTTTGTATCCCAAGCACTTAGCACAGTGCCTTTCTGGTACTATTGGAGATGAGGCAGGGTTGCCTGGGAACAGAGGAAGAAACAAGTCTGACAGCTTCTTTAGCCCAACTAGGTGAGGGGCAGAGTCCTGGGGGAATGTCTGCTTTGGACTCTTGCCCTCAATCTATTTATGCTCCCTGTGTCTTCCTTCTAGGGCCGCGGAAGGTAGGATCGATACATTTCAGCAAGGAAGGAATGAGAGTAATAAGTAACATTTAAGGTTGGCAAAGTGCTTTACATGCTTTACATCTATTAGCTCAGAGAAGGCATTTATTAAGCACTTACTGGGTGCCAAGACCTGTGCTAAGAGCTGAGGATCGAAATACAAAAGCACATGGTCCCTCCCTTCAAGGAGATTATATTTTGGGGGTGTTTTTGAACTTACATTTTAATAAAGGACAAATAACTTACATTTTAATAAAGGACAAATAACCCATACACAGGGTCATGATGGTGGCCAGGAAGGAATACTATTGTTTGGGAATCACAGAGATGGTGAGTGGAGCCACAAGGGAGTTAACTGACAAATCTTTCCCAGAAATGGTAGTTCTAGAGCTAGAAGGTGAAGAAAAGGAGCCAGTTAGGGATACAGCAGCAGGGCGGTTGGCAATGAGCTAGGGTATGGCATTGTTGAGAGAGACTCCGTAGATCGTAGATCCGTAGATCCGTGTGCTGGCCTCACCCATCAGGATGGGGAGGGTCCAAGGGTGGGAGTTCCAAGAAGGGTGTGTCACCAGGCAGGGCAGATGGAAAGAAGCTGACTTGGGAGACCTAAAGCTGGTCCAGGTAAGGAGGGGCCAGAGATCCCAGGTTCAAGTCAAAACACGACCAGGCTGAGCTTACATGGGCCTCAGCCCAAGTAGGAGCTGGGCCTGTTTCAAGATAGAGTTCGGAATTTATGACAAGTATGAGCATGTGTGAGATGTGGGTGTGTGGGTGTGTGGGTGTGTGTGTGGAGGGGAAGATGTCTTTGTTAAATTAAAAACTAGGATAAATGTTCTTTTCTTTCCTCTTTTAAAAGAATATTTGTTCTTGGTATTTATTTGTAAATGAGTAGAAATCTATTTTTTTTCTCCCTCTTGTGCCAGGTGGGACAGCCAGAGGCTGAGTAATGAAAGCAGACATTGCTATAGACCTGAAGGTTTGAAAAGTATTTACAATACAGACGTTGTCTCGTTTGAGCCACACAGACTCCTGTATGAAGTAGATGCTGTGGTATCATCTATTTTTTGTAGTACCTCCATTTTCAGACAGGGAAGTTGAGGCTGGGAAATGTTAAGTGATTGGCCCAGGGTCACACAGTAAGTGACGAGGTAGAATTATTACTGTGCCATAAGAAATGATTCAAAGAAACATGGGAAAACTTCTAGGAACAGATGTGGAGCAAAGTCAGCTTTCAGTCCTGGTCTCCTGCCATATCCCTCCTACTAATGCTGGTCAGCTGAGATCAAGGAAGGGCTAGGGTCCTTGAGTATCCCAGGGAGTTCTGCTACCCATCACCTAGTAGCCTTGAATGGTGATTACCTGCCTCCTTAACCCTCCTCTCCCCCCCACCCTGAGTGTCTCAGTTCAAAATAAAATACACAATAATTAAAATGTAAATAGAAACAACAGCCACAAAACCATGTAATTATAACAACTCACCTGACCCCAGGTGGGAGGAGATGAGAAAAAAATTACTTCCATTCCCTTTTTGCAAAAGTAGGGGACTATGTGTAGGGAATATTACATATCCCATCAACCACAGCTGACATGTTGGTTGAAATGCTTTGTTTCCCCCTCTTTTTAAAAAAATCTTTATTATTTTGGTACCTCGAGGGTGGAGGAGCTCACTTCCTGAGGAGGTCTAGCATGCTGGGATCACTTCGTTTTTTTAGAAAGTCCTCCATTATGTAGAAACAAAATCTGCCTCCCGCAACACCCACTCCCCATGTGAGCTCTGATCTCAGCTGAACTGTGCAGGGCAGGGACTTCATATCCCGCATCCTTTTACCTCTCCCAGGGCCTTGAATAAAGTCCATAAAAGCATCTGGCAGAGAAACACTGAAGAATGCCAACGACTAAGCGACTGAGGCTCCGTAACGTGAAATTATAAGGATTGATTATAACGGGCTGGGGGAGGCTGGAGAAGGGGGTGGGGGGGGGCGCTCTGAGGCTGGAACACTGCGTATCATATCCGATTCCTTCAATATCTTCATTACTTCTGCTTAACTACTTGTCCTGTCTTTTATTCTGTGTTAGAAGGAAAGGTTCTGGGACGACGAGGTTGGAGGAGGGGAGGCAAGAGAAACGCATGATGAAATTGAAGGCTACATGTCAATAGAAATTACTTTCTGTAAAAACAAAGAAAAAGCCTGGGCAGAATGATGCAGATTAAAGGGCACAATTGAATTAATACTTAATTTATGAAATTAGAACGTGGGGGCAGACAGAGGCAGTTCTTTGGGACCCCGACTGGCAGCGGTGGGCAGAGAGGCAATCACAAAGGCGTGATCACAAAAAGCACACAAGAGCCTCTGTGGCAAGGCGGGAGTGGGGGTGGGGTGCAGAAGCAGACGCAGGAGGGTCCGGGAACCGGTTGATGGAGGAAAGAGGGCGGTATGGGGAGGGGAAGCAGGAGGGTGAGAGGGAGAGGTTACCCTGGTAACCTTGGGAGGGGGGCGCTGGGCAGCCTGGTCCTGGATGGATAGCTGACCCGTCAAGGGGTTGGGGGGAACAGACTAACTCTTGTCTGTGCCATCTAGGGGGCAGGTCATTAACATTTCCAAATCATCTCGAAGTTATCATGTGCCTTTCATTTCAAAGCACCATTGGATGTTCTGTTGGTCTGGAATTGTGGAAGTCTAGAATTTGTCTGTGATTTTCACATCACAGGACTAAGAACTTTGACAGCAGCCCCTAGGAGGCTTCTGCTGATTTGGGATGTGTCACAAGGATGGGAATTTTAGTTAACATTTGATGCAATTTGTAAATTCCCCTTCTTTGATCTTTGAAACAGTCTGTATGTGACTTCAAGGGTCCCCTTGGCAATCTTATTTACTGAGATTGCCCCTTTATTTTAGCTGCTTATAAACTTAGTTACTATATTGACTAGAGCAGATGATCAGAACAAGGTACAATTTTTACACAACAAAGTAAATGAAAACTACAAAGATGCAACCGGAAAGAGCCAAAACTTTGAAACTGAAAACTGTATATTTATAATGACCAAGCCTCATCCTGAAGCAGAGGAGAGAATGTATACCTCTCCCTTCTTCACAGAGGTGGGGGGCTGTGTGTGTGGAATATTGTATACACTCAGACTCAGGGGATATAGTGGTCTCATTAAAACTGCACTTTAGTTGTTGCTGTAAAGTCTTTTTTATTTTTATTGCAAGGGATGGATGGAGAAGGAGGAATTCATTTAGAAATACAGCATTTAGATAAATTATAAAGAATTCAGATAAATTTTTTAAAGTATTTAGAAATAAAGGTGATGGCAAAACAAATGTATCTTTTTTTTTTTAAGGTTAAAGAATGTTCAAAGTATTGAGCCACACAAAACATTTCTCTCCTCTCTGGTGTCTCTCTTGGAGACACCAAACATCTCAGTCCTCCTAAGTCTTGCCTTCTCTGTCCAAAGATCCCCATCACAGGATATAGGTTAGTGTCTCTCTCTGAGAGCTGGCTCTGAACTTTCAGGGCCAGGGGAGACCAAAAATGCCACCCCATTGCTTCTCCCACTCACACACCAAGAGGCCACACAGCCCAAGTGGAAAGTCTTGGTAGACTAACCCCTTTGGGGGGCTCTACTCAGGGGATGTACCCAGTGACAAAAGATGCTGGTTTATCCATTCCCCCTGGCCAGGGTCTGGGTGGGCTGGTGCAGGTAGAGGTATCTTTCAAGGCTCCTCTTGAGAGGTGGAATCTCCCAGGGATACTCAGAGCCCCCAGCCCTGAGCCCAGCTGCCTAGATCAGCACCTGTCTGAGATGGAGCCCTGGTTCTGCCACTAACTTCCTGTGTATCTCTGGAGCTCCTTCTCCCTGTACTGTGAAGGGTTTGCTTTAATCGTCCTTAGATCCTTCTCAGCTCTACCCCTCATTATCTGTGACATTGGCTTCCAAGGAAGGAGTCCCTGTTCCAATTCTAGCTCCTACCTGCTCCCTGGGGCCCCAAATTCTTCCATTATCATACCATCTCTCTGGCTCAGAACTTAAGAATGTCTTGGGAAGAGAACCCTACACTCAGTCTCTATCCTCAGTGTTCCTCAATCCTAAGTGAGACATCAAGCAGGTCTGTCTGGGGAGGGTACAGCAGGAGGGATAAAGATAAAAGCTGGGGGGCGGGGGGGGGGCTGGAGGGCCTAGAAACTAACTTCATAATCTGGTAAGAAAACAACCAGAGAAGAATCATAACCCCCAACTCCAACCTTCCCCCAATGCGCATGTGCACACACACACACACACACACACACACACACACACACACACACGTGCATCCCTCCACAGATTCACATCCACATACAAACATGCATGTGCATATATACATATCCCCATGTGGGTCCATGTTGCCTTTTCTCCCTCTGAAAGATTAGCTACACTCCTAGGGAAGGGGGAAGAGGATCCTCTCCCCAGGTACTCCCTATCTATTACTTACTCTGAGAGACACCTGGGAGGGGAGATAGAGACACAGTTTGAGAGCTAGAAGGAACCTTGGAGGACATCTTAGTTCAATCGCTTCAGTCTACACATGAGGAAACAGGCTCAGAGAGCGAAGAATCTTGGCCATGGTCCTCTGTCTAGTAAATAGAGAGCCTGGGTCAGAGCCAGAGCCCTCTAACCCCAAATCCAGGGTTCTTTCCAATGCCCCAGTAAGGTTATGTCTTGGCAAAGCTATTCTGTACTGGCTCAGAGCCCTGCCTTGCCATCAGGGAACCCACCTGGATGATCTGGAACTAAGGATGGACAAACCTTTATAGGGTTGGAGCCAGTCCCTGTAGACCTGTGGGTCCTTTCCTAGACTGATGCTGGGCTGAGGGAGGAGAGATGGCAGGGATGGTGGCCTGGGGGAAGGACCTTGAAGATCAGATAGTAGGACTTGTCTCAGGTCAGCGGAAAGGAGACATGACCAGACAGTGTGAAGGACTGAAACTTGAAGGCAGATGCAGGGAGCTTAGGAAGGGGAGGACCCCTCAGAGAGCAATTTGTTACAAATAATGTATCTTCTTAGCTACATACAACAGCATCTTATCCCACACAAACAATGCATCTTGTTTCACATAATATATCTTATTATATACAAGTTTTGTCTAGTATTATACAAACACAGTGTCTTGTCCTATGTCCCAGTTCAAGGCAAAGAAGAAGGGTCGGATTGGGGGTTCTGAAGACTGAGGCATGTTGCATGTTAAGAGTAGGAAGGGAGAAGGAGGTCCTCTGCCCTCCTCCCACCCCTCAGCAGTTTGTAATCCTGATTCCTCTCCCTGACCTGTTTCATCTCTAACCATTCCTTTCTGCCATCCCAGTCCCTCCCGTCTTTCTGTGGGATCTTAGATTTAGAGCTGAAATGTACCCCTGGGGTCATATAACTCACCCTGCTCCTCATTTTGCAGATTAGGAAACCGGGACTCAGAAAGTCTAAATTAAATGTCCCAAGTCACACAGACAAAGAATATTAGAGGTGGAATTTTGAACCTTTGTCATACAACTTGCTCCCAAACTGGAGAACTTCTGTCCACTAAAACCCTCAGATCTTTTTCAGATAGGCTTCTGTCTGTTCATTCCCAGCCATCTTGTACTTACAGAGATGATCTTTCCAGCCCAAGTCTTACATTTCTTTCCTGGTTAAATTCTATTTACCCATTTCTGGCTGATGTTCTAGCCTGCCAAGATCTTTTTGAATCCAGAGTCTGTCATCCTGTGTGTATCAACTGTTCCTCCAAACTTTGTATCATCTGAAAATGTGATAAGCATGTCATCTATGCCTTTATCCAAAGCCCTGCTAAAAATGTTTAATAGCACAGATCCCTGAGGCACTCCACTGGAGACCTCTAATTTGACATCAAGACACCAAACTATTTATTAGTGCCTTTTGGGTCCAGCCATTCAACCAGATCTGAATTCACCTGTTTGTACTGTAGTCTAGCCCACACTTTTCATCTTTCCCACATGAATAGCGTGTGGTCTCGTTTATTTTCAATGTTTTTCCCTTTGAATACACCCCCCTACCCCAGGGTCTGAAACAATTCAGAGGCAAGCTGACTGAGCAAATTCCAAGATTCTAGTGCAGGAAATGGCCTGTCTCTGGTCCTTTTTGCAGTAATAGGACAGGATAAAAGAATTCCTTTCACCTATATGTGGAGTTCATTCTTCTTCTCTTCACCTGCTCTATCTTCTCTCTTCCTCCAGTGTGGGCTTCTGGAGGGCAGAGCCAGGGACAGTGTGAGCAAAGAGTATGGACAAGGATGCAGGAAACATCAGAGTAGACTGTGCACCATGACTCAATCAAATGTTCTCAATTGGCTGATGGGTCAGCCAAGAAGACTTCCATCAGCCCCATTATTTTAACCCATGAGCTTGGTACATGGGAGGAAATATCCCTGTCCAATTTGCATTGTCCATATTCAGGAAATCTTCCTGTCCTCCCTGAGACCCTGAGAGCCAGAGGGTGTGATGGGGAAGAGAGTTAATATGTATTGTTGCATTTTATTTCATATCCAGTGAAACTATGTAAAGGAGGCAATTCACTAAATGTCTGAAGTTCTGGGTACTGAGAGAAGAAGCTAGAGAACTACCTCAAAGGGGTGGGGGCATGTGCCATAAACCCAATGTTTATTAAATACCGCACTTTAGTGTATTAAATACGGTTTTTATTTACTATTGGATCATTCGTCATAGGCTGTATGAGACAGGGTTTTCCTGGTGATGAAGAGGAAACAGATGCTCTTGGTTTCTCAGTGCCACAGGCACTGTTTGGGTGGTCAACAAGTCCCAGGAGAAAATGATCTTCTCTTGAGCAATCTCCAAGTGTGATCCGGAGAATGGAGCTCTGACTTTGTAGTCAGAACAGCTAAATTTGCATCTCATTCTTGACTCTTATTTTAGACCAGCCACTTCTTTCTCTGTTTTCATATTCTCATCTGTAAAATGTGTATAATAGCAACACTTATCTCCCAGGGTTGTTTAGATGAGAATCAAATGAAATAATATATGTCAAGGATACTATCAATTTGAAATCACTCTGGCTAATATGATCAACACTAGCCCCCAGAGTTGTGTGTGTGTGTGTGTGTGAGTGAGTACTCCTGGATGTGGTGAAGTTTATGAGACAGAAACCCAGGGAGCTAAGAAAAGTGAGGAAACCAGGATACAGAAGATTGTGGATTACATAGGGAATGCACATGTGGTTTTGTTATTATGAAGAATTCTTGGGTTAGAAACATAGACTAGGTGCATGACTGGCTGGGTGACAGATGGGGCATTTATGATGCTAGGGCTGTACCAAGCCATGCCCTGAGAGCTGGGGATGCAAAAATAAACAAGCAAACATGATGACTAAATTCTAATGGAGGTAAGGCACAAGAGAAGAGAAAGGTGGGGCAGCAAGGGCTTGGAGATGGCTTAGGACTTAACATGAAGGCCTGAATCCTGGCAAGATGAGGGAAAAGCTCACCACTCAGAGGGGCTTGGGCTGTATGGAAGGTAAAAGAGGTAAAGTCCTTATTCCAATATAAGAGCTGCACATTTCCTACAACTCATCCATCAATGAGTCAATAAGGATTCATAAAGCACTTTAGCTCTGTTCTCAGTGAAAGGTAGAAAAGGTCCCTGTCCTCAAGAACCTTACATTCTAATCAGAGAAATAAACATGAAAATGATTGAGACAAACTTGGAGGACAAGGCTCCAGCAACTGGGGTAGGGAAAGAAGAGGGGGGACGGGGAAAGATAGGGAATCCAAGCTATCCACAATTGAATGAAAAATGCTTTGAATTTAGACTAGAAATTGACTAGAAAAATGCACACTGAAGCAACCCTGACATTCTAGCTTATACTTCTCAGGCAGGTTGGTAAAAATGACAAATGGGGGAAGGGTTCTGGGAGAATGGGACCTTCTCTACTGGTGGAACTGTGAATTGGTCGGTCCTTTTGGAAAGTAACTTGGAACCATACTCCCCAAAGTTATCAAAAGATACGTATATACCTTTTCACTCAGCTGTAGTATATGTATGTATGTATGTATGTATGTGTATGTTATATTATAAAATAGCATTATGCATTACAGAATACAATATATAATACACAATATATACACTGTAGTATATGTACTACATATAATGTTTCTTTTGTGTTTCTGAATAAAAAAGATAGGGTTGCAGTACAGTAGAAAGGGAAAGTGGACAATATTGGGGCGAGGGTGGTGAGGGTGGGGCTCTTCCAGCCCTTCCACGGGCGATCTCTGGACCCTGCGAGGGTCTGATCTCCAGTTCGGGCTATGCAGGGGCGTCCAGTTTAAAGGAATCTATTCTCAGGAGAAGGGCCTGTGAGACTCCCACCCCGTGGTAAGGAGGTAGCCGAGGGCGCTGGATGTATGGTGGAGGGCCCTCCATTGGAATGGGGCGCTGAATTCATCTTCCCGTCACGTGGGCTGGCGGGGACAAGGAGGAGGGGCAGGTTCAAAGTCTCGGGAGCTCGTCCCAGACTCCTGCCCCCAGCTCCCCAGGGCCCACAGACTCAAAGATGTTGCGTGCAGTAGGTGAAAACGGCCGAGCTGGCCCTCGATTACCCATAAAACCCCAAAGCTGGGTAGGGCAGAGGTGCAGGGGAAGAGTCGGTGCTGGGCATCCATTTCCCGCCGCCGGCTTGGGTGGGGCTGGAGAGCTTTGGGACCCGCCCACCCGAATTCGGAGAATGCGCCTGGGCGGCGGGCCTTAGGAGAACTGGGGAAAGGGCTCTGTTCCAGATCCTCCCCGAAGTTTCATTCCCACTCCAGAGGGCCTGATCACACCATGTTCCACGCCAGAACGCCGGGCTACTGAGGGCATTGCCACTCTTCATTCCACACCAGAACGTGAGCCATCGAGGAGTCCTGAGACTGTGCTTCTCCACGGTTTCCCACGGTTAACTTGACCTCTCTGCCTCCCTCCAAACTAGAGAAACCCTCATTCTGTATACACATCCCCTTCTCCTCCCCTCCACCTCGCTGGGCATCTGAGCACAGTTGGCCACTCTGATCACCCACCTGCCACCACCAGCTTGTGCCAGAGCCCCTGGGGGTGGGGGTGGGGGAACAGTGCCATGGAGTCCTACTCAAGTCAGCTCTAGAGGGTGACCTGAGCAGAAAGCAGGGGAAGGAACAGGTACTATTGGGAAACCCTAATGGCCTCAGGGTCCTCTCTCCCAGACTGGGAATGTTTGGGGGCAGAAGCTCCAGGCAACCTGGCAGAATGACCTAGTCTTCTCTCCCCCATTGACCCCACTGGGATCTTACAATGAAGCATCATCCTTCCCAAGGATTTGGGTGTGGAGAGGAGGTATCTCTTCTTCTTCCTATACACCTTTTTCTTGCCTTCTCTGGAAACATTAGTTGAAACTAGGTACTCTTTTAGGGCCAAAAGAGCTTGGCAGGCTCCTCCCCTCTCTTCTCTCCCCCTTTCCCCCAGCAGGGTTCTGAGAGCATCCAAGGCTCAGAGTGTAAAGGAGGCAAGGGGATCAGGAGACGAATTTTACTTGGAGATGCAGGACTATAGAATGCTTATGAAACCAGTCCTTCTGCTCCCTTCCCAGTTATCACAAGGTGGGCTGGATCCTCCCTCTGCCTCCTGCTGCTCCTGGTCCTTCCTGATGAGCTAGTCTATCCCAGGTATGGGAAGGCTTAGAACTGACACAATGTGTGTGTTCATCCTTCGTTGCCGAAGAAGACCATGCCATCAGATAAATAGTGACATGACTTGCACTTGTCTTTGTTTTGAGTGAGGGAGGATTTGTAGATCACCAGCCTCACTTCCCCTCCAGAGCCATCTGAATCCAGTGACCAGATATTTATCAGGATGACTGGAGATGACCCAGGATGAGGCAAGTGGGGTTAAGTGACTTGCCCAAGGTCACACAGCTAGTGAGTGTCAAGTGTCTGAGGTGATATTTGAACTCAGGTCCTCCTGACTCCTGCACTGATGCTCTATCCACTGCGCCACCTAACTGCCCTAAAACTAACACAAATGGAGTAAACAAGAACCAGGGAATCAATCTGCAGAAGGACTTCAATCACCAACATGAGGAGAACAGAAACAATCCAAATTAAAAGTAGAATGAACTGCTGAGTGGTTCTAGCTAGCAGAGTTCTAGCTAGTCAGAGGCCCTGGGTTCAAATTTTTCTCAAGCCTTCCATATTTGGCCTCAGATTCTTATTAGCTGTGTGACCCTGGACAAGTCACTGAACCCTGTTTGCCTCAGTTTCCTCATCTGTAAAATGAGTTGGAGAAGGAAATCACAAACCTCTCCAGTATCTTTGTCAAGAAAACCCCAAATGGGATTGGGAAGTCAGAAATGTCTGAAAGAACTGAAGGACAACACGCCTTTACTTTACTATTCTTGTGACTTTGGACAAGTTATTTGATCTGCTGGGACCTCAGTTTCCTCATCTGTAAAACAAAGGATTTAGACTAGAAGACCTCTGAGATCCCTTTCAGCCCTAGCGGTCTGTCTAGGAGCCTGTGAATCCCCAACCCTGTGTGGAGAAAAAGGGGCACAGTGTTCCATTGGACTGTGGGCGGACTTAGACCTCAGTTCGACTCCCCCTCTCAACGCCTGCTAGTTAGTTGTATCACCCTTGGAAAGTCACTCTCTGAGCCTCAGTTTCCGCAGTTGTAAAGTGTGGCTAACGATAGGGCCTATTCCACCAGGTCGTTGTGAGGATTATGTGAGATAACATATAAGGGTTTTGGATACCTTATAGAGCTGTAGAAATGTAAACTCTCATTGTGATTTTAGAGTCCCCAGCTCTTCCCAGTCCGTGTTTCCTCCCTCCCTTCCTCCGTTTTTATTAGCGTCTTTCTCCTGGGGGCGGAATGAGGGACAGCCCCACCCAGGCTGCTCTGGGCAGAGGGAGGGAGGCCTGGAAGAAGGGGCACCTTGATCCCCCTACCCTTAATCCCATCCCTCTGTGGAAAGAAAGACAGGAGAGACTTGAGCAGGACTGGGAGGGGGCAATGACTTTATTAGGTTTCGAGGCCTCCCCCTCAAGCCGGCCCCGTGTCCCAAGTAAAAACCACATCCCCGGTCCCGCCCCCTGCCCTGCCCGGATGGGCCCCGACGCCCAGAAGTCTGCGAAGTTCAGAGGATAGTCACGCTCTGGAGCTGCACATCGCCGCCAATCTCTAGGACCCGGACCAGCTGCAGAGGCAGACGGTGCACGAAGCGGTGGAATACAGCATCTCCCGCCACGGCCTGAGGGACAGACACAGAGGCAGACATGAGACTCAGCTGGGCCCCGGGCTCCAGGAGGCCCTGCGCAGCCCTCCCTGGACCCTCTGTCCAGCCCCTGAGACCTGGGCTAGTCCCAGCAGAGACCCATCAAGGGAAGGAGACACGTCTGCGATTGCCGTCAAGTCCTCCCTGTCCCCTTCCTGTCTCCTCGTCCCCTCTTTTCCCATTCCTGACCCGCAGTCCAAAGTCATCCCTATCGTTCTCATCCTTCCCCTCTCCCACCCCGCCAAGGCCGTGTCTCTGCAGACGTCCCAGGGGGCAGCCTCTCTTTGTCCCTGAGGACTGAGCAGGGGAGTGGGTCCCAGAAGCCCCACCCCCTCCGAGTCCTGCCGGTCCCTAGTCTCTGGGCTGATCACCACGACAGACCCCCGCACCCATCCTTGGCCCGCACCTTGTAGGCGTCTTCGCTCACTATGATGAGCAGGTCGAAAGGTTGGCCTCGCTGGAAGGGAACACTGGGGCTGCGCTCCTCCCGACCCCATGCTCCTTCCTGGAAGGTGTTGAACACCATCTCCCCTGAGTCCAGGCGCGGGTTGCAGTGAAGGGCTGTGTCTGCCGCCGAGCCTTCAGAGCACAGAAGGTTCACATGGAAGCTGGAGCCAAACAACAAAGATGAGAGTCAGTGCCAGCAGCGGGGTGGGTGGTGGGCCATGAAGCTCGTGGGCTTTACGGGATCAGGAATGTGCATGGCAGGGGATGGGGGGAGGGCTTCATTGCAAAGACGGGGATTGGGAGACCAGGACCTCCAGACACTGGACTGGAGGGTCTCAGAGATCTGGACAGTGGATGGGAAAGGGAGAGCTAGGGAAGATCAGCCTCACTGATGGATTCAGAGGACGGAGCTCCATCAGGGGGCAGAGAAATGGGGGGCTAGGACAGGACCGAGATCCCCAAACAAAAAAATCCCCAGGAACCTCCAATATCGAATGGAGTGGGGCAGTGTTCAGGGAGCTGGTTAGCTAAGGATCCCTAACACAAAGGAATGATTATCGAGATTAGGGTCTCAGGGGTCAAGGTAGGAGATAGGTTAGGGCTTAGGGAACCCTGGGCTCAGAGAATTGCCAGGCCTGATTCTGAAACAGAGCTCCCAAGCCTTCCTGTAGGTAGAAGTTCTGGGGCAATGGTGGGACTCTGTACCCCCAAACATATACCCAAGTCCCCCATAAGAACCCAGACACACCTGGTTGGGGTTCCCATCCATGGAACCATATCTCCAAATCTCCCTGGGATACCCTGAAACTGCCCTTAGGAATTATCATAGGATGAGTGGCCCAGATACAGGTCTAGGA
This sequence comes from Potorous gilbertii, assembly GCA_028658325.1. Lineage (NCBI taxonomy): Eukaryota > Metazoa > Chordata > Mammalia > Diprotodontia > Potoroidae > Potorous > Potorous gilbertii. The sequence goes on from CM053771.1 coordinate 22,386,611, forward strand.
AAGAGACTCTGAAACCCAGCCACAGTCAGCTAGGATGCACTAGCCCTAGACACTTTTGTACATGCATGGAGACCTCAAGCTTCCCTCCTTTTATGCCTCAGTAACCCCAGACTCACCGATTTCCGTTGGCTGGCACAGTACCCCTCACTCGGATGACAGAGCCAGGCTGGAGCCCATTGGGGAATACAGCCCTGTGAGGGACAGTCTGCGGAACACAGGCAGTGAGAGGTGAGCCAGAAATTCAGCTTCAGGACAGAGACAGTGAGGGATCGCTGGTAAGGACACATTAAGACCCTTGGGAATAGAGAGACTGAAAGAGACACTGAGAGACATTGAGCAAAGACACCTGGACCTGAAACAGAGCAGCCAAGGAGAACCAGTAAATAGAAAAGAATACAGATTGAGGTGCACCAGACAGGTATACAGATGGACAGTGTTGGAAGCAGTTCCTTCCCCACTTCCATCCATCTTTTCCCAGGAGACACTCACGTAGTTTGCCATGGTCTAGTCTGCACAGGCGTTATATGGTGGTGGGAGGTGGATGCCAGCTGGGACAAGTCTTATAAACCACGAGGGTGATGGGGAGGGCCCTGACTCACCCACCCCCGCCTGCCCCAGGGGGCTCAATGACTCACAACCCAGGGAAGGAGGGGAGAGTAGACAGGGCAGGGTGTGATTCCCCCAGATAACAGCTCCCCAACCCCACCCTGCCTGGGGGATCCTCAAGCACAGCTAGGTCTACAGAATAGTAGTCAGTCAGTCCCCCAATTTCCAATTGGGTACCATAGCCTTCCCTTAACAAATATACATCTCAATTAGGAGATGGGGGGAGAGCTCACAAATATCCTAGACCCCAAGGAGGCAGCTAGAAGGTGCTTTGAGATTCCCCAGAAAGTAATAGACAGGGACAGTTTGGGAAGACTGAGACAGCTCACACACACACATCCATCCATACCTATATCCATCCAAATACATCTGCCAGATGACACAGAGCCCCAGGGTGCTGAACTAGGAGAGGAGAGACAGATGCAAGTGCCTGGCCTGCCTCCCAGTGCACTATTCCTCCCCACCATCCCAGTCTCTGAACCCTCAGGTCCTCCTACAGTGGAAAAGGACCTTACAATGGAAAGTGTTTGGAAGTCAGGATACCAGTGGAAAGGGGGAGGGG
>CM053771.1:22388278-22410362 GCA_028658325.1 Potorous gilbertii
ATACATCTGCCAGATGACACAGAGCCCCAGGGTGCTGAACTAGGAGAGGAGAGACAGATGCAAGTGCCTGGCCTGCCTCCCAGTGCACTATTCCTCCCCACCATCCCAGTCTCTGAACCCTCAGGTCCTCCTACAGTGGAAAAGGACCTTACAATGGAAAGTGTTTGGAAGTCAGGATACCAGTGGAAAGGGGGAGGGGATGTATTAATTGAGGGTGGTTTGAAGTTGCAGAGGGGTCTTGACATCCATTCTAGAATTAATCCCAGCTCCATCTGGTATCTTAAATGCTTAGAGATCCTCAGACTCAATTGGAGTTGGGGAGTGGGGTTGGAGAAAGAGAGTAAGCAGAAACTCAGATCTGGAAAGGACCTCAAGGGTATCTCTTTCTAATAACCAGCCTCCCATTAAAGACTTCCAGGGAAAGGGAAGCCTGGAACCCATCGCTCCCCAGTCACACCCTAGGGGCTTCTCCCCAGAGCTGGTATCCTCCTCTTTCCAGCTTCCCTCTGCTGCTCCCGGGTTTGTCCTCAGTAGACTAGCAGGAGGACATTTCTTTTGCACTAATCCCTCCTCCATTTGAGAACTCATTGGAGTAGGAGTTTCGAATGTTATAAAACACACCAATAGATCTGTGATCTTGCCAATGTGGATGTTCCCTGAAATGGTGTGGACTGAGATCCATCCATTCCCTGCCCATCCTGTGTGACTCTGGTACATGTCCTCCCATAAACTGCCCTTTTTGGCACTTTTCCATCTTCTTTGGGCACTCACAGACTACCTTTGACTTAGGTCAATTAGTTATCCATGTAACTAGTCTATCTTTTTCAATCACACATTTCCTTTTTAAAATCATTCTTTAAATCTTATTTTTAATTAGCAGTAATTGATCTACTTTCCTTCCCCTCCCCCAACCATTGAAAAAGAAAAAGACAAACACACCTTGTAACAAATATGCCAACTAAAGCAAAACAAATTCCCACATAAGCCATTTCCAAAACTGTACGTCTCATTTTGCATCCTGTGTCCCCCACATCTCTGTCAGAATCTGGAAAGCATATTTCACTTTGGGTCCTCCGAAGTCATGACTGGTCACAGGATTGTTCACACTTCTTAAATCTTCAAAGTAATTTGTCTTTACAATGTTATTTTTGTTGTAGGAATTGTTCTACTTCTGTTCACTTCACTTTGTATCAGTTCATACAGATCTTCCCAGGCTTCTCTGAAATCATCTCCTTTATCATTTCTGATGGCACAAGATTGTTCTATCATTTTTTCAACTATTCTTAATTTTCTACTTCCCTTCTAATTATAGCTGAACTGGTTTTGCTCAAGCACAAACTTTTTAAATTTATATAATCCAAGTTGACCATTTTATCTCTTGTGAACCTCTTTATCTTTTCTTGTATGGGCATATGTTCTTCCTCTATAGATCTGACAGGTATTTGCTTCCATGTTCTTCTAATTTGTTTATGATATCACCCTTTATTTCTAAATTATATATTTTGGAGCTTGTCTAGGTATATGGCATGAAATGCTGGTCTAAACCTAATTTCTGCCAGACTACTTTTCAGTTTTCTGAACAGTTTTTGTCAAAATACTGAGTTCTTGCTCAAATTGTTGGATTGATCAAACTCTAGGTTACTGTGCTTGTTAGTTTCTGTATATTGTGTACCTGAGTTGTACCATGATCAACCTTCTATTTCTTACCCAATACCCAATTGTTTTGATGATTATAGCTTTGTAGTATAGTTTTAGATCTAATACTGCTAACTCCTCTTCCTTCCCATTTTTTTTCACTGGTTCCCTTGATATTCTCCGCTTTTTGTTTCTCCAGATGAATTTTGTTATGGTTTTTTTCTAACTCTATAAAAAAAATTACTTGACAGTTTGGTTGGTATGGCATTGAATAAGTAAATTATTTTAGATATTATTTTCATTTTATCATATTGACTACCCCTATCTATGGGCGATTAAAATTTCTCAAATTACTTATATCTTTGTATAAAGAGTGTTTTGTAATTATGTTTCTGTGTATGTCTTGGCAGGTAAACTCTTAAGATTTCTCTGCATTTTCTATTTGGATTTTAAAACCTTTCATTACCTGGTCTCCTCCTACCTTTTCAGTCTTCTTATACCTTACACCTTATCCTCCTCTGCACACTCTGTGAACCAGTGGCACTAGTTTCCTCGCTTTTCATATACAACACTACATCTCCCAACTCTAGAGAATTTTCATTGGCACTCCACCATTCCTGGAGCTCTCTGCCTTCTCATCACTGATTTCTGACTTCCTTGACTTTCTCTTAGTCATATAGGAAGTCCCAGCTCCTACAAAAATTATTTCCTGTTCCCCCTTAATGCTAGTGTCTTCTGCTGAGATCAACCTCTAATTTATCCAGTTAATGTCTTGGTGCTTAATAAATGCTTATTTATTGGTTGGTTGGCATTGCTTGAGGCACAATTGATGACTGGTTTTACTGAAAAATTTTCTCCATCTCTCTTTTCAGATCTTTGTTACTCAGAGTGGTTCCCTAAGTGGGGGAAAGGGACTGATGCATTTAGAAATGAAAGTGATATAAAGACAAAAAAAGATACAAGCAAGATTAAAAAAAGAGTAAATGAGACAACATTGTGAAAATCGGTCAGGAATCTGAAAAAGACTGAGTCGTCACAATTGTCACTAATCTATAGGAAAGTTTTCCATTTTCTAACTTTAAGAACCAATACATAATGAATAAACTTCATTTGTATTTGGGAGGGGGAGAATCTAAGCAATTTCCCTACTCAGTGTCAATTAAACCTGCTCTCTTGCTGTTCAGTTTGATGCCCAATTCATTGCTCATTTGAAGAGTCTAAACTCTATAGTTGTCCATCCAACCTTTATTTGTCTGCGTGGCCTTTACCTCTCTAGATCTCAAATTTCCTTATCTCTATTTTGAGGCAATTGAACTGGAAGACCTCTGAAGGCCCTTCTTGCTCTAATTCTAAATCCTATGAACTGAATATCATAATCTGGTCAATAGATATTCTTTATCCACTTAGTTTGTCCTATGTGGACAGTTAGGCAAAACTCTCATTTGAGAGGTTGTACAATGTTCTTGGGATTCATGCAATCCACCCTAATTCATCTGCGTACAAGAGTCTCTGGAAGATTTTCCACTGGTAGGAATCACTCTTTGATTCTGTGCTAAATGTCTTACAGGACAGTGGTGAACTAACTCCGTTGGTGTGTGTAGGTATCTCTGTTTTATGTCTCACTTGATAATAAGGATCAAATAGAGTCAATTAGGTGGTAAAGTGGATAGAGCACTGGTCTTGGAGTCAGGGAGACCTGAGTTCAAATTCAGCCTTAGACATTTACTATCTGTGTGACCTTGACAAGTCACTTGACCTCAACTGTCTCAAAGAAGATGAGCAAAGGGTCATTTAACAAGGTTATCTTTGTTGCTATAATTTTCAAGGAACCTTTTATGATTTTGATACACACATATGTAACCCTTGGTTCAAAGAGTCATTTGTAGAAGACTCTCCTCATTGGTAGAGGCTGATTACTCAGTGCTCTGTGCCTGAGTAAGGGACAGAGTTGATGGGAGCTAGAGGTTTTGGGGCTTCCACCCTCAAGAGAGAAAACATACCACTACAGAATCCTTGATGGGAGAGAAGAACTCTGAAAAAAAGCCACCTTCTGAGAGAAAGCAACTATTCAACTATGTGATAGAGCACTATTGTGGCTATAAGAATTGATGAAGGATATGGTTTAAGAGAAGCCTGGGAAGACTTATATGAACTGAAGCTGAGTGAAGGGAGCAGACACGGAAGAACGATTTCTACAATGACAATGATACTGTAAAGACAAACACCTTGAAAGGCTTATGAAACCCAATCAACTCAAAGATCAACCATGACTGCCGAGGACTCATGATGAAACATGCAACCTGACAAAAAGGTGATGAACTCATTGGACACAATCCATGAGCAAACCTGTTTTCCTTGACTATACATATTTGTTACAAGGTTGTTTTTTTCTTTTATAATGGGGAGTGGCAAATAAAGAGAAAGTGGGTTTCTACTGATTCTTTAAAAATTAAATTTTACAAAAGGAAAGACAAAAGAACTGAGAGAAAGAAGGAGGGAAAAAGGAGAGAGAGGGAGGCACAGAGAGAGAGAGAGAGGGAGGAATCCAGGAAGAGAGGCAAGGAGGAAGAGAAAGGGGAGAGAGTGATAAAGGAAAACAAACGGGGGAAGGGAGGGCACCATGAATTTGTACCCAGATTGAAATCTTTAAACTTTCAATTCAGTCACTTATGATGGGTCTAACTTTAACCAAGTCACTCTCCTCTGGGACTCAGTTTCTTTAACTGTATAACACAGAGAATCAGACTAGGTTATTAGTGGAGGTATCAGGCTCCACTGTGGGCAAAAAGTGACTTGCAAAAACTCCTAAGTTTCCCTCTCCAAACCAGATTAAAAGGTAATTGGGAAATTTTTTTCAAAATAAATAAAACTACAATACAACTTAGATAATGTTCATTTGTGGGTTTCTAAGTCAATCTACAGCAGAGCAGGGATTTATTTCTATCTGAGTTTGACACTACCGACCTAAGTGATCTCACATCATTGCCAGATATCTCCATTGTCTCCCAAGTCTTCTTTTCTTCAGAGTAAAATCCCCCCATTCCTTCTCTTTTGTCTCTAGGATAGAAGTCAGGCTTATTTGCCTTCTATAGATCTCCCCAATCTGGTTCCAGTTGACCTTTTCAGGCTTCTCTTACACTCTGCCACCCCTGAAATGCTGCCCTCTCTCCTCATTTTCACATCAAAGAATACCAAGCTTCCTTTAAAGCCTAGCTCAAGAGCCTTCTCCTACAGAAAGTCTATTCAGTCGTTCCCTGTACCCTTCAAATTACCTTGTCTACATTTTGTATTTAACTTCCTATGAATGTATTTTTTCTCCAATACAGTATAAACTCAATGAGGTCAAGGAATGTTTCATTTTTTGTTTTTGTTTACCCTGAGACAGAATCTATGAGACCCAGGGAAGCTGCTAGTTTAGACTATCTTGAGCATGTTCTGGGCCAAGAAGCCTGGAGACAGAATTAAGAGGCATGAAATTTGTATTCTGCAGGTCAAGACTGACTGGTTTTTTTTGGTGTCTCAGTAGCTGTTCTCAGACTCTGGACAAGTCACTCAGTTTCAGCTGTCTTCTCTGTAAAATGGAAATAATGAAAGCACCTACACTTACTATGTGATGCTGGACAAGTCACTTAATCTCTGTTTGACTTAGATTTTTCATCTGTAAAAATGGGTTTAATAATATAAAATGAAATAATATTTGTAAAGTGTACTGTAAATTTTAAAGTACTATGTCAATGCTAGCTCATCATCACTGTCATGGTTAATATGGATTATTTCTCTCTGAATGCTTTTGATTTGGACACTTCTTGATCACTCTGTGGAGAGTGGGGAGGGATCTTGTTGGTCATTGGTTGTCACTAGGACTAGATTTGCTGACTGTGTATCTATAGAGGGTTTGGAATTGAGACCACCCAGCTTCTGTGAGTGTTCAGCAGCTGCTGCTGCTGCTGCTGCTGCTACCACAGACTCCTGGAGCCCAGCTGAGATTGCTAGAGATCTGTGCTACCAAAAGGGTCCAGTATGATCCCTGGTTCTGGGACTGCTAAATATAATGACTTTTGCTAGGCTGGTGACCTGGAGGGGAAGGCTGTTCCTTTACCGTCTGTGATCTGGGGATGGGATCCTGGATGCCCCCTTTCCCCCTATTCCTTTTCACAGACTATGTGCTCATAGCTTGGGAATTCCCTGATCATCCCTGGGAAGAACTGAGAGGGGAAAGGGAAAATTTGGGGAAATGTCAAGGCTCTGATGGCTTCTAATGTCCCTTAACAGCCCTAGATATAAGTTCTTTTGTGAGGATGGATCCATTTCAAAATGTGTAACTTTTTTCTTCCATTTTTACCATGTTCACCAACATACTTTGATATGTTGGAGTCTTCTAAATGTATGTGTGAGTGAGTGTTGGAAATTGGAACGAGGGGGAGTCTGACTATAGAGAAGAAAGCCCAGTGTGTGCTGTGGACTTGGCCCTAGGCAGTCAGTTGGTGCATTTCGTAGAACTCTAGACCTGTAATCAGGAAGACCTGAGCTCAAATCTGGCTTCAAACACTTGCTAACTGGATGAACCCTGGGCAAATCAATGTTTGCTCCCATTTCCTCTTCTGTAAAATGGAGATAACAATACTAAAGTCATTGAGAGGATAAAATGAGATATTTGTAAAAATGCTTTGCAAACCTAAAAGACTCTATAAAAACTATATATTTCTACAGTTATTACTACATTTTCTATAATTATCATTACATTTTAGCCCCTTTAGAATCAATTCTCAACCCAATCAGCACACCTGCAGAGGTCTGAAGACTGGGGTAGAGGAATAGTCTAGGTGTTTGCAGGTATAATACTCTCTCATGGTGAGGAAACGGATGCCTTTTGGAGTTTCCTATGCACTAAAGAGAAACTAAGGTGGCTACTGGGCTAGTGGCTCAAGAAGAGCACTACCTGGTGGTTGACTCCGATGTACTCCTTTGCTGGATAATTAATACAGTGACATACTGCCTTTCTGTATGCTTAAGGAAGGCAGAACATGCGTTATACTAAAAAATGTTAGAAGTATTCCAAATGCCACTACTGCTAGGTACTCACGGGGCATATAAGTGTCACACTATAATGTCGTTACCAGATTTCAGAGTACAACAGGGCTATCACCTCGCTCCTTTTAGATATCATGCTTCCATTCACACAATGGAGGTAAAGACCTGAATTGGTGAGATTGTTTCCCACATGTTAATGAAATCACAGTGGAAATATGAATGAAGTATGCAGGAGGGAAAGATAATTCCTGAGTTTCCTGGAAAAGGTAGTTAGATGGTCCCAGAGAAACAGTTCGTGTGGAGTCACAAAGAACTGAGTTCAAATTCATTCTCAGACATTTATTCACTTACTGGTAGTACGACTGTGGGCGACCCATTTAACCTCTATTTACCTGTTTCCTCAACTGTAAAATGGGGATAATAGTAGCACCTATCTCCTATGGTTGTCATGAGGATTGAATAAGCTAATATTCATAAAGAAATTGGCACATAATAAATGGTCAAAGGATATGAATAGGCAGTTTTCAGAGGAAGAAATGAAAACTATCTATAATCATATGAAAAAATGCTCTAAATCACTATTGATTAGAGAGATGCAAATCAAAACAACTCTGAGGTACCACATCACACCTGTCAGATTGGTTAGCATGACAAAACAGGAAGATGATAAATGTTGGAGAAGATGTGAGAGAGTTGGAACATTAATTCATTGTTGGTAGAGCTGTGAGCTGATCCAACCATTCTGGAGAGCAATTTGGAACTATGCCCAAAGGGTTACAAAAATGTGCATATCCTTTGACCCAACAATATTGCTTCTAGGACTGTATCTCAAAGAGATCTTAAAAATGGGAAATGTACAAAAATATTTATAGCAGCTTTCTTTGTGGTGGCCAAAAACTGGAAATCAAGGGGATGTCCATCAATTGAGGAATGGCTGAACAAGTTGTGGTATATGAATGTATAGAATATTATTGTGCTATAAGAAATGATGAACGGGAAGACTTCAGAGAGTCCTGGAAGGACTTATATGAACTGATGCTGAGTGAAAGGAGCAGAATCAGGAGAACTTTGTACACAGCAACAACCACAGTGTATGAGGAATTTTTTCTGGTAGACTTAGTCCTTCACAGCAATGCAAGGACCTAAAAAGTCCCCAATGGACTCTTGAGGCAAAATGCCTTCCACATCCAGAGAAAAAACTATGAAACTGAATCAAAGAAGGAAGCAGACCATTTTCTCTTGTTATGTTTTGTTTTATTGTATGGTTTCTCTCATTCATTTTAATTCTTCTATGCAACATGACTAAGGTGAAAATGTATTTAATAAGAATGTACGCGTAGAACCTATATAAGATTGTACGCCATCTTGGCGAGGGGGGAGGAGAAAGGGGGAAGGAGGAGAGTGGAATCCAAGTCATATGGAAGTGATTGTAGAAAACCGAGAACAAACAAAATAAGTGAAAAAAAAAAGAAACTGGCATATAGCAGGCATTTCAATCAACCAACATTTATTAAGTACCTACTGTATCCCAGGCACTGTACTCTTTCCTGACCACTTAGTCATGAGTGTTCTTGTCCTAAATTACTTTGAATTTAGTTATCTGTCTTTCCTCCAGCTTCATGAGGACAGGGACAGTCTCATTTGTGTCTTTGCAGAAGGCTCTTAATATATGTTAGTGAAATTGAATGGATATCAAGGAGCCAGTGAATGAGAGAACAGATGAATACATAAAGAAGCAAATGAGAGGAAAAATGGCAAATGCTCTTGCAGACACAAGGACTGGCTCACGTTGAGAGCCCATCCCTGTGTGGGCTGGGTCATCTCCTTGCCACGAGCTCAGATCTGCACATAGGACAGGGACAAGTCTCCCTTGATCTCCACTGTGTTCACCCTGCTGAAGTCAGAGAATCGGTGTGCATAATCGAAGAGGTGCTGGCCATTGGCAAAGATTTTGAAGCGATCATGACCACAACGGATGGACAGCTGGAGGGAGGCAGGAAACGGACAGTGTAAGAATCAAGATGGGGAACAAACGAGGAAAACAGAAGCAGGAGGAAATTCACTGATCCCCCATCCCAGACTCACATCAAAATACTGGCCCTGAACGAATGGATTGAAGGAGATATTCCTCTCCTCGTTCCCCCACTTGCCACCCACGTAGGTGTTGCGGACCACGGCACCTTCAGGGAACCGGGGGTTAATGTGCAGGGCCACATCCTCAGAATGATCCACCTTGAAGTTGATTACGATGCTGGGGGGAAAGAAAGGTGGAGCATCACTGAGGGTGGGTCCCTATCCCTGGGCCTGAGAGACTTGGATGACAAAAGTGGAAGAATATGTGTGTAACTACAGAGAGAAAGCTGAATATCTGAACTCTTGGGGGAGGGGAAAAATAGCAAGGGGGGCTAGGGAGGATACATGATCCCTTAATGGGTCTGAGAATTGGATAGATGTTGTACTTATGACTCCCCAGGAGGAATTTCAGGGTTGGGAACCCATATTTGGGTCCCTGGGGGTAGCAGTGATAACCTGAATTTGAGGGTCCCTGAGTGGGAACTTAGGGTGGGACTTGTGAGGGGGAAAATGCTCGGGGGATAGTAGTAGAAAAGAGGGTATCAGATGTCTTACACTTTGGGAAAGGAAGGGGCTAAGGAACTTCTGGGTCCCCAGGAGAAATTTCATTGGAAGGCTAGACAAGAGGGTTCCTAAGAATTTGGAGATCTGGACAAACAGGAGCTCAGAAAGGGTAGGCACTGATGGGTTAGGTCCCTTACTTGCTGGCCCGTTGGGTCACCTGTCCTTTAATCACGATGGTTTTTCGGGGTGTTAGGCCACCCTGGATCCGCCCAAAGAATGGCACAGGCTGTTGATCAAAGGGTCATAGACAAGATCAAGAGCTGACCAGAACCTTAGAGGGCATTCAGCTCAGTGCCTTCCTTTATATGTAGACTGCTTGTGTGTATGTGCTAGTTCCCCATCACATGTAGACAAGAAAAACAAATCCCATGTCACACCAGTAGGAAGTAGGGGGTCTAGGATTTGAACCCAGGTCCTCTGACTCCATTGCATCAGGCAGGGATAATGGACAGGATCACCTGCATTCCCACAGAAACGGATCTGCCTGTCCTTCTTGCCCACCTCCCCCACCGTGAACCTCCTCTAGATTCTAGTCACCAAAATCCTCTTCTCAAAAGCCCTCATGACCTCCCCTTCCTTCCTAATTCTACCTCCCTGGGCCCCCACTCTCTCTTTCCCCATTAACCCAATCTCCTACTACATAAGCACCATACCGGATTGAAGACTGGTGGCCCTTCCATGGTCTGCAAAGGGAGAAAAGGAGCAGGAGATTAGGGGACCCACAGGATTACAGAGTTGAGCATTTGAAGGGCAGTTGGGTCTCAGAGAAGCAAAGTGATTTGTTCCTGATCACACAGGTGATTGGTGTCAGAGGTTGGATTTGAACTTGGGTCTTCTCCAGGGTTCATACACTCTGCTGATTGATTCTACTACAGCAGTAGTCAGAGATGACCACCCCTAGATCCAGCTCTTCCTCCAGTCACATCCTACTCACCGGTAATTCATTGTATTGGTTCATGTAAGCAGGCCCTGCACCCTAGTGGAGGAGGGGAGTAGAGAAAGGTAAGGAAAGAGACCTTCTGCTTCCCCACCTCCCCTATCCCATTTTGTACTTCCCTCCCTGATTAACTTCCTGATTCCATGCCCTGACCCCCTTCCCCTAGTGGGTACTTACTGGGTATGCTGGGATTGGCATAGGCATCTGTGAGAACAGAATGGAAAGCATAAAGTATCTAGGGGTGGGACAAAGGGGACCCCAAAGCTCTAGGTAAAAAGGGGATGGAGGCTTGGCACTCTTCAGCTTTTGCACAACCATGAGTTAAGAGCATGGAGTTCTACAAGGGGAAACCAAGCACTCTAAAGTTCCAAATGGAAATTCTAGGGTGCCCAACAAATATATGGATGAGAGAAAGGAAGCCCCCCCTCCATGACCATCTTTATTAAGAGGGATAGACTCGATCTGATTTCTAATCTCAACCATCTCCTCAAACTCTTTGCTGCCCCTGTGTCTGTGGAAACACACTCAAAATAAGAATCCGGGATGACAGATCAGTGTTCGGAGCAGTAAGGAGGCATCCAAATCATTTCCTCCAGCTTCCTCATTTACAGAGGAGGCAAACCAAGGCAGGCCCAGTGACTCGCCAGAGGCCCCATGGTAGTCCAGGGCAGATCTGGGATTAGAAGTGGTTCCCTGACTCTGAATTCAGCCCTTTTCACCAAACAGTATCAGCAGATGTTGTTCATCTTCTTGTCCAAAGGCGGGCCAACATTGGAACAATCATGTCATAATTTAATGAACTGGATTTGTAGACTGAAGGGCCTGCCTGGGCTTGAATTATCATTTATGAATTATTAATTACTTTATATTAATTATATGGGAGTTTATAAATTGTATTCTTTTGCTTGGGCAAGCTGTTTCCCTCTCCTCTGTAAAACTGGGGAAGGCGGGAGGCTGTGGTGGGAGGTAGAAAGAGGAGCTGATGGTCAAAGTTTTCTTCTGGTTCTAATGTCTTTGGTTCCAGGCAGGAGATCCTCATAGGGAGCCTTTAGGAGTTCCTTCCTCCCATGCTGGTGGCCCCATCTGGATCACTGTCTCTCCCAAAGTGGCCTCAGAACTTCCTTAGCACACCAGGAGGACAGGTGGCACATAGTGTCCCCACCCCTGCCCCCACACAGTCTATCCCTGCCCTTGTTAGCCTAGGCCCCTTCAGAGAGACTCTACCTGGCCTGGAGCAGGACCACCTCCAAGGAAGTTGATGGATTGAAGTTCCAAGTCCCCATCCACTTGCAGATGAGTGACCATCTGTATAGGGAGCCGATGTCCATACTCATAGAAGGGGTTGCCATTTACTACCACCTGAGGGGAAGGAAGGGAGAAAAGAGTGGGGGGGGGGGGGAATTAGGACTCCTGAATATCCGTATCATGACTCAACTCAAGGCCACATTCCTCAAAAAGCATTCCTAGGAGAGTCTTCCCCTCACCCCCATCCTCCCCACTGCTGACTTTGGGAATGACCATTTCCCTCCCTCAGACCTCACATAACATGTATCAGAGGCATAGTATCCAGGCAGACCTGAGTTCAAATTCTGTCTCTGACATCTACTAGCTGTCACTTCATCTCAAAGTGCCTCCCAAGAGACTGTCCAAGCCTAAACGCTGCAGAGAAGGTACTGACCTGCATTGGTAAAGGGAGTTCCTTGCCCTGGCAGATCTAGATAATTATATGTGTATAGGAATTTTATATCAAATTCATTCATTCAAAAATAGGGAGTCTTTCCTGATTCCTCTTGAGGTTAGGGCTTTCCCTCTGTTGATCACTTCCAATTTATCCAGTCTATATCTCCTTGGTCCACAGTGACTTGCATGTCATCTCCCCTGTGAACTCCTTGAGGGCAGAGACTGTATTTTGCCTGTCTTTGTATCCCCAGGATTTAGCACAGTTCCTGGCACATAACAAATGCTTATTGACTAAGAGTTTATGAAGCATCCACTGTGTGCAGAACTCATTGCTCTAGGTAGGTTGTTGCTGTCTGACTCTCCCAGATTCTATTTGAGGTTTCCTTGGCAGAGATACTGGAGTGGTTTGCCATTTCCTTCTTCAACTCATTTTTACAGATGAAAAAATGGAGGTAAGCAGAGATCAGTGACTTGCCCAGGGTCACACAGCTAGTAAGTATCTTACTTATGAACTCATGGCCCTCCTGACTCCTGGGCTGGCTCTCTGGCGCCAACTAGCAGCCCTTGCTCTAGACAGGGTGGGGGTGGGGGATGGGGGGGGTGGAGGAATGGGACCCTGCGCCTGGAGATCACATGTAGCCCTGTACATCCAGTTTGGATTCAGTCAAAGGGCCTTGCTTGAGGACTATATGTGGCCTCAGGTAACAGGGTTCCGTTCCCCTTGCAGGTTGCCCACCCCTTAGACAGGGTGAGATGAAACAGAAGGTACAAGCAGAATGTACAATGTGTTACGGAAAATCAGGGTTTAGGATCTGAGATTGAGATAAAACAAAACAAAACATTTGACAGCTGAAGAAACTAAGACCTGGAAACGTGAATGGGTACATAGGTAGCCGCGGAGCAATATTTGAACCCAGGCCTTTTCATTCCAAAGCCAGGGGTGCCTGGTAATAGTAAGTGCTTAATAAATGTTTTTTTCATTCATTCATTCATTGATTCATTCAGTCCTTCCATGCTGTGTCCTAGCTGGGAGGACATTCCCAACCCAGGAGATTTGGGAAGGTTACCCCTAAGAGAGAGCTTTGAGTCCGGCTTTTAAAACCGGGCAGGAACTGGGAAGGGAAATTATCTGGGTGTGTCACAGTCGCTGGACCTCGGCCAATGAGGGGACCTCCCATCATCTGGTCCTCTAAGACAACCCAGCCTAGCCAGTACTTCGAAGAGCCGCAGTCCCAGGGACTGCTAACAGGTTGAGAAAGCACGATGCTTTTATGATTAGAAGTCTTGCTTTAGATGCAGGATAAATCTGTGAAACTCCCCCTTCCTCAGCTTAGGTGCTTCATAAAGGCTTGCTGACTGACTGCACCTTGAGGATGACTTGGGGGGTGGCCTCTGCAAGAGAGTTGGGACCCCAAGGCCACCGCCCTCGTGCCAGATGCTCTGGGAAGTTTCTCTTAAGACTAAAGAAGGTTTGGGGTCTAGGGAGTTCCAGGCTCCGGGCCTGTGGGTCCGGGAGGGAGCCAGGGAGTGCGGAAGGACACAGCCCTGCCACGCCCGCACCGCCAATAAGCTGGGGCTCCCCCACACCTTGTAGTGCTCATTCGTAACCATGAAGACCAGTTCAAAGGGGTCCCCTCTGCGGAAGGGCATGCTTTTCTTCCTCTCCTCGTTCCCCCAGCGGCCCCCCTGCTTCGTGTTGAAAACGACCTTGTCCCACCCGTCAAACCGCGGGTTGAAGTGGAATGCGATGTCGCCCCCGGACAGAGCAAAGTTGACATGGAACCTGGCAGGGAGAGGAGGGGACAAACGGAGGCTCAGACCCCACCAGCCCCCGCTCCCGCACCTGCTGAGCCTCCCGGCACCTGCTGGCTCCCTCGACCTCTGAGAAGATCTCGGCCCTCCTCTCCTGCATCCTCCAGCCTCCCAATGTCAGGGTTCAGTTCTGTCCCTCCCCCGGGCCAGGGCCATCGGATCAGAGCCTGCTGTAACCTTAGAGACATTGTCTAAGACAGGAGATGTCTAAGGGGAGACTGCGTAAGGGAACCTGGCACACAGTAGGCACTTAAATGCTTGTTCCCTCCTTTCTATCTAACTCAGCCTTCCTATTTCACAGATTATGGAATTGAGTCTTCGCAGACACGAGAGATTTCAAGGTCACCCAAGTATTAAAGTGATAGGCCAAAGACTAGAACCCAGGTCCTCTGAATCCATAACCAGCATTTTTTGCAGCCACCTCTGTCCAGGGACCCCTAGCCCTCTCCCATCACCCTCATTCCTTTTTCCCTCCCGCCACAGCCCTCACCTCTTCATGTGGTTACTGGCCACTCCTTGGATATAGACGGACATTCCTGGGCGTAGCCCGCCAGGGATCTCGCTATCGTATGGGAGAGTCTGAGTGGGGAGAGGGTGGCAGAGGTTAGGGAGGCCCAGCATTGAGGTCTTCCAAGTCCCCAGAACAAGGGAGGGAGGCTTTGGCAGCTGTAACTAGCCTGCGCTCACCTCACAAGGTCATCATGGGGATGAGAGAACAGATCGGGAAAAGATCAGATTTGTGAATGTGAGCACGAGAGTTAGGGCTAGTTGGTTGGTCACTCACCGGGTTGAAGTAGGGATGGTAACCAGGAGCGGGCATGAAGGCCATGTTGGTGTGGATAAAGAAGGGGCACTGGCAGCAGAGGAAAGAGCTGGTGTCTGGAGGTTAGGGAGTATGCCAACGATGCCTTTTATACCCTGGGAAGGCAGGGAAGGGGTGTCCTGGGTGTGGCAGCAGCAGATTGTGGGGGACAGACACCCCTTCCTTCCCCTCCCATCCTACCCACTCCTTTGTTTGGATAGATCACCCCCCCCACACATACCTCATCAGGAGGACTTCTGCCCCACAACCCCAACTCATTCCAGGGTGGGTCTGGAGGTTTCCTATACTTTCCTTGCCCCAGAAAAGAGAAAGTACTGCATGAACTTTGACCACAGTCAAGTCTTATCTTGATGGTAATCTCCAGAGCCTGCAACCTCTATTGGAGAAGTGGGCTCGATGTCCACCCAGAACAAACAGGTGTGTAGGATAGGAGGAAATAATCTGGCTGAGAGCCAGCCAAAGTGTCTTTGACTTCCACCATCCGGCCCCCTCCCAGCCCCTCCTTGGCACACACCCAGAACCAGCAAAGTACACTTGGAGTCACTGTGTTCACAGAATGATTTTATTACAGCCCCACCACACAAGAATATCTCTCTGAAGGACAGTGGGGGCCTCGAGGTGTGGAGGAAGTCACAGAAAGGCAGGGGATGCCGCTTCACTCCCCACTGCCTTGGGTGACCTTGGGCAAGTTGTAGAGGGGGAGTCCTGACCCCAGAAGGCTGTACTAGTTTCTAAGAAAGGATGCTGTGAGCTACAAAGCCCTTTGCAATGGGGTAAGGGGGGTTGGGATGGTCTCTAGGATCATGGGGCCTGGGGGGCAAAGGAGGGCGGGGCAAGGAGCATTCAGAGCTTGGAGAAGGTGACGCTCTTCAGGTCCTTCTTCTCCAAGGCGGCCTGGACCGACTTGACTATGTCTTCAGTCTGCAGCATACTCATGTTCCAGCTAGCCTGGAGACAGGAGGGAGAAGGGGAGAAACCACTTAGGAGGCAGTTCTGTTGGGTCTTGGCAGAGACACTGGAGGGGTTTGCCATTTCCTTCTCCTGCTTGTTTTATAGATGAGGAAACTGAGGCAAACAGGGCTAAGTGACTTGCCCAGGGTCACACAGCTAGGAAGTGTCAGAGGCCAGATTTGAACTCAGGAAGATGAATCTTCCAGGCCCTGGCCAGGTGCTCTGTGCACTATGGTGCCCTCTAGCTGCGCCTGCTGCAAAGGTAAGGAGGGCCGATCTGAATGGTTGGGACTGGGCAGAGAAAGGAACCAATCAATGTTTATTAAGTGAGTTTAGAAAAAGGAATGAGGGCAGAGGGTAGGGATCCAGTCAGGAAGAGTGGGGGGCAGGGAGTGGGGAGCTTTAACCCAACGGGGCTCCCATTCTTCCTCCTGTGCCCTCCGTCCACCCCTCATGGCCTCCTGGCTGTCTGCCCCCCATGCCCAGCCTGTGGGAAGGCCTCAGGCCAGGGGGGTGCCCAGGGCACTGCAGAGAGGATGTGGAACTACCAGGGGGGACAGCCTAGGTCTCCCAGGGGTTTAAAAGTCAGAGGATTTCCTATTGCTCCCTGGAATCAGTGAACTGGAGGGGGCTAAGGAGATCTTTTGATTGCAGAGCAGGGAGCCCCAGCTCCAATCCTACCCTCTCTGGGAAGCCTTCCCCACCCCCCTGCCTTGTTTATCTCCCATTGGGCATGGCTGTTAGACTAGGAGCTTCCTGAGAGCAGGGGTAAGAGCTTGACAAACACTGGTTGACTGGCTGCTCTGGGAAGAGCCACAGCAGTTGGGGAGGTCTCAAAGAAAAATGAGCCAACCATGCTGGGGGTGCCTGGCTAAAAGGCCTGGGGGGACAGGGGCTCACCATGAAGTTGAGACTTTCCGGCACAGAGTGGTCCCGGGAGTAGACCAGGTTGACTTTGGTGCCATGGACAGCGATGGGGCTCTTGCTGGAGATTTCTTCGGCCAGAGCAAAGGCTGCAGCCAGGAGGGACTCACGGTCCTGAAACACTCGACTAAGGGTGGGTGGAGAGGATCCAAGTCAGCAAAGCCTAAGGGCCCACAGGGGTTTAGGGGAGCACACAGTGAGGACTCGCCTCTCCTCAGTAAGGGCCAGGACCCCAAGGCCTTGGTTGAAAAGGGAGGACAACACCTGGATGAAAGGGTCCAGAGGTCCAGTGTCCAGGTTCTGAATGGGCCTGGGGGGATCCCCTGCGAGGGGACACAGAGATTGGGTATGGAGCCCACAGCAAATGCCCAGCAGCCCTGGATTCCAGACTAGGGGTTGAGGGCCAGGACCCAGACTTACTGAGCTCATGGCTGGAAGCTAGGCACTCTCAGTCTCCTCCCTCCTCAAGTGGGCAGTGAGGAGGCGAGGTCCAGGGGGCTTACCTGACCAGCCCACTGCTCAGAGCTTCATCAGCCATCATCTTTCGGGCAGTGAAGGCCAACTCACTCACCAGGCTGGGGAAGGGGACAGTGAGCTTAGTGAGAATCTGACCCCAAGCCCAACCCTTCCTTTTCTCTCCTCCCCAAAGCCCAGCCTCCTGCCTTCCACACCTTCGGCTCCCTATGATCCGGGGCAGACGCTGTAGTGTCCCCACATCTGCAGCCAGACCGATGTCCACCTCCTGTGTGCCAGAGTAAGGAGAAGGTCTGAACCTTTCACAGTCTTCTACCCAGGGTGTTCCCCTGGCCTGAGCCTCTACTCACCTTCACCTGGAACCAGGCATCCTGGGCACAGTATCTGATATCACAGGCAGTGATGAGATCCACTCCTGGAAGGCACAGGCACAGTGGCTCAAGAAATTACCAGGACACCAAAAAAATTACTTTGGGGATGGCATGATGTGGGGTGAAAAGAGCCCTAGTGGCAACTTGGGTGGCCTTCACCAAATCCCTCCCGCTTCTGTCAAGTGACTGGAGCCAGAGGGGGCTCAGGGTCCTGGGCCAGGGCTGAGAGGTCCCCCAGACTCACCTCCCCCAATGCAACCACCATGGATAGCAGCAATCACAGGCTTGGGACACTGAAAGGGATGGAGGGAATCAGGGATGGGCCAAGGGAACTACTGTCACCCTCACTCAATCACCACCAGGTGACCTGCCCCTTCTTCCAGGTCAAGGAGGAACTGGGGCAGAGGGTAATCCCACCTTCTCAAGGACATTGAAGGTCTCCTGGTGTTGGGCGATAAATTGGCGTAAATTCCAACTGACCCGAGCTGTGTCCTGCCCTTGTGGCTGGATCAGTTCTTCACTCATGTCAATAAGATCGATACCTGGAGGGAGGGTGAGGGACAACCTGGAATTGCATCTCCCCAAATCCACCTCTCCACCCCCCATGACTTCTTGGAGTCAGGAGACCTTGGTTGAAGTTCAATCTCTGATACTGGCTGCATGACCCCTGTACTTCAGTTTGCCCATCTGTAGCATAAGGATAATAGTTTCACTCACATGTGGACCCTGATAGGATTGTGAGGAAGGCACTTGAAAGGCTTAACTGGATGACTGTGTGCTATCATAAATCACTCACTGGCATCTTCTGAGGTCCCTTCCAGCCCTATCACATTATGACCCAAAACTGGGAAGAATGAGTCCCTCATCCTGCCAGAGCATGCCCTGCAATCAAGGCACAGGCTCAAGTGCAGAACCTGGGAGTCAGAGGCCCTGGGTTCAAATCCCAGGGTTGCTACCTGTGATCATGGGTGATTCACACCCCTCATCTGGGCCTGTTTCCCCATAGGTAAAATGAGGGGGGAGACTCCCAGGCTGGGGAGGGCTTCCCTTGGAGAAGCTGAGGGACTTGGAGGAGGCCCTTCTGAGCTTTGGGAGGAAGAGGAGGGGAGGACATTACTCCAGACCAGAAGCCTGTACCCTGGGGCTGCTGGCACCAGAGGGAGGGCTCAGGAGATACCTGACGAGAACATCTTTCCAGCCCCTGAAAACACCACAGCCCTACAGTGAGGGTCCTGAGCAATCTTGTTGAAACATTCCACCATCTCCCTGTGAAAAGAGGGCCAGGTCAGGGCTGCAATCACTGTAGGTCAGCCAGTGTTAGTTTGTGCCTCAATGCCCTTTCTATCAATTCCTATTATTTTCTCTCCCTCACAGGTCCCCCTGTGCACCTAGCACAGCACCTAGCACATGGTAGGTGCTTTTAAAATCAGTCCTTTCCCCATGGTCGCCCTACCTGATGACTTCTTCCTGAACAAGGTGACCTCTGGGCCTGACCTTGCCCCATAGATTTTCAGGGGTCTCCTTGCTGGCTGCCCCCATTGCAGCTCAATCTGATACCTCCTGCTCTTCTGAGCATCACTTCCTCTGCTTGGGCTAGCCCACCTTCCCAAACCCACTGCCCTGTGATCTCCCCTCCTCCTAGTGGCATCCTTTAAAGCCTCCTTCCTGCCCCCCACCCCATGGCACACTTACTGCCCAAGTGAAGACACCTTGCCTTCTATAACACCACCAGGTGGCATAATGCACAAGGAGCTGGCCTTAGAGCCAGAATGCCTTGGGTTCAGGTCCTGACTCTCAGCTAACACTCTAAGTGGCAGAGGGCTGGTCCACTAGAAGGGTTTTCCGTATCAATCTGCCTCCCCCAGCCCAACACAATGCTAGGCACAAGAAAGGACTACAAGTTGCCGAGTGAATGAAGTAAAGCCGTGGAGGGCCTCAGACACTACAGACTCAGGTGGCCACTGGTCTCCCCCTGCCAGGAAGCCCTCCCAGCTTCCCCTGTCCAGACCTCCAGAACGCCCTGTTCATCGCATTCCTCTTTTCTGGCCGGTTTATCTCCACGTGCAGGATATGGTCCCCAGCTCCTGTCACTTTGAGGGACTCATAGTCGTGTTCCTTTGCCCGAGTCGCTGCGAGCTCCGCAGAGGAGCTCATGGGATGAGAGCTGAGGTGGGGGGCATGGCCCGCCACCAGTCCTGAGTTTAGGGGAGCAGAGAGAGACTCATTACCCTAAATTTCAGGAAAACAGGTGGGGCTGGAGCAAGAAAATGGGAGAACACTGGAGGGAGGGGGAGGGGCTCCAGGGAGCCTAGGAGAGGGGAGGGGGGAGCACTGCAAGGAGGGGGAGGGGCTCCAGGGAGCCTAGGAGAGGGGAGGGGGGAGCACTGCAAGGAGGGGGAGGGGCTCCAGGGAGCCTAGGAGAGGGGAGGGGGGAGGACTGGAGGAAGGGGGAGGGGGAGTTGGAGGCTCCAGGTGGGTGGGGAGGGTCAGCTCCAGAGCCTGGGGAAGGACTCTCATGTGGGTGAGAGGTCACGCCTGGGGAACTGGGGAGGAAGGTCTGGAACACAAAGTAGGTGAAAGGTCAGAGCTGGCCGGCCTGGGGGAGCCGTGAGCTGGTGCGGGGAGGGCTCGGCCCCGGGCCCCACTCCCGCCTGTCTGCCGCTCCGAGCCCCCGGGCCGTGGGACTCACGCCGCAGCAGGAGGCTCCGGAGCCCGCGGGAAGCTGAGGTCGCAGCCGACATCCTGACTACACCGTGCGGACCGGGCCGGAGGCGGATACCATATTGGAAAGGGGCGGGCCGCGCGGCCAATTTTTAAGAGCCCGCCATGTTGGGTGGGGGCGGGGCCTGCGCGGCGGCCATGTTGAGGAAGGGCAGGGAGCCATCTTGTTTCCCCGGGCTATCAGCACGCCTCGAAGGCGTTTCGCAGACGTAGCGAATGAGGTCAGGCGGAGAGGGGGGCGGGTTCTTGGGGGCGGAGCTTCTCTTGGCCCCGTCCTCGGGCGCCGCTGGGCTGAGGGCTGGAGGGTGGAACGCGACCTGGAGAGGGCGCCCCTCCCCCGTCCTGGCCTCGGGAATGTAGCCACTGTGCCGGTGGGCGGGGCCTGGGGCCCCACCTCCACCAAGCGGCCGATCCGAGGGGGACGGGGGCCAGAGCAACAAAGGAAGGAGGAGGAAGGAGGGGCGGAGGAGCGGCGCCCGTCCCGCCCTGCTGCCCCACGTCCGTCCTGTGCTGCCTGATGTCCGGCCTCCTCTGGTGCCCGGTCGGTGACGGCCGTGCTGGCCCCTGGCCGTCCTCCCCTTCGCCGATCGCTCCCGTTCCGGCCCCCTCCCCAGGCCTGGCTGCGCCTGCCCGCGTCCTCCTGGGTTCCCTGGTCCAGGAGGGACACGTGGCCTACGTCCCTCTCCCCGTCACCACTTGTAGGCTTCCCCCTTCTCGTCCTGAGGCTCTCACGGCTAACCCGCAATCAGAATCCTGGTGGTTGTCCCCACACCCTCCCCGGGCCTCCAGTACCCGCAAACGTGCCGGCCACCCGGTTTGGTCATCCCCGCTCACTTATTTTCTTTCTTTTTGGGGGAGAGGGAAAGGGCAATTGGAACGAAATGATTTGCCCAGGGTCACCGAGGCAGAATTTGAACTCAGGTCCTCCTGATTTCAGGGCCAGGGTTGTTGTAAACACTGCCACCTAGCTGGACGGCGGCCCTTCCTCCCTACTGGCTCATCCGCTCCTGCCCCGTCTGTAGGGCGGGCGGCCTCCACCCGCTTCTTAACCCCTAGTAATCTGGCTTTGTCTGCATTCCACAGAAGCTAGTCTCTCCAAAGTGACCACTGATCTGGTCACCAGATTCAGTGACCTTTTCTCATTCTCCTTGACCTCTCCGTGGCCTTTGACACCGGATCACTCTCCTCCTTAGTACTCCCCCTCCCCTTCTCTCTGCCCCTTCTGTATCCTTTGCGGGATCCCGATGTGCCCCTCACTCCTGTCTCACATCTCCGACTGCCTTTCAGAAAGATCAAAGTGGACGTCCAATACAGTTTAAATTTGTCCAAAACCTCATGCTCTTTCTCCATAAATCCTCCCGCTTTGCCTGTTGCTATAGAGGGCAGAGGGCACCTCCACCCCCATTCCCGTTCCTCAGGAGATCTCTCACCCGAATACACAACTTCTCTGATCCTCTGGGCTGTTCCATGAACAAGACCCTCACTCTCATCTCTCTTCTTCCTGGCTTTTTAGGTCCCAATTCCACTACCTTCTAGGTCCCAATTCCAGTACCTTCTCTGTCCTATGGCACCTTATGGATATTTGTTTGCAGCCAAGGTCCTTGACAGTCCTAGGGACTGTCCTCCTCCTTTTCTGTCCCCAAGGCTCAGCACACTGCCAGCCTGGTACAAACAGGCACTGACTAAATGTTTGCCGGCTGCTCTGCGATAGAGATATTAATACAAAAGGCTTGACAACAGATTGCAGTTGGGTTTCCAGGCTGAGAAGGAAGGATGAAAAACCACTCTGGTCACGTAAGACAATGTTTATTTTCCAAACAATTTTATTGAAATGTGCTGGAAGCACAGGGGCAGGCAGCACAAATGTATGAACAGGAAAAAAAAAATCACATGTACAATAATTTCCAAAAGTGAAGGTTAATCTTGGAGATGGAGCCTCCCCTTCTCCAGACTTGCAGGGTTTCCATTATGGTTAAGCCTCTACTAAAACTAGCATTAGAAAAGGAATACAAGAACTTTTGCAAAAAACGGCAGAAAGGAAAGGAGGGTGGGCTTCCTGCTCGGGCCTCATCCTGGCTGTGCCATTAG
>CM053771.1:22410862-22476935 GCA_028658325.1 Potorous gilbertii
CTCAAAGAAGTTGTCTTCAGTAACCTCCAGGGGTGCATTAAAGAAATGCAGCACATTGCTGGGGTGCTGGATCCTGTTCTTAGCTGCCTGCTCCGGGGTGGAGAACCGATTGTTGCGTGAGCCACTGAAATCTTTGTAGCTGCACGACCCATCTTCCAGTCCGTAAGACTGGCCAGGCATGATAGCCTGTTGCTTGGAAACGCTGTTGTGAAATGGGGGAAGGGAAGAGAAAGGAGACAAAAAGCCATGTTTCATTATCTCTGTGACGTAAGTCTCCCGCCTCCAACCCTGGAGTGCCAACACCCACCCTCTCTCAAAAACTTTCTTCTTGCAATGACTCAGTGGCCAGCCTCCAGGTATACCATGGTAATACCTGCAATACGTGCTGCACACAACACCCTCTCCACCTTTTTAGCACTTGGGTGAAATGCCTTCCCAAAGTATTGTTTGGAGGCCAGGGCTGTAAGGTCCTCATCTTGTCCATCCTAAAGTCTGGCTTCTTTTTGCCCTAACTACTTCTCCCCCTCTTTTGCTGACCCACGTAGCCCCCTCTTTCTTAATGCAGCCTACCAAGGGTCCCATGGTGGAAGGTTGCCCTCCACCTGCCAACAACCCCTTGGAAAGGAGACCCTGCTAAGTCATAGGGCTTGGGAAAAGGGACGAGTGGGACGGATGACTCACCACACATTCAGCTTCTGTCCAAACATGAAGTTGTTGTTGAGGTGAGTGATCGCTCTGTCCACTGCATAGCCATCCGCCATCTCTACCATAGCAGCCCCCGGCTTACTCTTCATAAACTTTACCTAGACACAGGAAGGAAGGGCCCCGCCCATCAGCAAGCTTTACCCAAAGGACTTGGGCCCCACCTGGGCAGGTTGCCTTCCAAGAGCATAGGGAGGCCTGTCCTAAATCTATAAGGTAGGCCCACCATGAGCTGCCCACCCTTGCTAAGAATGCCTGAGAAGCACACACTGGCATCCACTTAAGCGCACCCCGCCCTCCATTCCCCAAATCAAAAGGAATTTATTATTCCATGAGACTAAATATTCTGGTCTATCCCTCCTCATTTTAAAGATCAGGTAACTGAAGCTCCAAGGGGCTATCAGGGGTGGGAAACCTATGATCTTGGGTACAGCCTTTTGACTGAGTCTATTTTACAGAACAAATCCTTTTATTAAAAGATCTGGTGAAGTTTAGATTCAGTAAAAGGGCAGTAGGTTCTCCAGCCCTGGTGGTAAGTCATTTGCCCAAAGACAAAAAAAAAGTCAGAAGCTGACCTAGGATTCTCATTCCCATTCTCTGGACTCCAAAGCTCTTTCTGACCCTGCCTGCCAAGAGCTAAGACAAAGCCTGCCTGCTTCAGCCTCCCCTCCCTGATCTACATCTCTGGGCCAGGCCAGCCCTCAGGGTTCTGACTAGTTGCTGGTTTGCCTGCCTGCCCTGTCCCTAGCCTTACCTTCTCCACATTGCCGTAGAGACAGAAGACATTGAAGACACGGTCACAGTTCATCTTGGACTGGTCAAGGCCATATACCATCAGCACAGGGCTGTCTGCGTGGGGGCCATACTCAGGCGGTGGGGGAGGGGGCGGGGGGTGGCCATATTGAGGGCCATATCGGCTTGGGCCCCGACGATGGCCCCCCACTGGTGGGCCCATCCTTCTCCCTTCGTAGTGAGGTGGAGGGGGCCCGTAGCCCTCATCATGGTAATGGCTGTGGTACCCACCGTGAGGCCCTCCTGGGGGGTGGGAAGGAAAGAGAGGGAGGACGGGTGAGAATTTGCGGGGCGGACGGCGGGCAGGGTCGCATGAGCCACGGGAGTCCACGGAGGGGAACCCCCTGCCCTCACCATATTCTGCGGGGTGATCTCCCAGGAGAGGAGGCTGTCTCTGACGCTTATTCGGATTGCTGCCAGGGTCACCTGTGGACAGAGACAAATGTCAGAAACTCATCCAGGAGAAAGGGGGCACTTCTTTCCCTCTCTAAGGGCCTCTGCACCTGTAGTTAAGAACTCTCAAAGCCCCAAGTATGGCAAACCATACTGAGCCTGCTGTCCCAGGGGCTGCTGGGAGCTGGCTTTGTCTTAAGGCCACGTGAGGCTAGGGGCAGAGGCCTGAAGCCTGAAACCGCTGTCTGTTAAGACACATACTGGTTCTTCCAAAGACTCAGGGAGCCTTAGGGACAGTGGGGAGGGGGGCATGCGGTCCCTGTTTCTACTGACAGGCCAGACACCCTATGTTTTAAGAGAGGGTCTCTGCTCCCTTTCCTCTGTGATACACCTCAATCTCCACTCCATCCTAGATTACAAGAAGCCAGGGATGGTACAAAGGGGACCTTTATCCCAAATGGTTAACGGATCTCCAAATGTCTGACAAACAATGGCCCAAAGGAGAGAAGTGTGAGAAAAAATGGAGATCTCAAAATGGCAGAGGGCCCCTGGAAAGCCTACCTCGCCTCCCTCCACCCCACTGAAATCTCGGCACTCCTTGGGTACTCTGAAATTCAGTCCCCATATCCACCTCACGTGGCCACTAGGGAGTAAAAGCTAAGAACACAAGGTCCCAGTACCCCCTCCCCCCAGCCCCAAGGAGGCTGACAAAAGCAGGAATCCGTTAAAATGAGCAATCATGGACAAGGCGTGAACGTTCCCGGAGCCATACAATGTTGCCGTCCCGCCAGCTGCATTTCATACTGGGTTTATTCCAACAGTCAGTCATTACAAAGATGGAAAAGGGCTACTTACAGCAGTACAGAGTACAATGTCCATTTGTCACATAAAACAAATCTGTATTTTCTCTTACCATTGGACGCTTCAACAGTGAGTTAGCACAGTTCTGAAAGATGGCGTCCCATCAAACATACACTGCGACCCTGCATCACATGGTTTTACAGTCATAAATACAATTTACGTTACAAATCCGCTACAATTTTTTTTTCAATTTATTTTTCTTTTCAAGTCAATTTTCTGATTAAACAAAAACTGGCTCACAGATGTTCTGTCCTCAGCAGAGACCAGAAAGTGGCCAATAGTGGTGTATAAGTGGAAAGTGTTCCTTCCTCCGTGTTTGCGCCTCCTCAACATTTGTGTGCTGCGGTGGGGTGCGGTGAAGGGGTGCGGCTGCTGCCTGTGTAGCTGGCTCTCCGTGTGCATGTCTGGCGCGTCTGTTATGCGAGTGTGCCCATGGCCCCGCTATGCCCGCCTTGTGCCTCGGGACGCGCCCCAGCTACGCGCCGGGACATCGCTGTGTGTTCTGAGCTGTTTGACCCTTGTTGGGTTTGGTTGGGGTTTGGATCTCCAGTTGGTACGTATTAGGTGGGCAGCCGATGACTGCAGAGAAAAACCAAAACGGAAAAAAAGCCCTCCCCAAACCAAAAAACTTAACCAATATGGCGAGGAATGGAGAGGAGGATCCTATAGTCTTGGAGGGCCACTGGAATCTACTTCGGCTTATGAAACGTTCTCCGAAAAGAGTGCCGCTGGGCTGGTTAGGAGAAAACCTCTGTTCTGTGTTTCCTACTTCTGTGTACATTCGTGGGTTCAAAGTTTGGTTTTGACTTTATTTAAAAAAAAAAAAACCACCATAATAAAAAAAGCAGCGGCTGCCGCCCTGTTGAGTCTCTCTCTCTGTCTCTGTCTCTCTCTGTCTCTGTGCTTGTAGCTGTTCCTTGGAGCGCGGTGTGGTGTTCTTGATGTAGTGAGCTCAAATCTGCAGCTGTTTCTGGTACCTGAAGGAGGCTGCGTGTTCTCTCCAAGAAGAGCTAGGGGGTCCTACCCTGTGTGTTCATGAGCGCTGTACAGAGGCAGAGCCACCAAGGGCACGGTCCCCAGGGGGGCTGCCGAACCCCAGCTCACTCCGAGCGCCAGGGCGGCTCCCCGCCCCGCCGCTCGGCGCCTGTTCTATCAATGTACCTTGGAGAAGAAAGCTGGGCTTTTCATGTTTCTGTCACAACTCATGTAATGCCATTGCTCACTCTGGGAAGCACAAATGGGGGGCTGGCCTCAGGAACAGAGGACGGCCCACCACGATGAGGAGAGTGGGGCAGGTACCCCAGGAGAAGCTCCCGCTGCCCGCCTGCCCAGCCCTACCCTCTGCTTCCCCAGGGGACCAGCAGAGGGGAGGAGTCCCCAGGGCAGCAGCACCACTCCCTGCCTTCTCCAACCAAGAAGTCGGCTAAGTATTGGTGAACAAAAGGCTAACTGCTCCTGTCCTCCATGTGTGCTACTGGCAGAGCAACAAGGCAGAGGACACCCTGGGAGGTTGGCAGGCCTCTCTCCTACCCCCCCAACTGAGGACAGAAGACGCCTTCTTCCCCACCCAGACACAAGGCTTAACCCTGCAGGCTCCAGAGCCACACACTTCCCACCCTGCCACCACTTCTTTAGTGAGGAAATCGGTGATAACTATTCTGTCTTCCCTCCTTCAGGCCCAGGGCCACCCAAGTGGCTCCTGCCTTTCTGAGCTGGAGAACCCCATCACTAGGTTGAGCCACAGGCACCCTCCTGTCCCGAGAAGATAGTGGGATACTTTGGAAAATAATTCTCCATTTACAGCCAGAGGACCTGAGTTCAATCCCCAGCTCCCTAGCACCCTGGGCGCCCCATCCTTATAATTTCTCTGGGTCTGGTTTCCCCTGGGCGGGGGGTGGGGGGGGGCGAGGGAGGTGGACCCGATGACCTTTCCTGGTCCCTTTCACTTGAGCTCAGTGCATCATTTCTGATCTGGCCCAGTAATTAAAGTCTCTGCACAGACAGGAGGGGCTATCCCCAGGGCCAGTGGCAGAGGAGGTAACACAGCTCACAGGCCAGGAGCTCAGACAAAGGAATAGTTTACAAAGAAGCTCCTTGCCCAGAAGACTCAGCCCCCATGGCCCAATTCTATTCCTGGTTAGGTGCTACAGAAGACCACCTGCTTCCTTCCTGATCTGCCCTAAGTCCAATGGCATTACATGACACTGAGGCCGGCCTAGGAGTGTGCGGGTTGCCTGACAGGCATGACAGGAAGGTGAGGGGGGTGGGGGAGTGAGAGACAAAGAAGGCATCAAGGTTACCTTGTCCACTGAGGTTGGGGTTGGTATAGTCCCAGGTATCCTGATCGTTCTTGAATACATTCAGACGTGTCGGCTATTCACAGAGAGAAAGAATGTCAGTCTGGGCAACAATAACTCAGCCTGAAACATTGCAAGGAGCAGCAGCATCTGCAGGCAGTCAGGTCTGGGCACTAGCCCTGCATGTTCTCAGGCCCCCAGACATGCCCAGCAACCTCAGGATCCTTGGAGGTCAGGGAAGGGAGTAAGAGGGGTCATCCCCTAAGCAGGCAGTTTGCCAGCAGTTCCAGGCTCACTTACCTTAGCGTATTCAATCTTAAGAGTACAACAGCCAGAATAGATGTCAGCCCCATTGAGGGATGCTTTGGCTCGCTGAGCACTCTGCACAGAGTCAAATGTGAACAAAAGTTAAGGAAATGGTTCTACAGAGAGAAAACATGCTAGACTCCTACCAACCCCAGCCCTCTGCCAGGAGACCTGGACACAGACTAATTTCCTAGTGGCTGTTGGCCTTCACTTGAGCTTGCCAGCCAGACTGGACCAAGAGTTACAACAGCCAAGTCTGGTCTCACTTGATGTACATAATGTATAAACAACCACTAACGGCTCACATTCGTGTAATACTTTTAAGGTTTGAAAACACTCCTCCAACAAATCTTGGGTGAAAATAAGTAGTGCCAACTGTGCCCATATTGTAGATGAGGAAACTTAAGTATTAGTGGTTAAATGACTTTGGGGTCTGTGTGTGTGCCTATCAAACTTGATGAATGAACACCATGCCTGCAATCCCCAGGCTCCTGTTCCCAAACAGCGCACTATAACAGTCAGTGCGATGTCATCTGGGCAAGCCAAGCTGGCCAATGTGCTCTCCAGTCGATTCCCCCTCCCAACTTCTGAAGGCTCATCACATTCTAGTCAACAAGGATATTCCACCATGGCCTGGACTCCATTCTTTCGAAAGATGACAATTCTCTGCACGGGGCCACAAGGATTGCAGATGGTATAAAGGACATCCTGAGGAACCAAACACAGACAAGAGGAGGTCAGCTAAAACCACAGACAGCTCTATTGGCCATCCCCCCCAGCTCAGAACTCTAGCTGGGCTCCCCAGGCTCACCGTTGTAATGGAATAGATGGGATTCAGGATAGTGAAGAGCAGCACACTATTGACACTCCGTGAGTCATCTGTGTCACCGGGTCGGGAGATCTTCTGACTGGTCGAATAGTTGACAAAGGCAGGGTGGCCTGCAATGTAGATCTGGTTGTCCGCTGCATAATTAACAG
Organism: Potorous gilbertii; assembly: GCA_028658325.1. NCBI lineage: Eukaryota > Metazoa > Chordata > Mammalia > Diprotodontia > Potoroidae > Potorous > Potorous gilbertii. The sequence continues at coordinate 22,417,192 of CM053771.1, forward strand.
CATTGCAGGCCCCAAGGATATCCTCAAACTCCACCAGAGCCTGCCTCTTTTTGGGCATCACCACTACATAACTAGAGGAGAGAAGAGGAGGCTCTTTTAGTCCTTATAGAGAAGGTGTTGGGAAGCAGCAAGCCCATTGGCTGATACTGCCTCACCACAGAATGAATGTGGGTAGCAGAAGAGACAAGAGAAAACCCTGGTACCCAGGACCCCAGACTTCGCTGGGAGTATGTAAAATGAAGGCATTGGACAATAAGCTAAACTACCTCTGGGCCTAGAAATTATCATTTTGCCCCCCAAATTCTCTAGTTCCCAAATATGACAGTGAATTATAGAACTGGTTTTTAGTAGGAGAGATCCCAAGAGAGGGCTCACTGGGGCTGCTTCTAAAGTGGAAACAATCACCACACACTGGGTGAGGAAGAAGGCCATAGTTAATCAGGCAGGCCTGTGTTAATGCCACTGAAAAGGGCCACGTAGGCCCTTGGAGCAGAAATTAGGGGAGAGGAAGGGGAAGCTCTACTCCAGGTGTGGACAGGCTTCCTGAACTGAAATGATGGGGAGATGGCTAATTCTGACCAGAAACTAACATACACCCAGTAAATCACATATGTAGAGCTTAAAAAAAACCCTTAGGAACACTTCTGTCCAGCCCCTACAGACAAAGGTCCTACAAGGACTAAGTTGACTTGGCCAATGTCCCATAAATATACAAACGAAGTAGCTCTGTTAAGATTCAAATCTGAGTCTGACTCTAAAAATCCAGTGAACCTCTCACTATACAACAAATCTGGGACCCCAAAAAGAAAAGGACAGACCTCTCCTAAAAATGCATAAACTAAAGCTCGGAAGTGTGAGGAGTAACATGGATGATATAGACTTGTCAAGGCATATGGTCTGAGAAGTAATGACAAACCTGCCAAGTCAACTGATCATAAGACCAAACCACGCAAAACTGGAAAATCCTATTCTCTCTTTGGTGAAGTTTACTGAGGCATGTAAATCATGTGCATGAGCTGAACTGCTGAGACTGAGATGAAAGAATGGGGGAGCAGTAATAGGCAAAGGCACGGAACACCCAATCTTTTGTACAAAAACCATTCTCTAACTGATAAATGGTCAAAGAAGAAATGTTCCAAAGAAGAAATCCAAGCTATCAATTTTATTCAGTCATGTCCAACTCTTCATGACCCCATTTGGATTTCTCTCTTGGCAAAAATACTGGAATGGTTTGTCATTTCCTTTTCTAGCTCATTTCCCAGATAAGGAAACTGAGGCAAGCAGGGTGAAGTGACGTGCTCAGGGTCTCAAATTTAGAAAGTGTCTGAGGCTAGATCTCAACCCTACAAGTTGAGTCTTCTTGACTCCAAGGCCAGTACTCTATCCACTAGGCCATCGATCTACCCTTAAGCTATCAAGCCCTGCGATAAAAATACTCCAAACCACTAATTAGAGAAAGGTTAAACTGAAGCAACTCTGAGATACTAATTCACACTTACCAGACTGACAAAACTGATCAAAAAAGATAAGTGGGGGAGAAAAAGGCATACTAATGCCCTGTTGGTGGAACTCTGAATTAGTGCAGCCCTTCTGGAAAGCATACAAACCAATACCCACAAAGTCAACAAAATGTGCACACCCTTCAAAACAGAGAAACCACTATGAGGCTAAGAGTTCAAAGAAAAGAGGGAAAGGGCCTATGTGTACAAAAATATTTAGAGCAGCTCTATGGTGGCAAAGAACTGGAATCTGAGGGGTGCCCATTAATTAGAACAAATTACAGCCTTTCAATGTGATGGAGTATTGTGCTATAAGAAATGACAAAGGGGGTTTTTTCAGAAAAAATCTGGGAAAACGTGTACAAATGATACAGAGGGAAGTAAGCTGAACCAGGAGAACAATTCAGACAACGACAGAAATATCATATAGCAATATTATAAAAACAAATACTGGTCAATTACAATGAACAATCAGGATTTCAAAGAACCAATGAAAATCCATGCTTCCCAGCTCGTGACAGAGAGCTGACTCTGGATGCACAATGAGACATTTTTTGGACATGGTTAATATGGAATTTTGGTTGACTATGCAATTTTGGCTACCAGGGCTTTGTTTTTTCTTTATTCCCAAATGAGAAGGTGCAAGTAACAGGAGGAAAGAGGTTTTTGTTAATTGAAATAATTTAATTTAAAAATGGAAATCTCTTCTCTGTACTTGTTCCTAAGGGGAACAAAATGACTACATCAAGATTATGACCAGCAAGCAGAGCACTCAGGCCAGACTCAGCTACAAAAGAGAATATTGAAATCATCAAGATTTCTCCAGCCCCCAATTCCACCATACCTGATAGGCCCAAATTCCTGCAAGGCTTCCACCAGATCAGCTTCCACCACACCATCAATCAGGCCTCTTATGTGGACGACCGGAGAGGCTGGGGTTTTGTGGGGGTCATCATAATTTTCCTGAGGAAAGGAAACAAGGCCCTGTTTCATTTTCTCCCTGTAAGCTACTGCTCACTTACAGAAACTACCAGAGAATCCAAAATACCTCCAATTCAAAAGATCACTCAAGAAATGACTGTGAGGTAAAGACAGCATCAACAAAAAGAATTTAGAAAAATAAACAGCAGAGGCAAAGACCCTGATGAAGGAAGTTCTCTGGTCCCCTCCCCGTCCCCAGCTCCCAGCAACATAGCATGATTCTCCAGCTAAAAGTGGAGTCTGCTGAAAGGAAACAAGTTATTTGGAGACCTTAGATTGTAACTACGAAGAGATTAAAAACAAAAAGGAAGGAGGAAGCAGAGCCCATACAAGGACAACCCTGCGCTCTGTCCTGCTTCAGACCAGGCTACATTCAGACTGCCAACATCCCAAGGCCCTGTTTGCCTTGGCCACACTCCCATGGAATCTCATAGCTAAGAAAGTTGGGGAGGATGGGAGCCTCCAACTGCCAGAGGCCTACTCTTCCTGGAAGGTCATCCAGCTCAGGAACAGCCCATCCTTTGGCTATCCCACCCTTCCTCCATCCAAGGATATGAGATTGAGAACCTGAAGGAGCCAACTCATTTTACAGATGAAGGAAACTGAAGCTGAAAAAGCTTAAGTCACTTTCCCAGGGTCACACAGTGAGTGACTGAGACAGGATTTGAATTCTGATCTTCCTGGCTGTAAGTTTACTACTCTACTTGTCTCCTTAGAGGTTGGCAGGGAACTACCTCCCTAGGTCAAAGGATAAGAAAGGTCCTTTCTAAAGCTCAGGGATTAGCCAATTACACTCTACAGGAAAAGTGAAATTTCAGATAAAGAGCAGCCCAGGATCTCCCTCCTGAAGAGGGTCTGTAGCCCATTGAGTGGCCCACTCAAGCTCCTCCCCCTTCCAATCTAAGATCCCTTGTGGTTATTTAAAGTGCTCAAGGAAAAGCAGAGCTGAAGCCCTCATAGGGCAGTAGCCCCACACTAGAAGCAGTAGAAGAAAAATCCCTAAATACCTTGCCTTGCCCAAAACAGAGGCAAAAGGGCTTCTACCTTATAACTATAGAAGAGCCCCCCCTCCCCCCGACTGAGGCTGATCTCTGCGTCTGCTCCATTGGGCTAGGGGTGGGCGCTAGGAAGGAGGTGGTTGCAGGGTCAAAGGGACACAAGGCCCGGGCGGGAAGGGCACCTGACCAGACGAGGTAACTGAAATGGAGGGAGACTAGGGGGGCCCCAAGGGCAGCAGGGGGCAGGCCCAGGGCTGGAACCAGGGCGCCGCCACTCCACATGGGGAGGTCAAGAAGTCACAAGCTGGGATGGGGAGGGAGGCATTAGCTACTTAGAGAGTTGATACTTAAGACCATGGCAACATGCGAAGCTTCTACAAGCGTCAGCCACAAAAGGAGAAAGGTACCACCACGTGTGACCAACAGACCGACCCGGAGATGGACGGCGGAATTACTGCGCAGGCGCAAAAATAGAGCCGCGTATTAGCATCACCCCCCTCCACCAGCCTGCGCGCGCAACCTCCCAACGGCCACCCACGCGAACACACCGCGCAAGCGCAAATTGTGGAGGCGAGCGCCAGCGGCCACTCCGACCATCCTCCCTCCCCGCCCCAAGAGCACACGCCTCGGCGGCCCCGCGCACGCGCACTGGCGGCTCCCGCAGCGCCAGCCCAGCCGGCTCGAGCCTCCATGAAAACGTTCGCCCCTCCCCCCGCCGCCCCAACGGCACGAGGCCGGCGCGCGCTCGCCCGGCCCAAAATGAGGCTCTCATCCCTCCCGCCCGTCCGCCAGCCCCGCAAGGCCCCAGCGCCGCCTCACCCCTCCGCCGCCGCCTCCGCCCGCCGCCCCGGCTCCTCCCCCGCCGCCTCCGTGCTGTTCGCCAGCGTTGTCTGTCTTTAGCCGCTTTGGGGCCCGGCCGCCCTCGCTGCCGCCGCCGCCTCCTCCGCCTCCGCCGTAGTAACGGCCACCGCCGCCGCCACCGCCCGCCGCCGCCATCTTCACCATGGCTCCCGCCGCCCGCCGGCGCCGCCGCTGCAGCTGCTGTGGTTCCTGATGCTCCTGCGGCTCCTCCAGTTGCTGCCGCTGCTCTTGCCGCCGCCGCCGCTTCTCCGCCCGGGGCAGCAGCCTCCGCGACATGGCGGCGCGAACCCGCCTCCCCCCGCCTCTCATTGGGGGAGGGACCCGCCCGTCACCCGCCGCCCCCTCCCGATAGGGGGAGCACCCCCGCCCCGCCCCTCCAGTATTCTCATTGGAATTCCTTCCTGTCACTCAGATGCTAGTCCCGCCCCCCCGCCCGCTGAGGTGGGCCTTGATTGGCCCTTTCTGGGCTACCGCTCCCTGCCCCTCCTCCCTTGTGCGCGCTCCCGGCACATTGCCGCCTGGCAACAAAATCAAGTCTGATAGGGCCCGGCCATGGCCCTTTTTTGAGTTCGGGCTTGCTCTGCTCCCGGCGCGCAGGTGAAGCCCCGCCTCCCTCTGCATTCATTGGCTGGTCATCTCATCAGTTGAGCTGTATTCGAGACTGATTGCTTCAGGCCACCAATTCTTCCTCCCACGACCGTGACATGTTTCCCCCTCCTCTCTCCCTTCAGTGGTTGAAACCATTGCCTGTCCGGAGATCCTCGACGTTGATTAGTGCCTTAGCGTGGAGGGGGTGGGGCAAGGCCACAATCACCCGCCCACTGGCATTGGGAGAAGCGGGCGGGGGAGTGTCACGTGGTGGACCGAAGGGCGTGGAGAAGGGGCCTGGAAGGGGGATTGCAGAATGAAAGGGTGCGGGGACGAAATTTATGCAAGCGTCCAAAATGACTGTAGCCGGCCATGTCCTCGGTGCTGAAAACGCATCTCCATCTTAATTCCAGAGGAGCAGATCTTGTCCTTAGTTCGTTCCTGCCACCTTACTGAACCTCTAGACCTCGGTTCCCTCCTCTTTAAAATAGGGCGGGGAAGATCGATCAGGCCCTCCGCCTCTCCCTTCTATTAGCCTGAATTCTGCGCGAGCATACCCCCGACCTAAGGCCGAACCCGTGGGTGTGAGCTGGGGGCAGCCCGGAAGGCGCAAAGTCCCTTTGTCCCGCGCCTCGCCACCCCCTCCCCCCCTCCCCGCCAGCTTCCGTTTGGACGTGGCTCCTGGCGGGTGATTCAGCCCTCGGCCCTCTACCGACCTTGGGGCCGCACGCCCCCTCCCTGGCCGCCAGATCCTGGGGCACCCCCACCGCCACCCAGGGACCGTGCCCAGACAGGTGTGTCCGCCCGCAGTACGCCCTCAGTCACTGGTCTGTCCCCCTTCCCCTACCTTGTGAGCCATCCTCCCCCCGCCCCCATTAAGGGACCCCAGCTCCGCCAGAACTGCCGTCCGGCATCTAGTGCGAGCTCCCCCACCTGCCTGGCATCCGCCTTCACAGCTCCCTGCTCCCCAGGCTGGGTCACCTCCATCTCTTAGAACCTCCGCGAAAACATTCCATCCTCCCCAAGTCCCTTCCTGCCCCTCCCCCTCCCATCACTCGGTATTTGGTCTGTACTTCCATGCGGACAGGGCTTTCCCCTGTAGTGGAATCCATTGTGGTTCCCGGAGCCCAGGGACTTTTTCCTTTCTTCCTTGGTGCCCGAATCCGAGTAGGGACTTAATGATTAGTGGATCAGAAGTCGATTGGGACCATGCCCTCGCCTAACTAGAATAATCCTTGTTTTGTGTTATGGGTCGGCCTAATGAAGCCTGTGGATTCCTTCCCAGAATGATGTTTTCAAGTCTATAAAACATAGCATTACACGGGAAAAAATTAGGTTGAAATAGTTACCCGGATTCATAAACACCAAATTAAGAAACCCCTGATTTATTCTGACTCCCTCATTTTACATTACATCTGTCTTTCCTCTTCTTTTTTCATTAAATGCCAAAGAGAGAAGTAAGGATGGAGAGGTTCAGGGGTTTTCAAGAACATCTGACCCTCAGTTTGGGTCACATCTTGAGCTCTGAAGGGGTCCCTTAAAAGGCTGTCAGTGTGAACGCTCTCTCTCTCTCCCCCCCTCTCTCTCCCTCCCCCTCCCCCTCCCCCTCTCTCTCTCTCTCTCCCTCTCCCTCTCGATTGGAGAGCCTGTTTGGCAGGAATGTCAGAGAAATAGATCAGAGACCTGAAAAAAAAGCATGAGATTGCAGCTGACCTCATTCCTCAGCTGACTGAGGTGTGTAGTGGCAGACTTGCCCACCTCTCAGCAGCCGGATGCTGAGAACAGTGACTTGGAAAATGTTAGCATTAGCCTGGCTTACTGGCTGCTAGCAGGACGGTGGGGAGATAATTTCTTCCTCCCCAAGAAGCTATGAAATCAGGCTGGCTGGAAAGCATGTCCCTAGAACAGCATTCAGCTGGGCATGTGAAAATAGACTACAGAAGACCTTGTGAGAAGTAGAGGAAGATGCAGGCGCTGGCAGGAGAGGCTGAGCTCAGCGACTCCAGTGTTTGAATTACATAGTTTTCACTTTTGATTAAACTCAGGCAATGTACTCCAATCTCTGGGTGGGTAATCCTTTCAGGTCCTGAAAACTTGGGAAGATTAGAATTTCAGTGGAATAGGGAGGAGGTAACATGAACCAAATAAGTTAGGAATTATTGTTGGAAATATATTCCTGCCTTCAGACTGAGAGACTCCATGATCTTCCATCCTTAGGAGCAAGGCCCTAGAGCTAGAAAGGACCTCAGATGCCATTTAATCCAGCCCCCTCATTTTTCAGATGAGGAAACTGAAGACCATTTAGGCTAAGTGACTTGCCCATGGTCATCCAGGTAGATCCTGACTTCAAATCCAGTAAATACTCTATCTTCTGACCAACCTTAAGCTGGGGCACTAACTGGCTAAGACTGAGAACCTCAGCACCCAGGGAAATGTACAAGGCCCCCTTGTGCCAAGGGATTGAAAGGCAACTCAGGATCTGAAGCGTAAGCAGGTGCAGGGAAGGTAGCCGAAGCAACCTGGGTTCAGAATGCCACCTCATGGTGCACACAGAGATTGCACCCTGATTCCACCTCCATCCCTACCTCTTAGCAGTCAATGTCACCAATGAAAGCGAGCACTTCCCTTTATATAGAGCCCAAGGTCACTCAATTCACTGAAACTCTTATTACTAGGGGCTAAAATTGCATGGGTCTAATTCCTTCCTTGCATGCCCCCCCATACACACTTTTACTATCCTCTAAGGGCCAGACACCATTGGAGGATGCAGCCACCTTAACTGGGCGTGATGGAAAAGGAAGCTCGGGCTGGGAGCCAGGAAGCCTCTGGCACTGCAGTGAATCTAGCTGAGCTCTTTGCCTTGTCCAGAGCCTGTTTCCTTTGTGTACAATGGGGGATGATAACCCCTGCTCACTCCCAAGGGTCGCTTGAGAGAGCATCTCTGTAAACCTTGGGAATGGGAAATAATTCTGTGCAAATGGGGCACAAAGGGGCATTGATGACCAGCTCCCTGGGGACAAAGGGGCTCAGCTGTCCCAAGGAGACCAGAGTCAGACCAAGTGGAACTGTGTGTGTATGTAGAAAGGCCCCAGTGAGACCCAGTCCCTGGAAGGGAGGAGACTTCTCTCAGAACAATAGGAGATGCTGATGCTAGCTAGTCTTGTGTGAGCTCACACAGGAGTCTCTGTCTGCCCCTTAGCTGCCTTTGGCTGCTGTCTCTATGAACTGGCTTTGCCTACAGTGTTTCTGCTGGTCTCTGGGGTGTTTCTTCTCTGGTTATCCCTGAAGTCTCACTGTCCCCAGACTGTCCCTGAGAAGTCTCTGTTCCTCGAATATCTCTGCAGTTAGCAGAAAGAGACCACACTGTAAATAAATCCTTCCCATTTAAGGCCATAGTATTTGACAAACTTTCTCCAAGCATTCCTCATCCCTCATTATAACCCAGAGCATGGAAGGATACCATAGACAGTATGGAACTCAGAATATCTGGGTCCATCCCCTCCACTCCCCAAACACAATCCTGTAATAGTCATTCAGATTCTCCATGAGACTCACCCCAGACCCTGGGGGAAGTCAAGCTGAGATAGCCCACCAGGAGGGAGGAAGCAGGAAGCTCCCTGACTAAAGATCCCCACCCTACCCCATATCCATAGGATGTTCAAGGCAGAGAGGGAACCCAAGATGGAGGAAATAGGGATAGGGAGACAGCTCTGGTGGTATGAGAGGACTTATAGGGGGAACTCCCTGAAAAACCAGGATCCCATAAAGTAAAACGAAAGCATTAGCTTTGCTCAAAGAAATCATTCCCTCTGAACATGGCCCCAGAAAAACTCAAAGTGGAAAAAAAGCAAAACAACTCTGGGATACATCACACTGGGAATGTTCTTGGGCTACATGGATGCTTTTCCTGAACCTTCACCTGCCCCATAACTCATGGTCCTCCACAATGCCTGGAAACAGCTGCCCCATTGGTCTGGGGAAGGAGGAGAGATCCCAGAGTGGGTGGGGGCAGACAGGTGATGGTGACATCATCTTGTTCCTGACCTCAAAATTGACAGCAGAAATCAGAAGCCTGAGAATTTTGAGCAACTCTCAAGAATGAGACTGTTATGACACAATCAATCTCAAGGAGACAAAAAAGGGCGGGGGTAGGAGGCTATGTAATGAAAGAGATGTGGTTGCACAGGGAGTTCACCAACCAACCTAAATATTTAAAAGGTACATGCATCCATTGATGACGATGGATGTGTGAATGGGCTAACTCAAAATGCTCTCTGAAGGATATGTCATGTTGGCCTGCAATCCAGAGGTTTCACAACACATCCAACAAATGCCATCCAGGCCCTAACATAAAAATTCCATCTTTCTAACACCAACATTTTCCTGGTGATGCTAACCACAGAACACCAATCTCAGAAGGATCAAAATTACCCCTGACCAAATGGATGTCAAAAGGCATACATATCTCAAAGTAATGAACATGCCTATCAGTGATGCAAAAGCATTTCATTTCATCCAGAAAGTATAGGAAAGGAAAAGGAAGTGGGCTGATCATATATCAAGGGCAAAAGGAAAGTTAGAGGAACAGCTGAAGGCCTCTTAATGCAGAAGAATTGGAATTTAACACTACCTCAAAGAACTGAGCTGACCCATGACCTTTGTACCTTTGCAGAGATCACAGGTTAAAAATTCTTACTTTGAAGTAGCATCATAATGTCTGCTTGTAATTATTTGTATTTAAAGTGAGTTTGTACAGATAGGATAAATTACAATAAAATTATTTTAAAACTTTTGAAAAAAATTGTGTCAATTAACACAATGAAGGCACCACCATGGTGCTTTTAGTGTTAAATGACTGAGAAGATGATGTCTAGTGCTTTGGTAATGGGAAGATGGGACAAGAAGGACATGGGAGGAGGTCTTGCTGAACTGTGATCTGCACTGTTGGAAGGATGAGATCTCAGCTCCACGGAAGTAGAGAAGAAAGAAGTCAGGAAAGGGAACCAGATGAATAGCAAAAAGCCACACGATTCCATAGGAGCTGTGTCTAAAAAACCCTGTGTGAGCCCAGGCTGAACATGAAGGCAAAGGAGAACCAAAAAACGCTCTGGAGGCGACAAGAGGAGGACCTAAGAAGCAAAACAGACCAGACAGAAGAGAGAAGGCCGAGTGAGTTTGCCTTCCACTCTGATTGCTGATTTCATTTTCTTTACTGTGGAAGAGGAGCTCTAGATTAAAAAGGATAGAACAGAAGGGCCCCAGGGGCCTGATCTGGAAGAGCTCTGAGAAGGTGATGAAGGTGGACTTGGTATGGACCAAGTCCAAAAGCCAGGGTGACCTTAGGCGGCATTGAGAGGCACAGAGAAGGGAAGCAGGACCTCATCGTGAAGTCTGGGTTTAGTTCTGAAAAAGACAGTAACACGTTGGGTGCATGACCAGACAGGGCTGACCAAGATGCTGAGGATATGGACGTTGTGACTGGGCCCTCAAGGGGACAAAGGTATTTAGATCTCAGGGACTGGACTGCCCCAAGATAAACTGGTTGGTTAGAATTCTTGTGGAGCAGATTCCCCCTGGGAGGACTGCTCCTGTGGCAGCCTGTAAAGGGGCCTTCATCAAGGACCACGGGCTCTCTTTTGCCCCCTTCCCTTTCTTCTCTCCAATGGATATGACCTAGAATTGCCCGTTGAAAGACATGGTGGGTGTGGGAAGAGAGGAGGTGTGTATTTAGCCCAGAGAAGAAAAGAATTGGGGGAGGTAGGAGAGTGTGTGATAGTCTTTGAGACTCTGAAGGTGTATTATATGGAGAAGGAATTCCTTATTTTGCTTAGTCCTAGACAGCAAAAGTAGCAGTGGTGGCCTGCTCTTGACATGTGAACACAAGACATTAGCCTGATCATAGGAAAAGCACTGTGGCACTGTGGCAAAGTCAAATGAGCAGCCTGGGGGGTGGGGGGGGGGTAGTGAGCTCTCTATCACTGAAGGTGTTTAATCAGACTCCAGATGGCCACTTGTCTAGGGATGTTGTAAGAGAGAATTCCTGTTGTGAAATGGGAAGTCCATGCCAGCTTTTAGTTTCTGTGATGGAGACTGGTTGGAGCTAACAGAGAAGGGAAGTTTGAGGATCAGAGGCTGAATGTGGGCATGAAGGCAGGAACAATGAAGAGACAGGAGGGGTAGGATAAAAGGTATATGTGGATTCATGGGCCTTGTGGAGGAGAAGGACCACCTTTCATTAGCAACATGGGAGTAAAAGAGGAGAAAGAGACAAAGAGAGAGGGAGACAGAAAGAAAGGGAGACAGACAGTGAGAAAGGGAGATAGAGACAGTGAGAGAGATAGAGAGAGACAATGAGAGAGAGAGAAGGAGGGAGGGAGGGAGAGAGAGAGAGAGAGAGACTTAGAGGAGACAGAGACAGACAGATGGGGAAGAGAGAGGGAGGGAGACAAACAAAGAAAGAAGGATAGAGGAAAGGAGAGAGCTAGAGAGAAAAGGGAGTAGAGGGAGTTCATGGCAAATGGAACCTCTTTCTGGATAGTCCCCAGGAACCCCAATATCTAGTCCCTCTTTCAGGTCCCTTGTCCAGTCCAAAGGAGACACAGGAGAGAAAACAGAGATTAGTGTTGAAATGCTTTTGTTTTTGGATGGGGCAGGGTTAGGGAAGGCTGGGCTTGGCAGGCAGGAGACAGGGGAACATCTCTGAGTTGTGATTGTGGGCTCGAATGTCATGGGTCACAGGTCGCTGATGGTAAAGGAAGCAGCTTCCCCTGGCAGGCAGTCATTCTCAGCTCCACACTTGTCTTCTTCCAGACTCTTCCAAGGGTTCTCAAGTTGCATGGATGGGCTGGGTTGGGGGAAGGGGAAGGATGGGAGTCAGGGCAGGGCAGCCTGCTTACCCCCCAAATCCAGGCCTGCCCAATCCTTGGTGTTCCCCACGGGCCCAACTTCAGAGGACGGGAAGAGGTTACCTGGCCACAGTCCGGCCCGAGGTGTGGAGTGTCCGACGGCGTTGCCAAAGTCGGATGGAGGCCCTAGCCTCATAGCTGAGGCCTTTTGGGGCTGACCCAGATGTTGCTGGCTGGAAGTGGGCTATGTGGTGAAGGGCCCCAAACCAAGTGGTCAGGTAATACCCAGCTGCAGGGTAGGAGTCAGTAGGACCAGAGTCACCTCTGGCCTCTGGGGTCATAGTTTCCCCCAGCAAGTCTTGGCTGGCCCACTCAATCCCACTTTGGGGTCCCTTCCCTAGCTGGATAGTCTAGTCCTACCCTACAATGTCAAACCTACAATGAGGCCTCTATCCCTCCCAATTCATCCTGAGACATCCTAACTTGAGGACAGCTCCCCCCAGGCCTAGGGCCTTGGGGTCCACTCTCTCCATTGGGATGCCTTTTGAGACATCCCAACCACATGCCTATCCTGACATCTGCTGTAGCCAGAGCTAGCGAGACTCCCCAGAAACCCCCTGCTCCTGCCTTACTCTCCCCCAGCAGCTCCGCAGGGTCCAGGATCTCCATCAGGAATTCCACATCCAGCTGGGTGGCCTCAATGTCTGGACTCCACAGAAGCTCCTCTGTCAGGGCTGGCAAGAAGTCATCAGCCCCCAGGGGTTCTGTGGGAAAGGGTCATTGGGCAGATGGGGGTAGATGAGCCTCCTGCGCCAACCCCACACCCATATAGGCCCCTCTTACCCTGCTGCCCCCTCTGGGCAAGGCCCTCATAGACATCCCGGCAGATGGCCAGCAGAAGAGCCACCTTGCGCTGTGGCACACAGGCAGTGTGTAGGCGAGCCAGGCGGGCATGGATGCGGTGTCTGGTTGGGCTGGGGACAGGGGCTTCCTGCAGTGCCCAGGCCCGCATCCTCTCCTGATGCTGCTGTAGCTGCTGGAGATCCTGAGCCCTCAGCATCCGAAGCTTGCTCCACAGGATCGGCTGAAGGGGCTTCAGCACCACCCAGCACACAGCTGCTTCCACCATAGCTTCTGGGGACATGACATCAGACAGTGCCCTTTGGGGGCGGGACTGATGGGTTGCCCTTCCCTGCGCCAGGTACCCTCTTCACTTCCACCATCAGGATGTAAACTTCTTGAGGGCAGGAGCTATCCTTTACTTAGATTTGTATTTCTAGTGCTTAGCACAGAGCCTGTTGTTTGCTGACTGGCTGACTCAGAGCTGTATCTAGTATAGGGCAATAGGGCCTTTGCCCCAGATACTCCCAAGGTAAGGGGAACATTTCTTCCAGGCAGTGACCACCACCACCATGCCTCACTCTAGGCAGCTACTCCAGGCTGTCCTGTCTGCCTCACTGTCCTCCAAAACACTGTCTGCCTCTCCTCTAAGCTGAGTTTGCCCAAGCACAAGAATACCTACTTCTGGCTCTGACCAGCCCTAGCCTCCCCTCATTCCTTTGTCCTCCTCCTTCCTCCAGTCACTAATCCCACAAAGTTTGTTAGATGTGAACACAGACATGGGAGAAAACCCTGACTCACTCATAGGTATATGAAGGGAACATAGGCATGAGGACCCATGTGGCCAGGCACATGTGGCCAAACACAGGCAGAAGGAAAGACAGAGGAGCTGAAGAGGCCTGGGCAGATGAGAACCAAATTGAGGACTCACTGATGAATGAGCATGTTCCTCTCCCTGGGTCCTCCAGCCCTCACCCCCAGAGACCATGACAGACTTCTCCCTGCCTAAAGGCCCCCACTGCCCGGCTCTCATGTCCAAACCTCACCCTCTGCCTTCCTGAGAAAAGCCAAGAGCTCCCTCTGAGTCACCTCTCAAAATCCCCCAGCATCCCCCCCAATCATTTCTCCTTTATGCCAGTCTCTGATGAAGACATAATTGCTCCTTGTTCAGGCCAGTCCCTTGATCCCCTATTGCCTTGTGCCCTCGATAAGTCCATCCTCTCTCATATTCAGCACTGCTCCCACAATCATCCTCTCTCTCTCTCTCTCTCTCTCTCTCTCTCTCTCTCTCCTCTCCTCTCCTCTCCTCTCCTCCTATCTTTTCTCTCTCTGTCTCTCCCCCTTCCCCTCTGTCCTACCCACCCCCCTATGTTTAGGTTCTTTCATCTCCTGGCTCCTTCCCAACTGCCTACAAATCTACAAACACACCCAAGTCTTCCCCTTTCTAGTCCCTTCTCCTCAAGCATTCAACCCACATCTCTCCTCCCTTTCTCAGAACTCCCCTCCTCCCCTCCCACTCCTCTCCCTCACTCCTCACCCTCTGCCTTCCAACCTTCAGTTCCATCATTCAATGCCACTGTTCTCTCCCAAGTCACCAGCCATCTCCAACTTGCTGGTTTGGCCTCTTTTTAATCCCCATCCTCAACACCTCTGAGCACACCCCACCGACCTTTCTCTCCTCTTTCTCTTCTCTCTCTCCTGGATACTCTCTTCTAGCCTAACTTTTATGAACCCCCTCCTCTCTCTTGGGTCTTCTCTTACCCATCTGACCACTGCTTCTCAGGTTGGTCCATCCCCCACATCCCTCCCACCCACTCTGGATGTCCATGAAGACTCTGTCCTCAGCCCTCTTCTCATGCCTTTTGACATTCTCTCCCTTGGTGACTCATTGGCTTCCTCAGCTCTAATCACCATCTCTGAGATGACTCCCAGATCTAGACACTGAGCCCTGGACTTGCCCTTGAGATTCAGTTGAGAATCTTCCACTCTTTGGATATTTTGTACTGCTATTCTGTAGGTATCTCCAGCTCAATACATTCAAAACTGAACTTGTTACATTTTTCCTAAAACCAACACTTCTTTTTTTTTATAAAAGAGGTAACACAGCTAGTAAGTATCTGAGGCCAGACTGGAACTCACCCTGGAACTGGTGCTCTATCCACTCCACTATACCTTTTTCTGTCAAGGTCGCTATCATCCTTCCAGGCACCCAATGTCACCACCTTGGCCTTATCCTTGCCTGTCTCTCTACCTCAGCCTACCCCATCATTCTACTTCCATCCCATATCCAGAATCCAACCTCTTCTCCCTCCTCATCTAGACTGGTCCTAGCTGGTCTCCCTGCCTCCGGTCCTAGCCTCATTCATCCTATGATCAGCAGCTAACATGTCTTTCCCAAAGTGGGGCCTGACCAGGTAACCTCCCGACTCCATAACCTCCTCATGATGCCCTACTTGGCTTCTAATCCCCTGCACAACTGGGTTTTTCCTGCTCCAACAACAGTGGCTTTCTTGTCTATACTTTAGCCACTTTACATGTGAAGGATGTTCTGCATGTTTTCTCCTCCCCTCCCACCCTCAGAAGCCCTAGTCCCCTTCAAAACTCTAGTCAAGAAGGACCTTATGTATGGAGTGTTTCCTGCTCCTCCCCTTGCCCCCACCAGAGCCCTCTCCCTGAATTCACTTGTGCATTGTGTGTCTATGGTATCTCTCTGAGGGCCCCCCAAGTGCCCCATACAGTGCATGGCACATAGGAGATACTTGTTAAATGCTTACTGATTGAATGATTGAGATGAACATGTGTGAGAGGAGGGTCTTAGATGAGGGGGCCATACATGTAAGCACAGAAGAGGGATATTTTTGTCTGTGTTCGAACCTTAAACAATATATGAATGAATCACACGAGTGAGCGCACATTTGTGTACACACGCACACACCCTCACCTAGATCCTCAGGATCCTGAGTGGGTAGGGCTGTCCTGGCCCTGTAGGCAGCCTGGACCTCTGGGGCATTCACCAGGTGGTCTTTGAGGTCAGTAAGAAGATGGCGAATGTCCTGCAGCAGCTCAGTGGCTGGGTCCCCAGCCTCCGGCCCATGGGAACCCCTCTGGGCTTCCCTGAGCCTGGCTTGAAGTGCTCGATGCTGCCTGGCCACAAGGCTGCCCCGAACCTGTGCCAGAGCCTGCACTCTCTGGTACACTCCACCCCCAGGCTCTGGGTCCTCCTCCCCTTCATCCTTGGCCTCATCAGCCTCCACCAACTCATCCTCAACCTTCTCCAGACTGTAGAGGGACCAGGTCTCAGGACTCGGAGGACCCTCTATCCAGGAGACCCGGTGAGGGCCCAGAGACTGAGGCACTATGAGGAGAGAGGAAGAGTGGAGAAGTGCTTGAGTCTTCCCTTCCTGCAGGAGCACTTATCCCAATCGAGTAGGTGCCAAACCATCCCACTTACCTAGGGTATCCTTCTGACCCAGTTCTGAGGTCTCCTCCTCTTTGGGTTCCCATGACCCATGGTCCCTCAAATACAGGGGATTCACCACGGAGAGGGCCCCTTTGGTGGAGGTGACCCAGACGCTTCCAATATGGAGAGGTTCTGGAAGGAAGGAGGAAGCAAGAACTGATAAGGGAGGGGTGGAGGCACCCAGGTGGTGCATTCCTCAGCCCCCAGACTCACCAGTAAGAGGGACTCCAGGTCTCAGGGATCTGGGGGGAAGGAGCAGGGGCTGGGGCAGGATGTCCCTGGAAGGGGGATAAGAGGATGACAATTAGGGGAAGGTCAGGGACCCCCTCCAGGTCCTCCTGGGCTCCCCGATCACTCCCTCCCCCACCACCCTACCTGCTGGTGGAGAGAAAGGCCAGGAGTTCAGGCAAATCTGGAAAGCTGAGCTGGGAGCCCTGCAGAGCTACTCCTAGGAACAATAAAGGCAATTGGTCAGGCATCCCCCAGGCTCCTTCTCCCTCTCCCCAGGCCTTAAGAGGGCTCCCCTCTCTGACTCTGGGCCTCGGTTTCTAGAGCTTTAGACAAGGCAAAGATTCTTGTTTCCTATGTCAATGCCGAGGGCAGTGGGGAAGGTCCCCAGTGGGGAAAGGGGTGAAGGTCTGCAAACCTGACCCCTAGGTTTAGGCTAGAGGTCTAGACACCTGGAACGATGTTGAAGTCTGGTCCCCTGCAATTCTGTGGCTGTGGTTGGGCTTGGGGATCTAGAGGTTTTGAGATCAGGCTTCTCACCTGCAGAGGTCTCCAGAATCCGAAAGGTTCCCATGGCCTCCTGGTGGGGGTCTGTATTCATTGTGAGGGCCAGGCTCAGGCCAAACCCTGTGACTAGGAAACTCTGGAAGGATCACAAGGAGCAAAGAGGAGGGGTTACCTAGGAGGGAAGAAAAACCCCAGGGGACTTTCGGAAGGAAAGGGCTGTTCTGAGGGGTTTCTTTGGGCAACAGTGATCAGAAGAGCCGAGGGGAGCTCCCTCCTCCCCAACACACTCACCCCTGGGGGCTGCTGGGCCAGCATGTCTAGAGAACTCCGAGCATCGAGTTGTGGGATCTGCCACAGACCCCGAGTCCTCATCAGACGGAGTCTCAGCTTGAGGAGCCTGGGGAGGGTTAGGGCTATCTCACCGGCCCCATTCACTGGAACCTGCTCCCACCCAAAGGCTGAGGCTGAGGCTGGCCTCAAAGAGCCCAAACCCAGAGGGGTGTCAGGAAGCAGGAATGGAGAAGCAGGGAGCTAACAATTGGGGGCGGGGGTGGAATCTCCTTCTCAGCCTGAGAAGTATTTGTGTATGTTGGGGAGGGAAGTTTGAGCAAGGATAACATATGAGTGCGGTAATGAGTGGGGCTTGAGGGCCGCAGGATTGGGTTGGAAAAGGAAATGATCTTGGCCCTCCCTGCACCCCCTCACCTCTCTCCCTCCAGTGGATGTCCATCTCCTGAATCCTCAGGCTGGTGCATCTTCCAGGAACACAGGCCAGTGGCCACTGACCAGACCCAAGGGAATTCAAGGCCCAACTCTTGCACCTGGGCAGGGAAGGCTGGATCATGGGCATCAAGAACACCTCTCCCCATAACAGGCCCTCCCACCAACTGTAGGATCTGGCCATAGATAGGGGGTAAGGACTCCTGGGCAGAGGGCATGAGGGGACTGCCCCAGGGTTCCTAGAGCCAGGAACAAGGAGGCTAGATGGTTCAGAGGAAAGAGACAGGGATAGGGGCTGACTCTGGTCCCAGGGAAGAAGAGCTGGGGCAAGTCCCAGGGAGGAGTAGAGAGAATAAGGCTTAGCTGCCTAGGTTCCCATGAGAAGGGGTAAGCCAAGTACCCAGGTCCCAGGGGAGGATAAAGGGGAAAGCTAATGCCAGGAGACAGGGGAGGCTGGGCACCTGGGTTCCCAAGGGACCCAGATTACCTGTTCTTCATGGGGAAGGTTCCAGAGCAACAGGAAGTAAAGTCATTACTCCCCTGAGAGGAACCCAGCTGGGCAGAGAACGGAAGGGGGAGGGGAGGGGGAGGGGCTGCATTGAAAGCTTCCTCTCATCACTGGGAGTCAGGTGTCTGGCCTAGGGAACTCTGGGTTGGGGGACGGGGCACGGGTCTTGGGGGTCCCAGGAAACCTGGATCTCAATCTTTCTGACCTGAATACAGGAATTCAAGGGTTCCCCTGCCCCCATTTCACCCTACTCTATTTTCTGAAGCTATCAGAGAGCCAGCAGGTTTCACTGGGGCAAGAGGGTTGAGAGATGAAGATGAAAGTCCTTCCTGGTGTCTAACCCACTTCCTGCCTGTGCACGGTGGCTCCTCTTGGGCAAAAGGCTCCCTGACCCCCGAAGCACAGCAGTGCCCCCTTTGAGAGACAGACACAGATGGGAGTTGGGTCCCACTCTTGGTTTTATTTAGCTCCAGTCACAGACATGATGCCCCTCAGCTTTCCACCCTCTTTCAATGTCCCTGGGAGAGTAGTAGAGCATGGGGCCTCAGGGAGCATGGGATGTGGGGAGAGTGGGGCCTCATCTCCCAGGTTCTGGGTTAGTGTCAGGAGGGATGCTGAGAGCAGAGATCCCAACCTCCCCAATCTTGGAGATGTCAGGGTCCAAGCACCTGGGCAGGGTTAGAGACCAGAGGATGTTCAGGCCCCAAACTCTCTCTGCTGAGAAGCTGGAGCCCAGGGTATGGTTAGAGGTTAGAGCCTAGGGCCTGGAGGGCCAAGGTGCCTCTTTCCAAGGGGTAGGTTTAAGACCCAGGCCATGTCCCAGGAGCATGGAAGGGCCTCAGGAGGGTTAGAGATTAGGAGCTGCTCATCCCCAGAAGGGTTAGAGATGAGGGCAGTATCTGTCCTCTGAGTGGCGGCCCCAGGGTGAGGGGACCCCAGTCTCTGGCCCCCTCAGTGTGGTGTGGAGGCTGAATCACTGGGGCTTCTGTCCTTCCGCAGCTTTGGGGGGCTCTTTGTCAGCCTGGGCAGACTTCCCTGAGGTGCTGAGAGGATGCAGGCTGCTCCCAGCCTGGGCGTCAATGGCTGCATGCTCTTTCTTCACCAGTGCCTCCAGCTCTTTCTGTGAGCACAGAGGGGATGGGGTCAACCAGAGATGGCTATTGGGGTCAAAGCTGGAAATCGAGAGCCTACGTCCCACAGTGGGATAGGAGGCCTAGATGCATACCTTCCATCCTAGGAAGTCAGCCAAGGCTAGACAGCCCTCATCACAGTCCCCAAGCCAGGCCACGTCCCTGGGGAGGGGGAGGGGTGAAAAACAGGAAAAACTGGGTAGAACCTCCTAGCCTCCCCCCTCCCTTGTTCCTAGTCTGCCCCCCTCCCCCACCCAAGTTAGGAGACCCTCAGCCTTCAAACCACCCCCCAGGCCAGTGGCTCCTCACCTGTAAGCCTTGTCCGAGTCGAAATCCATGCCTCCCCCCATACCCATGAGCCCCAAGAAGGGGTCCCGCTGTCAAAAGAGAAGGCAATCAGAAAGCAGTGGGATGGAGAGGGACTTAATGGTGGTCAGGAGTGGTGGTGAGGTCCTCCAAAAATATAAAGGGGGGACTGAATCAGAGGCCCCCAAAGGGTCAGACTCCTACTTAGCAATCTCCCTCAGACACGCTGGGGCTCTGCAGGCTGCCATGCCCAGAGAACACTCACCTGTCCTGTCTTCTCCTTATTGATGAGGAGTCGAGGAGTGGTAAGTGGGGCCCTGGGGTGGGGGGTGGACAGAGAAGAGAGAATGAGGCAGCCTTCCTCCCTTGGTCTCCCTCACCAACACCCCCCCAGCAACTTCCCCCCATACTTGCTAACAAGTGAGGCAAAGGGCTGCACTTGCAGGGAGGTGCCCATGATGATAAGCAGATCCACCTTCTGGAAATCCTGGAGGACACAGGAGGGACAAGCCATTTCCCCTGCCCCTGCACCCCCTCACCCAGAGCTTAATCTGGAAGACTCCAGGCAGATCTGGGCCAGAATACTATGTCCTCTGTTCTTGCTTAGGGCTGGCTTTCAAGGCCTCTAGGCCAGCCCTTCCCCCAACATTCCAGCCTTCCTCTGGCCTTCACTCAGGCAGTCTCCTCTGCCTCCCCCAGCCCTTTTCCTCCCAGCACCCTGGGTCCCCCCATTACCCCGTCCTTATCACTCTGGCCCCGAGGGACCTTCCCAGAACCACCACCAGGGGGAGCCCCACACTCAACTCTGGGAAACCAAATTAGGAGTCAGCCCTCTGGCATCTAAAGGAAGTGAAAGAAATTCTTTGTCCCGGAAGAGAGCTCCAGGAGCTCTAGGTCCTGGGTAGATGTCTAGGAGTAGAGCAGATGGATCACCTACCGATTGCATGCAGGAGAAGAAGCGTGCCGGGAGGGTCTCGCCAAAGAAGACAATGTCTGGGGAGAGAGACAGAGATGAAGGAGAGACAGACGGAGAAGAGACAGACGGAGGAGAGACAGAGACAGAGGAGAGACAGAGACAGAAGGACAAGGAGAGGAAGATGGGAGAGAGGGGAGGTACAGAGAGAGAGACAAAGACAGAAAGAGACAGAACCTAAGATTAGGGAGACAGGGGAGGGGGCTGGTCCCCAGGTGCCAGAAGGAGAGCAAGGGGATGACAGCCAGGAGCTCTTGAGCCCTGACCAGTCAAGGGCCCTTGAACTTGATCTAGGGAAGGGAGGGATCTTTTTGCTGTTTCCCGTGACTGTTGACCCCCTTCTAGGCCCCCCTTTCCTTTTCCAATGGTTCACCTGGTTTCACAAGACTCTGGCATTTGTCACACTTGGGGGTCACCTCTGAGAAGATCTTATCTGGGAGAGAAAACAAGAGGTAAGGAGCGATGGAATTGGAGGCCGGGGGAGGAGAGCCGTCCCTGTCTCAGGGCCCTTCCCCCTGCCCTCAGGGACCCAATCGTCACCTTTCATCCAGCCCAGGTCATATTCTTTGTGGCAGTGGGAGCTGACACAGTGAGAGGTATAGAATGTCCCATGGGCTTCAACCAGGTCCTCTGGTTCCAGCCCGGCCACCCGCTCCAGTGTGTCAATGTTCTGGGTGAGAGGAGAGAGGAAGCAGCCAGTTAGAGTGTCTCCTCCTTATCCCCCTACTAGACTTGAAACTCCCTGAGGGGAGGGGCTCTGAAATTGGAACTGTGCGTTTGCCCAGGTGTGTAACCCAGCTTTCCCCACAGTGTCTGAAAATTATTTATTGAAATTAAACTAAATCGAAAGTTCACATCAGAATGGATGGAAAGACAATCTGACTAGGGTAAGAAAGAATTGGCCAGTCATCAGTTTAACCTTCAAACACAGAGAAATCATAGAACATGTTTGTTCTTTCCAAAAATAAAACTCAAAGTATGTATAAAGGACAAATGAGGTCAAATAATGCATTGTGGTTATTTTGGGGAAGAATTATATTTTTGTTGGCACTGCCCATCTGGGGGGCTGCCCTCTGGGTCTGGTAAGGCAGACTTGCCTCTGTAGGACACAGCCTGTAGGGTGTGAGTATTTCATCCTCCCCCCTTCCCTGGCTGCCCTCACCTGGGTATAGCAGCGAAGCAGTAGCCCCTTCTCCTTGAGCAGACGCATGAAATAATGACACACGGTGGGCTACAGAGGGGTGGAGGGGAGTGAGGGTCAAGGGATACACACACATTGTCATTGATGTGGTTGGACAACTGGGACTTTCCCAGTTTCTTCCCTCACCCACTGTGTCGAGCAATCCACAACCCCCCCAAGCCCAGATGGGGAAGCCCTGACTCTATCCCCCAGTGCTGTACCTTTTCCTAATAAGGGGGTCCCATCCTTTCCCTTTCCTCTGATTAAGCTCACCTTAAATTGCCCTGGGTATAGCTCCCGGGCCAGAGCAAAGAAGGGCTCAGGGTGTTTCTGGGGAAAATAGACAAAGACATATGAAGATACGTGAACCCTTCACTCCTCACAATCCCCTACCCAGGGCCAGCAGACCCAGGGTCCCACCAGTGATATTTGATAGGATGAAGAACTTAGCTGCAGGATCTGCCCTGCTAGTGTTTGAAAGCATGAAGGCTCAGGAAAGGGAAACGTTCTCCCTCCAAGGAGTCTGTGAAAACTCGAAAAGTGGGGTGTTCTTAATGACGGTTTTACCTTAAAGTAGCTGATCTCAAAGATGGCTTCAGGGTAGGGAAGGTTGTACTTCTCCAAGTTGGCATAGAGGCCGGTGGATGGGGAGCGGAAGTCAGGGATGCCAGCAGCTGGGGACAAGGGTAATAGAAGAGGCATTCCTGGGGGAGGCCACCTCACTGGTGAGAGGGGCCTTATCTCAACCCGTAGCTTAGCTCCTTTGGGGATTTGACCCCCCCGTCTCCATTCTAGGGAGAGTTTGGAACCTGAGGGCACAGGGAAGCAGCTACTCACATGTAGAGATCCCTGCCCCTACCATGCAGATGATATTCTGACCTGGAAGAGAAAAAAGGTGAAGGGAGTGACCTCAAGACCACAGTTGTTTGGGGTTGTTTCTCTAGTCCTCATTCCCTGGAAGAACAGCTTTCCTACCAGGGCTGCTTTGGCCCTGTGGAATCCGAAGGTGAGCCCCACCCTTTAGTTCTCACCTAGTCTGGATGTGTCTCACTGGGTTTCCTGAGGAATGGGTAAGGGGAGGGAGAGAAGTGGTCCCAACCCAGGACATGGGAGCTGAGGTTGGGTGGATGGGGTAAGGCACATCCTGTAGACAACCTAAGCTAAGAAAAGGAGATGAGAAGTAAGAACTCACATCGGTCACTCTGGATGAACTTGGTCACCCCTTCCAAGGAAAGTTCGTCCAACAACTTTTCTCGCTTCCCGCTGCCCAGGCCCAGGGTTCGGGAGAAGAGATTCCGCAAAAAGTCCACTGTGGGGAAGAGCAGAGGATGAAGGTTATGTGGGAAGAGGGCAGGCACTGGTCCCAGCTAGGCTTCAGCCAGTCTTGTCCCCCCATTCACCACCCAGGACAACTCACTCTCTGTCTCTCCAGATGCAGCTCCACTCTCAGTTTCGGAATCTGAGTCCTGGGAGAAAGCAGCCAGAGAGGGAGGAGGGTTAGCGCTTGGGGAGGACGATCACGGGAGGAGGGTTGGGAAAGGGGAGTCAAAGGAAAGAGGGTCGGAGGGAAGGTGAGCCATTAGGAAGCAAAGGGTCAGTCTGGGGAAAGAAGGGCAGGTGGAGAAGGAGGGGGCTAGGGTCCTCAGAATGGGGATGGGCGGGTGGATCTGCTGTTTCAGGGCTGGGGGCGGGGTGAATAAGCCCTGTGGATCTGGGACACTGGGCGCCCCACTCCCTGGGGGAAAGCCGGGGAGAGCCATGAGTGATGGGAGCAGGCGGGGGAGGCGCGGATCCTCTCACGGGCCAATCACAGACGTCCTCTCCCTCCCCTAGCAGCCAATCACAGACCTCGTCCCCTCCCCGGCCAGCCAATCACGAACCTCCAAGGGCGCCCCCTCTCACCTGAGCATCCTGCACCTTCCCTGCCTCGTCCTGAGGGGGACCGGGGGCTAGGGAAGGGGGGTAGGGAGACAGGGTTACATTGGAGGGGGGGTTGGGAGGCTGTTAGCGTGGGGGCGGCGGCGGGAGCGAGAAGAGGGGAGGGGGGACCCCAACTGGCCACGGGCAGGGGTGCAGAGGGGCCCTTAGCAACCAGGTACCAGGCTTCCCAGAGGTCACAGTCCTTAGCAACCAGACACTCCACCACCTGCCCCGCAGCAACCGCGGCACCTGTTTTCTTTCACCCTAAAACGAGGCCCTTAGGCACTGGACACCCCAGGAATTAGGACCCCCCATCTTGGCTCCTAAGCAGCCTTAGCTGGCGCTGCGGAGACTGGGGCCCCCAGGGCCCAGCCCCATTCTCCTCCCCCCAGCCCTAGATCGGGTCCCCACGCGGTGGTTTCCGGGTGGCGAGTCCCCAGAGCCGTTCGCCCACGGGGCCTGGTCCTAGGCCCGGTCCATCAGCCCACCCGTGCCCCGACTCACGGTCCGCCTCGGCCATGGGCCCGGCCCCGGGGATAGGTTCAGTAGCGTGGGGGGCGGGCAGGGGCCCTCGGGGCTGTCACCGACTGCTCCGTCCCGTGACGGCGCAGGACACGGGCGGGGGCGGGGGCAGGGAGGGCGGGCTATGAACTACAATTCCCAGAAGAGCATGTGGCCACCGCGGGAATCCCACAATGCCCCGCGCCATCATTCCGCCTTGTTGAAGGCACTGCGCACAGAGAAACCACGATTCCCGGCGTGCCTGGCGCCGGAAGACGTCTAGGTAAAGCGGCACTGAGGGCGTATACACGAGCCGAGCCGACCAAACGCGTCTATTGCTTCTATTGGACAACTTGGTGCGAGGGGCGGAGCCCTGCCGGGAAGGTTGCGCGATCTTATTGGCAGTCATCTCGATAAGGGGCGGTGCGACCCTCCCTGATTGGTCAGAGCGCTGAGCGAGTTGGGGTGCAGGGGGAATTCCCCGGGTCCGCGGAATCCCCGGGCCGGCGGCTGCGGCTACTAAGACTCCGGATGGACCCGGGGGGCCCGGGACGGGAGGGCTCTGCGTAGGCCATGGCGGCCCCGGCGGGGCCCGTGAAGTCCGGGGACAGCGGGCTCGCGGACGAGTGGTGCGACAGCGGGCTCGGGTCTCTGGGGCCCGATGGGCTCGGGACCCCGGCGGACGGGCCGCGGGACAGGACGGACGAGGACGAGGACGAAGAGCCGGCTAGCTGGGCGCCCGAGGTGTTCGGCTACGTGACGGAGGACGGGGACACGTAAGGGACCGGCCCGCTGCCCCCTGCCCCCGAGACTCTCCCCTTCCCAGGGCCGTGGAAAGGTGGAGGAGGGGATTCCCCGCCCCTTCCCGGGGGAAACTGAGGGAGGAAGGAGAGGTGTGAAGGCAGGGCTAGGAGGCGTGGGCGCCCCCCGGGGGTCCTCAGGCAGGCTCACGTGGGAGAGGGTTTGAATTAGTTTTCCTGCTCTTAGATTCTGCCCCTCTCCAAACCTCCTGGCCTCTGACCCCTGACCCCTCCTGACCCCCTTCTTTTCCCTCTGAGCGGTGACTCTTTGAGGGAGCTTAATTTCCTTCTCCCCTACTGCCCCGCAGCGGGGCCGCGAAGGTGTCCCGACCCCCTCCTCCCTGACCTCTGCGTCCCCCCCGCCCAGGGCCTTGCACTTGGCAGTGATTCACCAGCACGAAGCCTTCCTGGACTTCCTGCTTCACTTCACGGCAAGGACTGAATACCTGGATCTCCAGAATGACCTGGGCCAGGTGAGGTCCTTCCCCTACCTGTGGATGAGGTAGAGGCCCTTCCCATCCCCACCCCCAGAACTGACCGACTTCTGACTGCACTTGTGTTCCTCTGTCCGCAGACGGCTCTGCACATAGCGGCCATTCTGGGGGAGGCAGCCCTCACTCAGAAGCTGCGAGCCGCAGGGGCCGGGCTCTGCGTGGCAGAACGAGGCGGGCACACGCCTCTGCACCTGGCCTGCAGGGCTGGGGCTCACGCCTGTGCCCGGGCCCTTTTGGGGCCCCCTGAGGGCCAGACAGCCCAGGAGGAGGACGAGGATGAGGAAGAGCGCGAGAGACTGGAGCAGCTGGAGTGCACCAACTACCAGGGTATGGCCCAGCCGATGCTGCTCCCCACTGTCATGGACACAGCCTGAGTCCTGGGGGACCCAGGCATCTCCCAACAAGGATCATGCAAAGAGTAGCCATCTCAATGACTACTCTGCCTCTGGCACTAGGCCAAGGGCTTTCCCAGCATTATCTGTTTTGATTGTCCCAGCAGCACTGTGGAGTAGGTGCCATCACTTTCCCCATTTTACAGATGAGACAAATGAGTTCAGGAGCTAGCCCAGGGACAGTCCACGAAGCTAGTAAGTGTCTGAGGCCGGATTTGAACTTAGGGCCAGATCCCCAATAAATGCATATTCTCCCATTTCCTTTGAGTATCCTCATTTGTCTTCAGTGCTTTCTAAATGTATTCCCTAGGGGCCTTCTAAATCTTTGTTTCTCTGAAATAACTCCACAGGCCATACTCCGCTCCATGTGGCTGTGATCCACAGGGACAGAGAGATGGTTCAGCTGCTCCGGGAAGCAGGGGCAGATCTCAACAAACCAGTAAGGATGCAGAACCCCGTCTGCCCTCAACTCCCAGGCCCTCTTCCCTTTTTCCATGCTGTTGTTTCCCTCCTTCTATGTGTCTGTTCTGTGAGATTCTTTTCTGCGCCCCCCCCCCAGCTCCTTTCCCTAGATTGGGGGGAGTCTAAATGAGGGAGATTATGGTTTTCCTCTGAGTGGGAGCTGTAAAACAGGCATCAACCCACAGTGGGCAGAGGGGCTTCTTTGAGACCATACATGGTCTGAAAAACAAGGTGGGTTAGGTATGAAGATACCAGGCCCTTCAAATGGGGAGACAGGCCTAACCTCTAGAAAGAGACTGTTGTCAGCAGTAGTGACTAGGGATAGATGAGGAGGTGGGGGCTGGGACACATGCCCTCTGCACACACACTCTCTTTTCCAATCAGGAGCCCACGTGTGGGCGGAGTCCTCTCCACCTGGCTGTGGAGGCAGAGGCAGCTGAGGTCTTGGAGCTACTCTTGGATGGCGGTGCAGACCCCAAGGCCCAAATGTATGGAGGCCGTACCCCACTGGGTAGTGCCACACTGAGGTCAGACCCCCTCCTTGCCCGTCTCTTGCGTGCTCATGGAGCCCCAGAACCTGAGTCTGAGGAAGAGGAAGACTCCAGCCCCAGAGGCAGCGATACTGATGAAGGTGTAAGTGACCTGAGGGAGTTCAGGCAGTGAGAAACTTGGATGACTGGGATGGAGGAAGAGAGAGCACTGGGGAGGGGTGGTCTGGTAACTGATCCTTCCAGAAGGGGAGAGTTGATGGGAGATGGGGGAACTGGGGGGAGGCGCAGGGTGAAGGAGAATCAATTCCTGACCCCACTATCCTCTAGGATGAGTATGATGACATCGTGGTCCATGGAAGCCGAAGTGGAAACTGAGGCACACCTTCCTCACCTGCTGGCTATCTCTAGCCAATTTCTTTGCTTTTTTTTTTTTTTTGTTTGTTTGTAGAAAAGCTTTAATTTCAATAAAACTCTCATTCCCCTGGATGGATTGTCCAGGTATCTGTTGGGGCCAGAGCATCTGAATTCAGAAACAGACCAATGGGAGGAAAGGCATGCTTTTATCTGTGCTTTATTCACGTTGGGGGAGGGGGGAGCAGGTGGGGCAGAAGTTTCTGACCCACCCTAGTCTGTTTTCTTGGTGATCCTCTCTTGCTCCTTCCCCCCACCACCTGGGGAGGGGCTGATCAAGAAGGGCAGAAACCAGTCTGTGGCCCAGTTTTCTGAGATGAGCCATGGTGGGTGGGTCAGGTGCCTGGCATCCACATTTGCTTCTCAGCCCCTCTTGCCCAGTGCCTCGGCTGCCCTCTTCAGCTCCTCCCCCATCTGCTCCAGGCGAGCCAGTTCATGTTCCTGGGGGATCGGGTAGAAGGATGTCACTTAGTGCTCTTGAGGAGCCCCTTCCTCATCACCCCATGCCTCCCCTGGCCTCCAGGGGCCAGGATAGGGCCAGAACACTGGATTTCATCCACGTAGGCCATTCACAGATTAGGAAGTTTCTCTACCCATGCAGGCTGGCCCCTCCAGGCCCTCCCTCTGCTACTCATACTGACTAGAGCCTATAGATCTGTTTGCATGTTGTCTCCCCATTAGGCTGTGAGCTCCTGGAGGGCAGGGCCTGTCTTTTCCCTCCCTTGTACCCCCAGCACACAGCACAGTGCTTGGCCCATAGTAGGCACCTCATGTTGCCTAAGGCAGGACTTGGACAGAGCCTTCCTGGTCCCCTGTGCCCTCCATCCTCCATGGGCCACCTTGGCGCCCTTGTCCCCTGTGAACCAGCAGCCTTCCTGGCTTACCTTCTCTGCCTCCGCCTCCTCCTCAGACTCCTGTTCAGGTCGGGGTTGGTGGTGCTGGGGTCTGTTGGCCGGACCAGCCCCCTGCCATACCCTCATCCCCTTCTCCTCAAACTGGGCTGTCTCCTCCTCACTGGCAGCCTCGGCCACACGTTTCTCCACGCCCTGGCCCCAAGCCTCCTCTGCCTCCTCAGAGCCCCGGAACCCTTCTGGTCTCCCCAGCCTCCTCCTCCTCTTGTCCTTCTCTTGAACTCTGGTCTGACCCCTCACCTCCTGTTCCTTAACTTCTGACTTTTCCTTGGCCTTCACTTCCTCCTCCTCTTCCTCCCTCACCTCCTGGCCCAACCTCTTCTCCCCCTCAACCTCCCCTGGGCCCCTCTTTTTCTTCCTGAAATCCTCTTCCTCCACCTCCTGTTCCTCTCTCTCTGCCTCACTCTCAGGACCCAGATGGTGCTTGGAGGTCTCTGAATGAGAAAGGCAACAGAAGATGATCAGGCATTGCAGCCATTCTTCCCCTACCCCGCTTCATTCCCTCCTGGGCCACCCAAGGGAACCCTTAACCAAGGGCTGAACTGGTACCTGGTTTCCCCCACCCTCAGGGAATGAAGCCATGCCCAGGAGTCAGGTATCCTGCCCATACCTTGATGCCTGAGCTCCTCTAGGGTTCGGAGCAATGATGTGAGCTGTTCATCTAGGGGTAGGAAGGATGGTGTTAGTGGGGTGAGGGAACAGGAACCATGGGGGCTCAGGAGGGTGACTGGGTGCCCATCTTCCTACCTTCTTGGAAGAGTTGTGTGCAAGGACCCTCCTGAGGGCCCTCCTGGGTTAGCTTGTCTTTGAGAACCTCTTCAAGACATCGAGTGACCTAGTGGGGCCAATGAGGGAATCAGAGGATGAGAACTGGGGAAATGGCATTTAGGGAAAGGGGGAACAGGAAGTGCGCAACAGCACGGAGGCCAAAGGAGACACCTGGGGCCTGGGAGATGCGTATAGACAGATGAAGTGATCTGGGAACATAGGTTTAATTTGGGATAGAAAGAATTACAAGGGGACAGAGTCACTTGGAGAGAGTTGGGAAATGGAATTTAAAGGTCTGGTTGGGGAGACGGGATCAGAGGAAGGGTTGAGAAGATGGAATTTGAGACAAATCCAGGGACAAGATTTTGGGGTCCTGACCCCTCTCACCTCCTGCTTGGAGAGAGGTGCAGCGCCAGCTGTGGGAAAGGAAGCAGGGAGGACCTCTGTCAGGAAACCCAGGCCAGAGTCCCCTTAGCTTCAGGGAGCAATTACCCAGAGCTGTCCGGGGTGCTGACTGTCCTCAGTCTCCACCCCTCCCACTTTCCTTTCTCCCTAGAAGCCAGGGACTGGAACCTGCCTCAGCCTATCCCTCCTCCCCGAGGAACATCCCTCCCACATTCCAGGAAAGGAGTACTTTCTCCTCTATCCTCAAGTTCAGTCAGTCTTTCCACTCTCCCCAGATGCCTGGATCTAGCTCACCCAGTCCCAGCAGCAGCAGCAGGGACACAAGGCCAGGCTGAGGCATGGTGGGGCTGAGTGGTCAGGGACTCCTGGGTCCTCAGTTCCTCAGCACTCCATAGGGTTGGCCCAGACTTGAGGAGCTGGGCAGAGGCAGAAGTCCAACTGCTGCCTTTTACTTCTCTCAGACAGATGGGGTGGGCGAAGGGAATTACGTCAATGACAACCTGTCTCTACCTTCCGCCCCCCCACTACAGCAACCCTCGGGGTGCAGGTGGAAGAGTAGCAGCTGGGATGCCACCCAACTCAAGCTTAATTATTTACAGGGGATTAGAACTGAGCTCTGCCAGAGTTCCGAAATCATCCTGCCTCCAGGGGAGTCTCTCCTCCAGGGAGCCCACCTTGAAAGTACTAGCCTAACCCCTCCTAACCCAATTGACTTGGACACAGACATAGGTATGGTTACACTGGCGTTTATTGTGCTATGAGGAAAGAAGGGGATAGAATAGAATGGCACTGCCTCCCCCACTACTTCTTCCTCCTCTAGTGGGACAGCAGGAACTTAAGGGGCCTGAGCTGTGCTCCCTGCTTTGTAAGTAAACCCTGTAAATCCAGGATAGGCTTGCTGAGTAACAGTCCTCATCTGGTGCCCAAATGATGCCTTCAGCCTCATTTGGTGCAAAAGGAATTGATGGGGGTCCAAAGTGCTTGGGACGGTTCACACAAGGTGTTTGGGGTCAGGAGGCTCGGGGCTGGTTAGGACCAATGTATCTGAGGCAGGTGTGTGTTGGGGCAGAGATCCGGTCAGTGCCCAGGTAGGGCTGGAGGACGTTGGGCACCAGTACTGAGCCATCCTGCAGGAACAAGGAACATGGTGAGTTTCACTGGAGACCCCCTCCCTTCCCATCCCTTTGCTCAAGGCTGTGCTCTTCTCACCTTCTGCTGGTTGCTTTCTAGAATGGCGATGAGGATTCGAGGTACCGCACAGCCTGTCCCATTGACCTGGGGAAGGGAAAAGCTTAGCCCAATCATGCCTGCCCCCTCCAATCTCATGATTGAGGATCAGCCTGAGAGAAGAGGGGGGCACACAGACAGGGCCTGGGGAGGGCAGGATCTTAGGGAGTGGGGCATTCTTGAAGAGAGTTGAGAGCCTTGAAGGGTCCTGGAACTCTGACAGGGTGATTGGATGCTTCCCCTCACCGTATGCACATGCTGCAAATCTCCCATCTCAGTCTCATACATTATATGAAGCCGCCTGCTTTGGAAATCTGTGCAGTTAGAGGCACTGGAGACCTGGGAAGGAAGAGAGGGAAAGGTGCAGGCTCCCCAGGGACACTCAGGCTGGACATCCCACCCTGTAGGCTCTGGAGATGGGGCTCACCTCTCCAAAGCAGCCACGGCCTGGCATCCAGGCCTCAATGTCAAACTTGCGGTAGGCAGGACGACCAAGCTCTTGGGTGGGCATGTCCAAGACCCTGTGGGCCAGGCACAGAATGTCAGAATGTCATGGATGACTAGGAAAACATCAGATAGGGAAACTGAGGCAGCTTAGCTGGCATGATACAGATATCTGCCTTATAGATAGGGAAATTGAGGCATAGAGCAGTAATATAAATTCCCCAGGGTTCACAGAAGGAATCATTAGCAGATGTAGCCTTCAGATCCAGGTGGTCTCTCCCCACATCCCAGACTTTTCAGCTAAATAGTGCTTCCCCTTGGGGATTGACTGAGGAGCCCCTCAGATCTCCCCCCGGACCTCACAGGCCTCACTGCTGACCGGAAATGCAGGCCCAGCTCTGTCAGGATCTCCTTCTGCAAAGACACAAACTCCTCCAGCAGCCCCGAGCTGTGCTCTGTCCCTGAACATGTCAGCCCAAACATCTCTACCTGGGGATGAGCAGAGCAGGAGGTGCAGGGGTCACCAAGGGTCACCCTGGTCACTCCGCCCAATGCTGGGCCCCAGTTTGGGTGAAACTGGGGCTCGATGTCCTTGGTCTGACCAGGGAGGACAGAGAGTGGATGATGGACTGTCCCAAGGGAACAGAGGAAGACACCAGTCAGCAACGATGCTTCTTGGGAGTAAGGCTGACCTTATTGAAGTGGTGGACTCTGAAAAGCCCCCAAGGCTCCTTCCCCGTGTTGGTTTCTGCCCGATAGCAGGTGCTGGAACAGACCACCCTGCAGGGGAAGGGGATGTCAGGTCCAGAGATCCTGAGAGGAGGGCTGGAGAGGCTAAGGGAAGGACCATGGGAGAGGAGGAAACTAGGAGCATTGGCCAAGACATAAGGAAGGGAAAGGGAAGACCTGAAGTTGGGGTTGAAGGGTGTGCGATCCCTAGGGATGTGGGGTGAAGGATGTCACCTGATGGGCAGGTCCTTCCAAGATACTGCATGATCCATGAAGTATCCTATGGGGTGAGGAGAGATGCCACCCAAGCTCAGTGGGGCGATCTCTTCCACAAGGCCCAGCCCAGAGGAGGAGGGGATCCCCTGACTTACCTCCCTCTCTCAGCCCATTCCCTCAACCCCTCACCTGCAATCCCCACCTCTGAGGTCCCTGCCAGGTTGAGGTCCTCAAATCGGGAAGGATCAATGTTGTAGATCTGAGAAGGACTGGCATTGGGGCTCATCCCACAGCCCTCCTGAGGGGAGAGGAGAGGGTGGGCTGGGAACCCCTTCCCTCCAGTCTTTGTCCTACCAGGGCTTCTAGGAAGGTGTCCCCTACCTGAGTTCCAGAGTCTCCCACCCACCTGAATCAGTCCTACCTCCAGGATCAGGCCTCCACTGCAGCCATGGTCCCAGCCTGGGACTGAGGGCTCAGGATAGGGGCAGTACCCAAGGTTTAAGGCTCATCTCCCAAGCCACAGGCCAAACTTCCTCCTTTACCATATACAAAGCTAGGCCCAAAGCAAGCCCAATGTCTAGACAGCAGGGAGAAGAGGGGCTAGGGGTGTATGCTCACAAACACAGCTCCTCTGAGCATGTCTGGCACCGTCATGGCTGTGAAGCCCTGGAGGAGACCAAGAAGGGGTCAGGAGACAACAGGATGAAGGAAAGCCCCCTCAGGCCCACCCATTCCACTTCTACCATAGCTCCCAGTGTCCCCCATTTTAGGGTAGGTCTAGGGTGCAGATGAAAAAAACCAAGGAGTAGCAAGTATCCACAACCCCCTGCATCCCTCCCTCAGGAGATCGCAGATGTCAGAGCTAGAAGGGACCAGGGATCCTGGCCCCCTCTTTTCTGAGGATCTGAATATCTCATTCCCACCTAGCCTAAGGCCAAGGCATCTCTGGATGCTTCCTGTTTCCTGCACCTTGCCTTCCCTACTCTTGGGTCCCCTCGGAGACCCCAACTCAGACATCCTGATCTTCCATCTGCATCGCCAAGGAATTTCTGCCCTCCTCCCATCCCTAAGACTCAGGTGCCCCTGGTGTCATCATACCCTTTGAACAAGTTTGCTGAGGGTAAAGCTGACCAGGGCGTGCTGCAGCAAGGCACCTGGGCCTCGAAGGTAGTAGGATCGCTGGCCAGACACGTGGGATAGACGCCTGCACAGAGAAAGCTAGGCCTGAGGGGTGGTTATGGGGAGAATCCACCCAAGCAGAGGCCTCCCCTGGGCTGGGGGAGGGGGGACAATTGGTCCTGGGTCACCACGGGGCACAGCATTGGGAGGGCAACAAAGGGAAATGAGGGGACAGGCAGGTGGTAGGTAGCACGCAAATCAATTATGCATGGCAAGGACAAGCTCTGCCTGGTTGAATGGGCCTGTTTCCTGCTGGGGGACAGGCCCTGAATGCCAGCTGTCAGGAGACAGGGGATGGGCTATCGTGGGACTGTGGGCTGCTCACTTCTGCCGGATGATATCTAGCTTCTCCCCAATCTCCAGGTGGCCCCGGGGGTGGAAGGCGAAGGCTGGATGGGGACAGATAGATACAGGTGCACTGCATGAGACATACCCAGTGTGAAATGTATGCAATATGAGACAAAGGAGGGCAGAGACATGGAGGGAGAGATAGAAGGGAGACAGGTAGAGACCCAGAGACACACAAAGGGACAAGGACACACAAAAAAGAGAGACAGAGTCAGACTAGGACAGACAGATGGACAGAAAGAAGGTGGATGAAGGACATGGTCTGAGCCTGAATCCACAGGAAAGGCCCATAGGAGAGGAGGGGCAGGGGAAGGGGTGGGCCTCCTTGAGCCCGCTTACTTGGCTTCTCTCCGACTACCTCCAGGACCCGGGCCTGACTCTCATCACCGACAGGCTAGGAGAGCAGAAAGAAATAAAGTGGTTATTATAGGGGATTGCGAGAGGGGAATCAGCCCTGGGCCCAGGCTCCTCCCCTGCCCTGAACCCCACACTTACCACATCAGGGTGGGTTTGGTTGGGGAGTCGGAGAGCTCGCGTGTAGAAAATCTCTTCTAGATGGGCCTCTTCGGCATACAGGGTTGCCAGACGTGTCCGGATCGACCTTCCCTGGGCCCGTGTGTTCTGATACATGGGATCCTGTGGCAGGAGATAGAGGCTAGACTTGGGGTACACTTGGGCCTCCACGCCTTAGCCTGTGCTCCAGAGCTAGGGGGAGGAGGCCTATGCCCCCTCATTCCTACCCCTCTCCTTCCCTCCCTCACCATACCAGGATCCCCCAAACTCCATACCTGTTGGATGAGATCCTTGTCCTGGCTGACCTGGAGAGAGAATGAGAGAATGCTGGGACCCTGGACTTACATGAAGACAATCACAGCTGTGTGACAGGAGGTGAGGGCGCTGGCCCAGGGTTCAGGACCTGGCTTCTCATCTGGTCCATCCCCTCACCACCTGTGAGGAGGGAAGGCACCTCACCTTGCTGGGCTGTGGAATCCCTTCCAGCCCTCACTCCAAGAGCTTGACCCCAGGCCCTCTGACTTAGCAGCAGCCTGAGTCTAGGCAAATGGCCATCCCTCTCTGAGCCTCAGCACAGGATTAAAACAGCCATGTGATTACTATTAACAGCCAGAGAAAATAAACCCGGCTTTGGCGCTGGGAAGACCTGGCATGAACTGGACAAGCTGGCCTCTTCACTTTTCAGTGCCCCAGGAAACGGTCCATGGGTGCAGAGGGCATTGGAGGATGGAGCTCCCTGCCCCATGAAAATCACACAGATGACCTTTGTGCAGGTCTCCTGAATCCAGCATGTGTAGCACAGTGACTGGCTCATGGGGGCACTTTATTATTTACTGACAGGTGACCAAGAGACAGCAGAGAGCCCCAGTCAGTTATGGAGGCACCCTGAGCTTCAGGGAGGAGAGACTGGGTGTGGTTTTGGCCTTTCTTTGTGAGCCCCAGTGAGTTTACACACAGTAGGTATTTAATAAATACTGTCTGACTAACCCACAATGCCCATTTGATCACGGCTTGGTTGCAGAGAGAAGTGTACTCCTGGGTCGCACTGGTCACCCCAGACTGATGGCTGCAATGGTTTCCCTACCTCTTCACCCCGCCCCACCCCCCCCCCACCCCCACTTTTTCCCACCACCTCTTGCTGAAGAATAAGAGTGAACTTCTTTACGCCCAGAGGAGAGCCAGGGAAGGAAAATTTCCCTGGCCTCTCTGACCTGGAGAGTGTGGCCCAGTTTCTCCAGATAGTGCCTGAAGCTCATGGCAGTGCACCCAACTCTGATGTGGGGGAGTTGGAGATTCCAGCCTGGTCCAAGAGCTTCCTCCCTGTGGGACCTTGGCTCAGGTCCACTCCCTCTCTGGGCCTCAGTTTCCTGATCTGTAAGATGAGAGGGCTTGGCTTGATGACTGCTGCTTCA
Organism: Potorous gilbertii; assembly: GCA_028658325.1. Taxonomy (NCBI): domain Eukaryota; kingdom Metazoa; phylum Chordata; class Mammalia; order Diprotodontia; family Potoroidae; genus Potorous; species Potorous gilbertii. Next base: position 22,452,439 of record CM053771.1, read on the forward strand.
GGGATGCATGTCTCAGGTAAGGGTTGAGCTCCACCCAGTCTTCTGTCTGCCTCGGTTCTTTTAACAGGGACATGTGCCCAGACCAAGGGAGTCCTAAGGGACTTAGCCAGGGGGCATCAGAAGTGGGACCTCCTGAGGGACTCAGTCATCACATCACATCAAAGGGGGAACCTAACTCCAATGTCTCCATTCTCTTTTTAAAACAAATGCCCTTTGCTGTTGGTTTTAATTAATCTATCCCTCCCACAACCCTGCCTTCTCCAATTGAGCAATTTTTAAAAAAAACGACCTGAAAAATAAGTCATTGACATAGAGGGGCATGGGTCATCCAAACAAACATCTACACCGATCATGACCATAAATGCTTGTCTTTCTCCATGTTTTAAGTTCGTCCCCACTCTGGCATGAGAGGTGCTATTATTAATCCAATTTCACAGATCTGGAAACTGAGGCAAGCAGAGTAAATGACATGCTCAGGGCTACACAGCATGTAGGCTTATGAGTCAGGACTTGAACTTGGGTCTGCTCTCGCCAGACCCACCTCTCCCTGGGGCACCAGTTAGTTGCCTGTATCCTGCCCTTGAGTTTGGGGCTTGTGGCTGGGCTGATCTGACTAAAGTCTGCCCAAGTTTTTTTCCTCTCTGATGTTGTAAGCATGGTATACGCCATTCCCTTCATCCTGCTGACTTGGCTATGTGTCTGTTCATTTCCCAGCTTCCTCAGAAACCATCCCTTCTGTTATTCCTCATGGCCCCATGACAGTCCCTTCCATGCAGAACAGTTTTTTCCCCTAGGGCCACTGCTCAGCAGGATTCCAGTCTTTGGCCACTGCAGAGAGCGCTCAGTGAACAGATCAGCCCACTGCAGTCCTTTCCTCCTTCCTTGTTATCTTGAGGGGAGAGGCACAGGGTGCCCCGACACGAGTGACATCGGGGCCATGGATGTGGAACCGTGGCCTCCCAGACCTCAACTCTACCAATGGGGCACCAGTTTTCTTGCATCAAGGTCTCTATCCATTATACCCCAATGATTTTCCTAAGATGCTTTTCAGTTTATAAAATGCTTTACATACAATTTATGTTTTTAAGAAAGCTAGACTAGAGAATTCATTAGTGTTAGGAGGTCCTGACAAAGAAGCCTTCTCCACCAATGCTTGTGGTTACCGCTACCGTGGGTTAAATGACTGGCCTAGGATCACAGGAGCCAGTATGTGAAGGAGCCCAGACTTGAGCCTGGGTCTTCCTAGATTTGAGGGCAGCTCACCCACTACTTTCCATCATGTAACATCATATATTGTAGGAACCTGTTGGTGTCTTATCCCAAGGGATGTCACAAGGGCAGTAACTGGGCCTTATCCAAATTTCCTGTGTCTCCCCAGGCTAAGACCATTATGTGTTTAATGTGTGTCTGATGGATGAAATGGATGGAAGTTAAGACCTGAGGCAGGGAGGGATGGCTTCACTCACCACCAGGGTTTTGATCTTCTGGGCCACAGCTGCTTTCTCCTCCTCCAGGGCCTGGATCTCTTCCCTCAGTCTTCCCAGGGATTGCCAAGTAGAAATCTGGGGTGGGGCAAGACGGGGAGACTTAGGAGGAGAAATAGAGGCCAGGCAAAGAGAAAGACCTCTTGACTCTAGCTCTGTGGTCAAAGTCTACCAGCTCAAAAAGCAGCCTTGAGTAGCTAGAACAGGAAAGCAGGAGTCAACTTGGTACTCATCCCCACTGATGTCCTTTTCCCCAGCTCCTCCAGAGCTTCCTTTTGGAGGTTCAGGCACATAACACAGAAAGGAAGTGTTTGTCCTGGGGGCTAGGGTACCATGTGTGACTCTGCCCAAGGGTCTTTCCCCCACTTCAGTAGGGGAGGGAGTCAATATGCTCATCTAAAAATGAGGGGTTTCACCTGGAGAGGCAGCACCAGGAGGAAGGCTGGGTGACCCCTCCTGAGTCACGGGACCTGCCCATGCTCCAGGGATCACATATTGGGCAAGAGTAGGGTTTCCTGATTTGGGAATTTCCATCGTCAGTGAAACACAGGACCATTATTATTGTTTATTATGTTTTCGTTATTATGCTTAGGGCCACATCAGTCAAACAGTGGGCTAGTCCCTAATCCTGTCACTTCCTCCTGGAGCCTCAGTTTTGTCATCTGTGAAGTGAGGGTGAAGATAGTAACGACAACTTACATTTCTATATCACTGACTATGTGCCAGGCACCTTGCTAAGTATTTTACCTCCCCCAGGAGGGTGTTATGGTTATCCTCCTTTTACAGATGGGGAAATTGAGGCAGGCAGTGGTTACTCGATTTGCCAAGAATCACACAGGCCAGATTTGAATTCAGGTCTTCCTGATTCCTGTCATTTCTATCCATTGTACCACCTATCTGTCCCAGTCACCTAGCCCACAGGGTTGTTCTGAAGAAGAGACTTTTTAAAACCTTTAAAGGATATGATTTCTCTCTAAGCATGTACATAAGTAACCATGTCTCTATTTATACCTCCAAGTCTGATTTCATTGGTAGCTACTGATCTAATTGACATTTTTAGAGTAGCCTGGATCGTAGGCAGCTGGGGGAGTGATGAGAAGAGAGCTGGGTCTGGAGTCAGTACGGTGTTGTTCAGTCCTGTCTAACTCTCCATGACTGCATCTGGGGTTTTCTTGGCAAAGTCTATCCACTTCAACACCTAGCAGTGCTGGAGTCAGTGAGACCCGAGTTCAAATTCTGACTCACACACTTAGTAGCTGTGTAGCCCTGGGCCAGTCATTTAATATTTAAATGTTTCCTCATCTGTAAATAAGGAATACTAGCAGCCGCCATAAGATTAGCAAGGTGCTTTGCAAACCCCAGAGTCCTACGTAAATGACAGCTGTTACTGCAGTCATGGGCTTTCACACAAGCCAATATCTTGCTGACTCTCATCAGAGACATATGAAGTACTACTACTTATAACTTTTAGAGAGGAGGTGGATTACAGAGTCAGGGTACACTCAGGAGACTACCTTCTTTGCTAGAAGGGATTTTTATGGGGGTGGAGTTAATTGGGAAATGACTTCGAGGTAAGAAACCCCCAAAAAACCTACAAACGTATCTCAAGTTCTTCGAAGGTTTTGTCAATAACCTTGTTGAAATTAGATGTCCCCTAATTAATATCTGCAAATCAAATTACATCTTAAGGGCCCAGGGACAAGTGTTGAAAGGGACCCCCCACACTGCCTGAGGTCTTCTATATACGGAAATATTTTTTTTTAAGGAAAAGCCCTAATTTCCATTAGATTGTAAGCTTCCGGAGAGCAGGAACTTTGTCTCTCTTGGCACAGTAACCCCTCCCCTCCTCCTTAAAGAGCATGTAAGCCACGCCCCACACCTGCCCTCCCTTAGCCCCGCTTGGCCCCGCCCCGCCCGGCAAGGGCTCGACGGCGCATGCGCCCTTACAATCTCCGACAGGTCGGCGGGTCTCAGCTCCCCCTTGCGGTGCTCTAAGGCGCGCGCAGCCTCCTCTGGGTGCGCGCACAACCTCTCCATGTCCAGCTGGGGGCGTGCGCTGTAGCCTACACGCACGTGCTCGTACAGGAGGTTCCGGGTGCGGTTCGGGACGCCACCAGAGCTACTGAGGTTTCTCTCCCTGCCTCGTCTTGACGTTTCCTGGCACTGGCGGCTGCGGCTTCGGAAATGAAGGCGCAGCAAGCGCGGAAATCGACACGCCACGGACGCCGCCATTTCGAACCGGGGATCACAGGGAGACGCCCGCCTGGCCTCTCGGAACGGCAACCAATCAAATAGCGAGGATTCGCCTGCCTCCGCTCTTACCCAATCAAAGGCCAGAATGAAAAAAAATGAGCCCAGCGTGAACGTGAGGCGGGGATGCCTTGGAGACGGCTCCTGACGCTGTCCAATCAGATGAGCCCTAACAAACAGACTGACAACCTTCTCCTCTAATCGGCGGTTCATTTCTGCATTCGATCGCAACGCCCCCCCCCGCCCCCCGCCATGTCCATCCGATTAATAAAAGTACCCAATGGGGTCCTGGAAGATCCGGAAGCCTACCAATCTGACTGCTGTTTCAGAAAGTGAGAGCGGGCAGCTCCCGGGGGGTCTCTGGGGAGGCCCAGGCTTTAGGGAGGGACTTTCGGGTGTAGCCTCGGGACTGAGGTTAGACTGGCGGGAGGGCGTCCCAGGCTGGGGTGGGGCGGGACCGGCCTGAGGCTAGACCGCCGGAAGAAGACGACCCAGGGACCTTAGTCGTTTTCACCTTGGGGCAGGACTTCCTGTGCGCATCCCGGGGCCTGAGGCCGAACTGCAGGAAGCCACGAGCATCTTGGGGACACTCATCAGTTTCCCTTTGGGGCGGGACTTCCTGTGCGCATCCCGGGGCCTGTGCATGCAGGTCTTTCCTGGTGGAGAAGGGTCGGGGTGGGCCGAGGAGCCTGAGGTCGCCCAGCCCGGGTCAGCCTCCCCTCTCTCTCTCCATAGCTCCTACAGAAGGCGATCCAACGGCAGGATGTCGTGCCCCAACCTCTTCCGCCGTTTGAACTCATCCCTGAGGCAGGGTAAGCGTTTGTAGGGGGACGGGGGGTACTGAGACCCCCTAGGTGCTACCCCCCTTCCGTGTGTTTCTTGTTTACTTCTCTATGTTCAGGTCTCATCTCCCAATAGAGTTTAAGCGCCATGAGGGCAGGCGCTGTTCGGATTTTCGTTTGGTATCCCTGCAGTCCTAAATTCTTTTTTTTAAATAAATTATTTATTTTTAGTTTTGAACATTCAGTTCTATAAGCTTTTAATTCATCTCCCCCCCCCCCCGAGGATGGCATGCAGTCCTGTGTAGGTTCTACATACACATTTCAATTAAACATATCTTCACATTAGTCATGTTGTATGGAAGAATTAGAAGGAATGGGAGGAACCATGAGAAAGAAAAAACAGAAAAGAGACCAGATCATCTGCTTCGATCTGCATTCAGACTCCATATTTTTTTCTCTGGATGTGGATGGCATTTTCCATTATGAATCTTTAGGAGTTGTTTTAAGTCTTAAGTCTCGTAATGTGGCTGTACTGTTATGTACAGTAATGTTACTGTACAATGTTCTCCTCCTGAGAAACATACTCATTCTGAAAAGAACAATATCCATTGTGCAGCTAGGAAAGTTTTTATTTATTTTTACATTCATTCCTGAATGAACGAACCAGTAGTTCCTAAGGACTGCTACACTTGCTTCAGACAAATGCAAAGTTTATATACCCTACTTTCCATTCGAATTTTCCTCCTGCCTCCCATTGGCCAGCATTCCAGGGTTCACTAAACCCCATCCCACCTGAATCTACCCTCCTGCCACATTCCTTATTTTATTTATAGAATAACATATAAATTCTTTTAAAGGAATTTTTTAAATTGATGTACAGTCTTTCTGGGTTGACCTGAAAGTTTGGTTAAAGAGGCAAACAGGCTAAGTGATAATCCTAATTGAATAGGTAATAAATAAAACAAGAGGGTTGACAAAGTGTTGATTGAAATTACAATCCAGGATATCTGTGTTTTCTTTACCATTAGCATGCCATAACACAGTATGTGTCCATACTTTGGACATATACTTAAACTATTAAGATAAGTCCCATTATTCAAGATAGAGCCTCAGGTCATCTTAATTTAATGGTCATATTAACTCTGCCCCATCTGGTCTTGTTGACATAGGAAGAGGTATTCTGCTCAGAACAAAGAAGCTGTTAGGTCTAGACTCTTCTGGTTGATTAGGTCAGGCTCTGGCCCTTATTGAGGGTTCAAAAATGAGATTAAATTTTTACTGCTGGTATTACAGATATTACATATTTTTTGTGGAAACATAAGTTCAATTCATCTCTTACATTCTGGTTATGCTCACTTCACTCAGCATTGGTTGATAGAAATCTTTCCAGGTTTTTCTGAATCCACCCTTTTATCATTTCGTACAGCACAATGGTCTTCGATTGTATTTATATACCACAACTTGTTCAGCCGTTCCCCAACTGATGGATATCCCCTCAATTTCCGTTCTTGGCCACCGCAAAAAGAGCTGCTATAAATATTTTTGTACGTGTGGATCCTTTTTCCATTTCTATGATCTCTTTGGGATACAGCCTTAGAAGTGGTATAGCTAGGTCAAAGGGTATGTACATTTTTATAGCTCTTTGGGCATAGTTCCAAATTGCCTTCCAGAACGGTTAGATCAGTTTACAACTCCACCAACAATAAACCAGTGTTCCAGTTTTTTCCACATCTTCTCCAGCTTTTATAATTTTCCTGTTTTGTCATTTTAGCCAACCTGATAGGTATGATGTGGTACCTAAGAGTTGTTTTGATTTGCATTTCTCACAGGCACATGGGGCCATCCAGAGGGGAGGGCAAACACTACTGGTTACTCCTCTCCCCTTTGGGAGCCATGGAGGCCAGGTGGAGTAGCAACTGTGAGCAGGGCTGGTACTTGGAGAGAGTGGGGACTGAGGTCATTTGAGGAAATGTTCTCAGTGTCTTGAGGGGCTCCATCCCTCCACTCACATCTCCTTTCCCTTCCCCTCTAAATCAGCTCTCTGTCTGGCCCTGAAGATGCAGCAGGACCAGCGCTGTTCCATGGCCACGCTCAACCAGATGCACCGCCATGGCCGCCCCAGGTGGCCCCAGGCCACCCCTGGCCCCATGAACAGCTGTCCCCAGCTCAAGGCCGTGGTGCTGAAGCCCATGATCCGGAAGCCCAAAAAGCCCAACTCCGCCAACCGCAAGTGCTGCCGTGTGCGTTTGAGCACGGGCCGGGAGGCCATCTGCTTCATCCCTGGTGAGGGCCACAGCCTGCAAGAGCACCACGTGGTCTTGGTGCATGGGGGCCGCACCCAAGACCTGCCTGGCATCAAGCTCAAGGTCCTGCGGGGCAAGTATGACTGTGGCCACGTGCAGAAGAAGAAGTAACAGGGAGGAAAGCCTGTGCCTGCATGGAGGGGTGGCTGGGATGGATGAACCGACATGGCGGGAGGCCCAGGCTGCAAGTAGGCAAATAATACCATCATGATGACCCTTACCTTGTGTCTAGCTTCTTCCACTTCCCATCCTCCCTTCACAATTGTCCTTTGAGATAGGCAAGGCGAGTAACAGGTGAGGAACATTGAGCCCCAAAGAAAGAAACTTGTCTACGTGCAGTCAGTCTGAGGTGGATTTTTCAGTTTGGGTAGGTGTATGTTCTTCTAGTTGGCCCTCCCACGACCCCTATGATGTTCAGGGAGTGATAGGCCCAGCCCCACCTCATACCAGGGATTAAAGGTTCAGTGGGATGGGACTACATGGGATATAGACCCTGGAAGGTGTCAAAGAAAGCAGGCAGCCTGTGCTCCCTATGGGCCTGAGGTGTCTGGTCTGGGCTTCAGGGGCTGCCTGTGCCTGGAGGGCTTGGCCCCGGGGCTTATAAGAACAGGCAGGCTTTGGAGAAGGGGAGAAGTATATGAACTAGAGGTTGAGGACGACCAAGAGACTAACTAGCCTCAGTGATGTGTAGGAGTGACAGGCTGGGGAGGCCCCCCCCAATCGGGGAGGTGGCTGCCCTGGGATGACCCCAAAGGATTTGAGATCAACCAGTGGAAGGGCAGAAAGGCAAGCCCCCAGTCAGCTCTCCCTACCAGGATGTTCCCAACAGAACTCCACCAGTCTTCAAGTCCAGAGAAATTCCCCACTGCCCACCCCCTATCAGCTGCTGGCTGTGGCAGGAATCTCTCAGGGGCCAGGCTCTCCGCTCAGGACTGTGCTTTTGTTTGGGGTGGGACAGTCACACAGGAAGAGCAGGTTTGGAAAGTTTGCTGTCAACAGGACATTTCAGTACCTTATCTTTCCCCTTCTCCCAACTTCCTTATTCCTATTGGCATCACCATCCGTCATCCTCTAGTTGCCAAATCTTGTTTCTCCAAAGCATTTCTGCAGCCCTTCCCTTCTCTGGTCCCCTGGGCACTACTCTAGTTCTGACCTTTGCCCCTGAGCTATCACCCTCAAATTTTAACTTGGTTGCCAGAGGGAGTTTCCTAACATTGCCCCCTCCTCAGTCAGATCCAGTGGCTTCCTGTCTGCCCACTGTGCCCTTCCTGTTCTCTCCACTTCCTACAGCCTTGCTGCTGGTTCTCACATTCGGACAAAAAGGTGGCTCAGCTTTGGAGGTGTGAATTGGGGATGGTGGGACAGAAAGAGTCATTTCTGAAAGGAGAACCAGGTTAGAGAAAGATGAGGGGAAGATGAAAAACGCTGCCAATTCACTTCCCAATCAACAGTCAGGTGCCTCTGTATGCAGGCACTCTGCTAGGTAGTGAGGATACAAAGAGAGTGAAAAGATGTCTCCTGTGCCTTATAGTCTAATGGAAAAGACAATGACTTGAGAATAGCTCTATACAAAGCAAGATATGTACGGGATAAATAGGAAATAGTGCACAGAGGGAAGTGGGTGGAGGAAGGCTCCCTATAGAAAGTGGAATTTTAGCTGGGAATTAAAGGATGCCAGGGAGCTCAGTAGGCAGAAGGGGAGTGGGGAGTGTTCCAGGCATGGGGGTCAGCCAGAGAGAATGACCTGAACTGAGAAATGAGGCTCTTGTGCCTGGAACAGCCAGAAGGCCAGGAGCACCGGTGGAAGAGTACCTGGAGGTGATTGAAGTGTAAGAAATCTAGGAAAGTAGGAGGTGACTAAGTTATGAAGGGCTTGGAATGCCAAATAGAGTTTTGTGTTTGGAGGCGATAGATGATAGGGAACCATAGCAGTTTATTGAGTAGGGGTGGGGTTGACCTTGTGGGACCTGGGCTTTAGAAAAACCACATTAGTAGCCGAATGGAGGATGTGTTGGACTGGGGAGAGGCTTGAGGCTGGTAGATCCCCAACAGACTATTGGAGTGATCCAAGCAGGAGGTAACAGGGGCCTGTATCAGATGGCAGCAGTGTCCAAAGAAAGAAGGGGATATGGGATATTGGGGTATGAAAGATAGTGAGAGGTCCAGGCTGACTCCTAGATGGTGAGTCGGAGAACCTGGGACGATGCTGCTGCCCTCTACAGTGTTTGGGGGAAAGATAATGCACCAGTTCCGTCTAACTGGATGGCCAATGCAAGATTGGAAATCAGTGGAGAGTCTGAGCCAGAAGAGGTAGACTTGGGAGCTCACAGCATGGAGATGGTCATTAAATCACAGGAGCTGAGGAGATGACCAAGTAAGGTAGTATAGAGAGAGGGCTGGGAATGAGCCCTGAGGGATGCCCAGGGTTAAAGGGTGTGATCTGGCAGAGGATCCAGCAGTGAAGACAGAGAACGAGACTTGTCTCCACTGAAACATGATTTCTGAAAAGCTAGTCTGTTCCCTGACTGCTCTGGCTTATTAGGATACAGCTTGTATTGTGTCCTTAATTAAAAAGCATATTAAAAACAATCTACCTGCTTGTCTAGCTATGTGGTATTAAAATGAAGGGAATGATTAGTTCTATGATTGTGCCTATTAAGAGGGGAAGGCGCCGGGGGAGAGAGCAGAGAGTGATGTAGAAGAGAAAACGTGACCAAAACGTGGAGTGATCCAGAGAGATGAGGGCTGAAGGACATTGTGAGGGGACAGGCGAAGAGGCAGCTTTGTAATTGTGTCCATGCAATTGAGTACACACACTAAAAAAACCAGAAACTAATATGCATGTAATGTCTTCTGTTCTTTGTGTAGTGAGATAAGGATGTGTTTAATTTGATGGTTTACCATTTATTTACTAGTCTGCCCTTTTCGCCATGATACTCCCTTAATATTCTGACTGTACTGAGACATAATGGAGGTATGACTGACCATTGGAACTGCTTCCTTCCTGCTTGATAAATGTGGGGACTCTGGCGATTTCCCTCAGGTGGGAAGGAGGGAACGGTTGGCGGGGTGAGTGTTGGCTTTCCCCTGGGCCCCCCAGACCACTCCTCCCTCCAGGTTCCCTGTCTCTCTCTGGGATGGATCTTTAGTCTAATGAATCAGCTCAGGGATCCTGAAACAAACTTTGCTGCTGGAGTGACACCTGGAACAGGGTGTCTTTGCTAGCGTGTTCAAAAAAGACAAAGTGGACACCCTTTGGGAATTTGGTAAAGATATTGGAAGCCTGTGGAGGGGTGAATGGAGGACAGACGAATGGTACCTTGGACTCTCGGCCTCCCCTAGACCTCATGGTTCCCCACCTAGACATCCTCCTGCTTTCCCCACTGTGAGGGTACACCTCGATATAGGGATCATCCTAGCTGGGGATAGGATCAGGCTCAGCATCAGATCTGGCCATGAAGCTGTTACCTGGTACCAGCAGCCTCAGGCTCCCCTCCTGCAGGGAATGGGAGATCCCCTCAGGGGTGTCTTCAAACAATAAGATCTCTCTGCCCAGACCTGGGGAGGAAATGCTCCTGATGGCTGTTGTCCCGCCATGGAGTCACTGAAGGGGTTGGGACTCTCCGAGGTCTCACCCAAAGGCACCCAAAGGAAGACCCGAAGCAAGTCTGGACCTTCGCCCCAGGCACTGTGTGTGTGTCTGTGAGGGGTGTGTGTGCGTGTATGTCTGTGTGTGTGTGAGGGGTGTGTGTGTCTATGTGAGGGGTGTGTGTGTGTGTGTATGTCAGTGTGTGTGTGTGAGGGGTGTGTGTGCGTGTATGTCTGTGTGTGTGTAAGTGAGGGGGTGTGTGCGGGGTGTGTGTGTGTGAGTGTGTGTGCGTGTGTGTGTGTGTGTGTCCCCTAAACCTCCCTCCTGGAAGACCTCACCTTCCTTGTAGGGATTTTGGAGCAGCATCTGTTGGACTGACTCCGGGACATCCAGGTGGGCCTTGGAGCAGGACTTGACAGAAGGAGGGCAGTGGTGAGTAGCTACAAACATTCTTAGCCTGAACCCTGAGTAGACACCATAGTGCTGGCCCATTCACCAGAACCCTCTGCTCCTGGCAGCCACTCCAGCATCACATCACCATCATCCTCAGGGGCACATGGATCAGAATTTGCAATGACTCCAGAGACAGGGGACTTGGGTCAAGCGCCAGCCCCTTCTGTGGCTCTGACCCAGGCCTAGGGCCTGATGAACCTGTGGCTCCCAGGCTGGTCTCTTGTAGGAAACCCTCTAATCAGAGGTCGCCGGATGGGCATCTCAGCCAGATGGATTTTGCTCCAGGCAGAGCTATGACTCCTGTCCCCTGTGGAGGCATTTGCCTCCTCACCCTTGGGAAATCTGTTGCAATCTTCAAGGTGTCCCAATGCTGCCTCCAGCACCTCTGTGCAGTCAGATCAACGCCAGTGGGTGGAGGGGTGGGCAGCCCCTTCTCCTCCCACCTCTTGTCGGGCCCCATTCTTAGCACTGTGTTCCTCTTGCTCAGCCTGGCTTGTCTCAGCCACACCCTCGTGACCAACACTCTTGGACCAGCCCCAGGTCCAGAGTCTAGTCCTGGCAATGATCTTGGGGGATAGCCCAGGCCCTGGAGGAACATGTACAGGAGAAAGAAGCTGGGGGTGGGCAGAGGCAAGGCTGTCAACAACCCAGTCTCTCCATGGCTAAGGCAGTCCTGAGCAAAGACCAGAACACAAGATATAGCCCAGATATGGTGGACACAGGAAACCTGGTGTTTTAACACTAAAACCACTCCTCAAAACACACAGTAGCACTAATAATGCTGATAGTGAGACTCAGAACTGGCGTACAAGCCAACAAACGTTTAGAGATAATATAGTACCTACTATGTGCCAGACGCTGTGCCAAACACTTTACAATTGTTACAACACCCTTGGGAGGTAGGTGCTGTTATTATGCCCATTTTACAGATGAGGCAACTGAGGCAGGCAGTGGCTTGAGCAGGGTCACATAGCTGGTGTCTAAGGCTGGATTTCAACTCAGGTCTTCCTGACTGTAGGCCTAGAGTATTAAGCACCTACTGTGTTGGAGGTCCTGTGCTAAGTCCTGGGGATACAGAGAAGGGGAGAGCCACATACGCTACTCATCGTACGCAAAGGAGAATGTTAGGAGAGCTCTAAGGTATGGCAGAAATGCCAAGTATTCTCACCCTAGCGCTGTCCTGGGCACCGTGGGTGAGACAAAGACAAATCATCCTGCCTCCTTACCCTCCAGAAGCTAATGACACTGAAGTACCTCACTCAGCATAAGGTAGGTGCTGATTTCAATGATGGAAAGATGGCTCATGGCAGCCATTCCATCCCTGGAATGTCCCTCAGGCTCCCAGGACATCACCTGCTTCTCCCTCCCAGCTGCACAGGATCAGTTGGCTTTGAGTCCCCCCAAAGCAGCACTTAAGTCTGCCCATGGCTATGCCACCCTTCCTAGACTTTCTCAGGGCTAAACATCTACATTTCCCTCCACAGATTCTCACCAATTTGGTTTGGGGGCCTGTCTTCCAAACTGTCAATGCATGTCCCTCCAAAGGATGGAACATCATGTTTCAAATGGAGTCAGATCAGGACAGAGTGGGGGGAGAACATCTCCCTTCACCTGGGAATTAGCCTGAGATGAAATTGAGATCGGGTCTGCAGAGTGCTTTAAAAACCTCAGCACAGTGTGTAAATGTAAGCTGTGGTGACAGTTATTATTGAATGAGCCTTAGGGTCAGCACAACCATATTGGTATAACTCATGGAATAATAGCACCTGTACCAAATACGATGGCATCCTTACATAAGTACGCTTCCGTAACCCGCATGGTGTGAATACACTGTGAATGTTTCTCTAGTAGTGATCTGCATTGATCAACTCTCAACAGTCCTCCCATTTGGTGCTGATGGAGTCATTTCATTGTGGGAGGCCATGTAGGGCAGTGGGAAGAGCCCACTGTGTCAATGGTCCCAGATCCTGGGTTCAAATCTCACCTCCTACCTAGGTGGCCTAAGGCAAGTCACTTAACCTCTCTGGGCTTTAGTTTCTTCATCTATAAATGGAAGGGGAGAGGAAGAGATGGAAGGGGGAGGGAGAGGGGGGAAGGGAGGTAGAAGGAAGGAAATACAATTTGCACACACACTGCCTTTTAGGAAACTACTTTTATTATGGAAAATGAGCACCCATTAGTACAGATATTACTGGTTGCTCCTGGCTAATTAAGTGAGTCTTCAACTTTCAGGGGGTCAGGTTATGAAACCTTCAGGAGGAGAAGGTAGCAGGATGAGAGCCTTGCTTGTCCCCTCCTTCCCACTGGTCCAGAGTGGAAAGGGTTTTAGGGAGGAAAGATTTAGGGGAAATGACTCTCCCAAGATCACAAAGGTAGAGATGATAGAGCCAGGATTCCTACTAAGTCCCCTGGCTCTGAATCGAGCATTCTTCTCTCCCCACCCCCACCCCATCATAACGAGCATCCTTTCCACCCCTCTTCCAGGACAGAGCAGAACCTGGGGGTTCTCGGGTCTCTTGGAGGCTCATTCCTCCCCACCCCATAAATACATAATGCCCCAACAGCCCCCAAAAGGGGTGGAATCTTAAAGTCACAAATTGAGAGCTGGCTGGGGACACACGAATCTACTGGTCCACCCCCCTCATTATGTAGTTGAGGAAACTGAGGGCCAGGAAATGGAAGTGACTAGCCTGAGCTTGCACAGGTAAGCACCAGAAATGGGATTTGAACTCTAAACCTCCAACTGCAGAATTATTAGGCTTCCCTCTGTGCCCCCACACTGACCAACACTTGTATGTACGACCGCGGATGATGGTGATACCCACGTTGCTGATCATCACTACTATAAGTATTAAGAACGCTGCAAAAAATACCCTGAATTGTACGAGTGATACCACAGAAGCACAAATGGGGCAAGAAAATTGGGCCTGGCAGGGTTTGTCTCTGTTCTGTACTCGATCTTTATCCTCTACAACTTCAGTTGCCAGAGAAGGTCCAGACAGGACTCAGGGGCCCTGTGCTATGGCACCCTTGGAGCCAAGATTGCAGGTCGAGTGTACGCCCACTCACCCTAGCTGGTGTGGACACCCTGGGTGGTCAGGGGGTGGCATGAATTGCAGGTGGGGTGGTGCGGCAGACTGGGCATGCGCAAGGGCACCTTCAAGCCCGTGCCCTGTTAGAATTGGGTGAGTCAAGAGACACCATAGACTATCTTAGAAACACAGCAAATATTTTAAGAATGTTATAAGGACCTCTGAGGAGCAACCTGCCAAGAGACTAGAAAGTCAGTCTTAGGCTCAGGAAGTTGGCCTTCCTCTGACACATGGATGGATGAATGCGTGAAAAATCAGGCTGTGTGACTCTGGACAAGTCACCTAACAGTGCTCCAAGCAATTTTCCAAGAGTGCCAAGGGGCTGATCAGGTTCAGAAGCAGGAAGTTTCCACACTGGAAATTCCCCACACCCTAATGAAATCTTTGGTGTAGATCACCAGGAGACTAGATCATAATATTAGACACTTCGCCACTGGTCCCTAGGGACTTTCCAAAGGGGGCCGAGTTAGCTGTCCCTTGCTGCAGGGCCAGGACCCTTCCGTCCCCAGCTCTGTATAGTGACCAGTCCGAGCTCCCCCTAGGGTTTGGTCTTGGGCAGAGTCCGCTGATCACCAGCCTGAGAGTTTCCTCTTGGTCACAGCAATTTTCTGTTACTACAAGTATGAGTGACACAGTGATTGATGGAGGGGTGGGGGGGAAGAGGGAGGGATGAGTCAACAACTGGCTAATCCTTCTAAGATGAATGGGGATAATGGGGGTGGGGTGGGGGGATCTTCCTTTCTCTCTTTGGGGTCAGATGCATGGTTCACAAAGGCTGTCTGTATGTGCCCAGCTAACGCCCTTTTCTGCACCTGTGGCTGGGTGAGTCTGACACACTGGCATTGGAATCGGCCCACTGACCTGCTCCCACTTCTGGGTGTTGGGAGGGAAGTGTGGGTAGCTGGGACACTTGGAATTTCTTCCCCAGCTCCAGGGGGCTGGGTGGTGGAGACTTGGATTTCTCACTAAGGCAATTCAGGAAGCTCCTCTACCATCCCACCCCCACCCCTAGCAGCTTCTTGGGCTGCCTCCCCTAAGGCATCCTTGGATCCACCCCTAAGGGGTGGGCGGGTGGGCGTGTCCCTTTCCCCCAACCGGCCTGACCAGTGAGACCTGGGGGTTTAGCTGTCTGAGGACACCATCACCCCAGACCTGGGGTTCTTCCAGCGCTGGGATGGGCTCATGGGTGGCTGAAATCCTGGCAAGAGGAAAGGCCAGCAGGCACCATCAGCTGCACCCCGAGGCCAGCAGAACACCTGCCATAAAGAGGCCGGGGGCAGGCTGGGCCCCAACACTGACTTCTGCCCAGGGGGTAAGTGAGAGTGGATAGGAAGGGCTGGCTGGCTGAGCCTGGATCTCTGGCCAGCCATCCGCCGTGTCCCAGCACCTCTAGGCTTTCTTGGCTCCCCTTCCTGCTCTTTCCGCCCAAGCATCTCTTCTACCTTTATATACCAGGAAGGGAAGAGAGTCCAGAAAGGCTCTGGAACAGTTCTGGGAGGGAGGAGCCTGAAGTTGAAGGGGGACCCAGGAGCGCTCAGGGAAGGATGCTGGAGGGGGAAGCCTGAGGTGGGAGAGGGGGCCCAGGAGGGCTCAGAGAAAGGTGCTGGAGGGGGAAGTGTCCAGGAGTGCTCACGGAATGATGTTGGGAAGGGGAGGATTGAGATGAGAGGAGATGTAGGAAAGGATGCTAGGAGGGAGGAGCCTGAGGTGGGAGAGGAGGGCTCAGGGAAGGATGCTGGAGAGGGGAGTGTCCAGGAGCACTCAAGGAAGGGTGTTGGGAACTGGAGGCTTGAGATGGGAGAGGGAACTGGGAAAGGATGCTGGGAGGGAGCCTGAGGTGGGAGAGGGAGCTGGGGAAGAATGCTGGGAGGCAGCCTGAGATGTGAGGGAGAAACCTAGGGAAGGACTTAAGAATAGTGGGGGACGTTAGTGGATCCTAGGAAGGGTTCAAATTCAAGGGCAAAGGGTGGCCAGTGGAAAGTCAAAGCAGAGCTGAGTGAAGAAGGGGTGGCAGGGGGAATAACCCAGCACTGATACCATCCTTCCTTCTCTCCTGTGTCTAGATCAAAGACCTTGCCAAATCCCACCCAGGAACATCCCCTGGCTCCCTTCTCCCCCAGTATGTTCATTTGTCCCAGCCTTGGCTGTTACTGCCTCCTCGTTTTCTTCCTTTTGGGGGATGCAGGGTCTGAGGGGTCTGAGAAGGCTGCCCCAGAACAAGTACATTTGTCCTACCCAGGTGAGTGCCCAGGAACCCCCCAGGAGGACTCAGACTCCTTTCTGGTCTTAACCTGCCTGCCCGGGAGCCCGAACTCCCATATCCTGGGCCCAGTTGATTTCCCTTCTCCTCCACTCTCCCTGTAGGTGAACCTGGCTGCATGACAGTGACCTGGACCACCTGGGTACCGGCGGCCTCTGAGGTCCAGTTTGGGCTGCGACTGGATGAGGTTCTGCCTCTGCGGGCCCAAGGTACCTCCAGCCCCTTCGTAGATGGCGGCATCCTGAGACGGAAGCTGTACATGCACCGTGTTACCCTGCAGGGACTACTGCCTGGTGTCCGGTATGGTGAGTGAGGTTCAAGGGCTGGGGGCAGGAGTGGGAGGGTAGGGCAAGGAGAAACCCTTAAAAATCTTAGAGGAGGTTGCCTACAGGGGCTATCTAGGGATGAGGAAGCAGTAGAGGAGAAGCCGTCCTTAGAGAAAATGGGGACAAACTGACCTGCCCAGCCTCCCCTCTCCCACCGAGGCAATGCCGTTGTAATTAACATTGTGTAATGATCTTAGAGGCTGGGTCCCCACCCTTGGCCAAGCTGGGGAGGAATGTGAGGTAAGGGGGCTCCGTGCTCCCACACCCAATCCCTTCTTCGTCCCTCCTTGGCCCTCAGTGTACCGCTGTGGCAGTGCCCAAGGCTGGAGCCGGAGGTTTCGCTTCCGGGCTCTCCAGTCTGGACCCAACTGGAGCCCCCGCCTGGCCGTCTTTGGGGACATGGGAGCTGACAACCCGCAGGCTCTGCCCCGACTCCGAAGGGAGACTCAGCAGGGGATGTATGATGTGGTGCTACACGTGGGTGAGGTGTGGGTAAAGCTGGACAGGACCGGGAGGCTGAGTGGTGAGGAGGGGCTGGGGGAGAAGCAGGCAGGATTGGGACCTGACTGTTCCCCCTCTCCTTACCACCTCCCCAAGGAGACTTTGCCTATGACATGGACCAGGACAATGCAAGGGTGGGCGACACCTTTATGAGGCTGATCGAGCCTGTGGCTGCCTCCATCCCCTACATGACATGCCCCGGGAACCATGAGGAGCGCTAGTGAGGAGGGGTGGGCCCTCATGGGGGGTGTCTGGGTGTGAATGGGACCCACCAGAGGTATGGAGCTGACCTATATCATTCTCGCTCCATCTTTTTCCCTCATGAGGGTGGGCTCCAGTATGGGAATAAAGCAGCACCACAGGTGGGTGAGGAAGTGGGGCAGAGGTCCCCACTGGCTCTCACTGCCTAGCTGACATGGACCTCTTTCCCTCTCTCCCAACCTAGCAACTTCTCCAATTACAGAGCGCGTTTCAGCATGCCTGGGAACACTGAAGGGCTTTGGTACAGGTGAGCTGCCAGGCCTGTGTGAGCTGGGCTACATCTGAGGGCTGAGGGACAAGGGATGGGGCTGGGTCTGATCTCTGATGCCTTCTGCCTCCCCCATCCTCTTCCCTTTCCCCACAGCTGGGACCTGGGCCCTGCCCACATCATCTCCTTCTCCACCGAAGTCTATTTCTTCCTCCACTATGGGCGTCATCTGATTCAGAAACAATTCCGCTGGCTGGAGAGGGACCTGCAAGTGAGCTGGGAAGGGTGTACTCAGGGCTTAGGAAACCCATAACACACCCATTACTGGTGTTCTTGGGGCTAGGGCATCTCTCACCATACTTTTCCCCATTGACACCTTCCTTGAAACATTCTCAGGAGACCAAAAAGCCCCATGAGGGCAGGGGCCTGCTGGTGTTTTGGGATCCCTGGTGGTTGGCACATACTAAGTCCTTTATAGATGAGAACTACTTGGTGGAATCCTGCTGGGCTCTGTCTCAGAAAAGCTTCCCCACCTGCAACCTCATGACTTCCCTTCCTTTCTCCCAAACAGAAAGCCAACGACAACCGGGCATTGCGACCATGGATTATAACAATGGGGCATCGTCCCATGTACTGCTCCAATGCTGACCTGGATGACTGCACGCGACATGAAAGCATAGTAGGGCTGCGGGCCAGGCTCAGGCTGACTGGGAGGAACTGGGGCAGAAGGGATGCCCTGGGTGATCTTCAAGGGTTCTGCTCTAAGCCCCACTTTTTTTCTATTCTCCCAGATCAGAAAAGGCCTTTCCGGAGGGCGCTATGGCCTGGAGGATCTCTTCTACAAATACGGTAGCCATCCCCTCATCACCCTTCCCATCTTCAATCAGCGTGCAATTAGTAAATGTGTACTATGTGCTAGGCTATGTAATCAGGGTATACCAAAACAGACAATGGGCAATTTTGGGCTGGAAGAGCACACTAGCTGGGGAGGTGATAACCGGCCTGGCTTCTCTGGCCCATTGACTTTTCTTTCTCCCACAGGAGTGGACCTGCAGCTGTGGGCCCATGAGCACTCCTATGAGCGACTCTGGCCTATCTATGATTACAAGGTGAGGGGGTACTGGAAGTCTGGGCCCGTCTTTTCGTCCTCGGCTTTCCCTGAGTCCTCCCTTGCTCTGCCATTCCTGATAAGCCCATCTTCCAAGTGGGCAGTCTTTTTTGGAGCCTAACCCCGAGCCTCCTGCTAGACAACCATTAGAGGATACCTCTTCCCCAAAGCCTTTCCACTATAGGTTTGGTGCAGCCACATCCCAATCTTCCCTTCCCTATACACACCATGCTTGCCCTCCTGAGGGATAAAGTGGGGTGAGCCCAGAGGTGTGCTGGTGAGAGTCAGTGGTTAAATTTTCAATGTGAGTATTTATACCTCAGAAATTGGCAATCACTAGAAATCAAGGCTTGATTTATGTTAATAATAATGCAAATGAAAATTTAAAATATTTTTGGAGAGCTGATTGTTAAATATTTACCAGCATGCCTCTGGCTGAACCCATTGCAGGGGGGGGTTGGAGAGCTGATTGTTAAACATTTGCCACCACACCACTGGCTGACCTCATTGCTGGGTGTTTGGAGAGCTGATTATTAAACACTTACCAGAATACCACTGAGTGAACCCATTGCAGCAGTTTGTGTGGATACTTGGGTTCAACAGGGCTTGCTTTTGGGGTGGCCTGGTCTGTCTCTTCACCTGACCTTGCCCCACTTTTGGACCTTCCTCCCAGGTCTATAATGGAAGCCGAGAAAGTCCCTACACCAACCCTGGTGGACCCCTCCACATCATCACTGGATCTGCTGTGAGCAGAGACTGAGATAAGGACTTTCAGGGTTGGGGGTGCAGCTGCTGTCTGTAGTGCCCAGGGAGGAAGGGACTGCCCCACACTGGACTGAAATTTCCTCTCTTCCATGGGCAGGGCTGTGAAGAATTGCTGACTCCTTTTAAACCTTTCCCGAGGCCATGGAGCGCCATCAGGGTGAAGGAATATGGCTTCACACGACTCCATGTGCTTAACGGTACCCACCTCCATGTGCAGCAGGTGTCTGATGATCAGGTCAGCAGCAGGGAGGGCCTGCTGTGGCTGAGTCCCTGCCCACCTGGGAGCAGCTATTGGGGGCCCTGTCTTGGCCTAGAGCAATTACAGAAAAGCTTGGGACTGGCTCCCAAGCTAAGACACCAATGGGACGGGGAGGGAATGAAATCAGGGCTGCTCTGTTGAGTGGTTGTTTCTCTCTTTCAGGATGGGAAGATTGTGGATGATATATGGCTGGTCAGACCCAGGCAAGGCCGTAGGACCTACCTCTAGGAACCCCAAAGCCAAAAGTGTAGTCCCAGGCTCAAGGATTGGGCAAGGCCTGACTTCCATCAAGGAGGCCAGAATCCTCTTCTGCATACAGGACCCTGGGGGGTGTAGAGGACCTGGTGTCCTAGACTCCTGGGCACAGGAGGTCAGCCCTGGGCTGAGTAAACATGGGAGCTAAGATGTATACAGAGAAGGATGGAATATCCATGTGGAGCCAATGTTGGGCCAAGGGGCTTCACTGCCCATCCTTCCCCCAAACCCTGCATGGTCATGGATTTCAGCATCTCCAGAGAATCAGGCAGCTGGGACCTCAGCTTGTCCTGAGACTCTGGACACAGCCTTCCTCTACCAGGGGATTTCCATGGTTCTCACTGCCCACAGGATGAACCTCAAACTCAGGGACTTCCAGTCTCCAACCTTCCTCAACAGTTCTATTCACTTGCCCAATTCAAGTCTCATCTCCATTCCAGCCTCCATTTTCCTACCTCCATGACATACCATTATGGATACTGGGAATGCCCTCCCTACCAAATGCCACCATGGAAGTTGTGGTCAGTGGGCCCTCTCTGACTCTCTCCTATCCCCCGCCACAAGCATCTTCCTCCTCCAAACCCTGACAACATTGTGTACCTACATTTTTTGGTAGGGAAAAGAAGACTTTTATTTCCTTTGTATTGGTTATTTCTGGTGAGGAAACTCCCCCCAGATAAATCAGATCAGCAGCTGCTCCAATACTTCTTGGGAAGCTGGCAAACTTGCCTGGGGACATGTAGAAATAAGTAGCCCAGAGTCACAGATCTAGGACTCATCCACTGGAGATTTGAACTTGGGATTTTCTAATTTTGAGCCCTACTCTCAACCAAGAAAAGAGCTAGTTTCTGACCACCATAACAGTTCATTTTTATGTCATCCATCCTTGGTGGGAGACCCTGAAGGCAGGGCCCATCAGTAAGGGTCTTTTTGACCCAGCACAGGGTGCTGCACAGCTGGTGGTCAGAAGGTGCACCAACAGGAAGCTGGTGAGTTCCCCATTATTTTCCAGCTCCAAGGCACCTCCCCACACTTCCCCCTGGTCTGAGGCTGTGACAGCAGAAAAGCCTAGTTCTGCCTGAGTTCAGCCATGATCCTACCAGAGGGAGGTTGAATTGGTCAGCAAAGCTCTCAGTCTCCTTCCCCACGATGACCACACTCTGTAAGAGCCCTGGTGGAGGGTTTCTGGTCCCAGAGCTCCTCCTTCTCAGACCTGCCAGATATCTAAAGCACTCCCATGTTATCGGTTGGAGCTCTTGGTGAAAGCTTAGCACAGAATGGTGGACCAGTGAGCCCTCCATGTCACCTTTATCCTTTCCTCTGGGTCTCAGTTTCCCTACATGTACAAGTGAATCAAGTAATATTTCTAGTTTCTTCTAGCTGTGAAGCCTTCTCTCCTCCAGGAAGGCCTCTTGACCCAATATCCCTTTTTCTCATTGTCATTCCCCAGCCTCTGAGAGTGACCTCCCCTCAATTTCTCTATCTGTCCGATGAGACCTGTGCATTGCTTGACTTCTGAAGTTCCTTCTGGTTTTGATTAGGATCCAAGGTCTGTAGTTGCTAGGAAACAGCACCTCAGAAGTCTTCTGGTCCAGGCTTCTTATTTTACAGTTGAGGAAATCGAGGCTCAGGTTACATAGGCAGTATCAGAGGTGGGATTTGAACCCAGGCCCTCCCATTCTAGAGCCAGTGACCTTTCTATTATATAAAGCTGCTTCTCTCCCAAGACCCTTAAGGCCCTTTCCCTGAGCCTCAGTTTCCCCACATCTATAAACAGGGATAATCTATCCCCATTCTACCTCCCAGAGCTTCTGGGAGGAAACTGATTCTTTGCATCATGAATCACCCTCAGGAATGCTCGCCGTCATGACCAATATCATTCAAGTAGCTTATATATTTGTTCAGAGCCTGACACATGGGAAGGGCTTAATGTTTGCTGAATGCATGAATGGACGAATGAGCAGCCCAAAGGGGAGGCTCAGAAGAGGGGCCCATGGCATTTATGGGGAGGTGCCTCATTAATCATTGCCATGTGCCAACCACTAGGAAGTTTCCCAGAGGAAGCATGTGAGGTATTCTTTAAGTGTCATTTGATCATGCATCTTAACTGGTAAAGGCCTTCCGAACGTGCATCCCAGTGTATATAATATTTATAAATGATAGAGTTTCTTCCAGGCTAGGATCTCCCTTCATGTATGGATTGGAATGGACGGCCACCGACAATCCCTTCCAACTCGGAAATTTTGTGAATCTGTGATAATGTATTATGTACATTATGAATTCTGTGCCAAAAAAAGTTTTAAAAAGATAGAGATGAAATAAACAATATTTGCAAAGCATTTTTATTGTTTTTATGAAATACATGCAATAACCCCAAACCTTTCTCAATTCCCTCAAAACAATGATGGAATATGCTTCACTGGTTTTGAAGAGCTTGCCTTGGTGCTGTTATCGAGTGGTTTGAAGGTCTAGGCCAAAGTTTTGTTTATTTCAATGCTGTGTTCAATGTTTTGAAAATAGCTTCTGTAGCTGAAATGGGAAGAATTTAAGGTTATAATTAACTGAAACCTCAAAATACCATTTTTAAAGGCAAGAGGGTGACTAGTCAGGAGAAAAGGTACTTACGTATTTGACATCAAATTCATCACTCCCAGAAGTTTTCCTTCCTACCCTGGGAAAAGTGTATCCAAAAAATGCCCCAGTTCCAGGAAGTGTGGGCTCAGACAACACCCCCAGCTGTTAATACTCAGCCTCTAAGCCCCCTCATCAGCCCAACCAAAAAATGATGCGCTGAGTTTTGCATTTATTGCACAGAGTACACAGAAGAGTATAAGCTTTGCCAAGGCAGGTACTTGTTTTTGTCTTTGTGCCTTGTACATATGTTTCATACATGTTCAATGAACTGAGATGAAGCCTCTGTCCTACATTATAGCTGTGATCATTTATATGGTGCTTAAAGGTTTGAATACCCTACTTCTTAAAGAGGCCTATTCACTGATTGGGCCTTGCCTCTCTGAGTACCTGAAAAGGCCTTAGCCTAAAAAGGCCAAGGTCTCCCAGTGTATCCTGGGCCATCTCCAGTCATGCCGATGAATATCTGGTCACTGGATCCAGATGGCTCAGGAGGAGACAGTGAAGCTGGTGACCTGCACAGCCCTCCCTCACTCAAAACAAAGTCAAGCGCAAGTCATGTCATCATTTCTCTGATGTCATGGTCGTCTTTGAAAACGAAGATCGATCACAAAAATTATGTAATATAGTATGTATGCTATATATTATATTGTACAGCTATTTATAAAACTATATAACTATATGACACTACATAACTATAAATATGATACAATATATACAACTATATATAAAACTATAACTACATATATAACATGATACAATATATGCTATACAACTACATACAAAGCTATATATAACACTATGACTATATGTAATAAAATGATTCAATATATACTACATAAATATATATGTATGTATATAAATAAAGCAATACAAGGGCATTCTCTAAAGGTCTCTCTCAAGAACTTTGGAATTGTGTGACATGGGAGACCCTGGCACAGGACCGTTCAGCATGGCGTGCACACATCAGAAAAGGTGCTGTGCTCTATGAGCAAAGCAGAACTGAACACAGGATGTGCAAATTTGAGAATCCACCTCAAATGTTCACACAAACTACTTGTGCTCAACCTGTGTGTGTGTGTGTGTGTGTACATTGTGGTTTCTACTTTGTTCTTGAAGAGGGCCATGACATCTGGGAGATATGACTTTGATTTTAATGAGAGAGGGATGTGCAAGGCCAGTCATCTGGGTCCAGTGGCCAAATATTGATCAGGATAACTGGAGGTGGCCAAGGATGCAGTGGGGACCTTGGTCTTTTTAAGTCTTTCTAAGTTCTTACTTTGAGTGAGGTAATAACCCTTTAGTGAATAGGCCTCTTTAATAAAAAAACAAACTGGGAGGGTAAGACCCTCAGGCTTGCTGGCCAAAAGAGAACTAGTTACTTATTTACATGCACTCCGAGCCAGGAGGGCCAAGAAAATAACCATTAAAGTAATACTTGGGCCGGGACCTATTGTTGTTCAATCCAAGAGAGCCAGAGTGAATTGGGTTTAGGCTTGGTCTTTGAGAAAGAAATCTAGCCAGTAAATCCCAAGTTAACTATGTGGCTTTCAGCCATCAAAATGGGCAGAACTTCTTAAAGAGGCTTATTCACTGAATGGGTTTTGCCTTACTCAAAATCAGAATGTGGAAAAATCTTAGCTTAAAAGGACCAAGGTCTCCCATCGCATTTCTCTTGATTGATGTCTGGCCACTTGGACCTAGATGGCTCTGGAGGAGAGAGTGAGGCTGATGACCTTGTGATGAGCTTTATGGGGTGAAAGGGGACCCCAAAATACAGACAGTCTGGGTCATGCTCGAATGAATTCAACTCAAACCTTCTTAAAGCCAAAGAAAACAAAGTTTATTAGAGATTCGCCTAATTGGGTTGCCTCTTAAGAACCTAAGCTTTTGTACGCTTGTATTCACAAACGGGCCAGATAGAATCTCAGCTAGACAGAGTCTGAGCTGGATTGAATCTGAGCGCCTTC
>CM053771.1:22477435-22570994 GCA_028658325.1 Potorous gilbertii
GGGGGGGGGGCGGGGTTGGTCTGATATTCCAGGGTGATGGAAGGAGAGGTTTAGGAAGGGTCTTAAGGAAAAGTCCAAGGAGGGTCAAAGGCTGGAAACACCTAGAGGCTATCATGAGACAGACCAGGAAGCAGACTAGGGCACGACATCTAGATAGGGGAAGTATGAGAATGGATGTAGATCTTGATGGGAGTGGTGGGCAGCCGGGGGAATGGGGTTTTGATGGGATCAAGGGTGGGGAGAGCAGGAGACCTGAAATGGTAATGAAAAAGCCCATGGGCTTCTTGAAATAGCTGAACAAATGGCAAGATAAGATTTGAGTAAGAAAGGCCAGGTTAAGTGGGAAGATTCAAGGGGAGCTCAGAAAGGCCAGGTTAAGTGGGAAGATTCAAGGAGAGCTCAAGAAGGCTCCTAGAGTCTGAACCCCATCATTCCACCCTCAAACATATTGAACCCAAATTCTTTTGGGGTAAAGGGCGAAGGTCTCAGTTTCTGAAACTTCTTTCTTCTGGCAAGGGGCGTAGAGCTGTCCCTGCCTTGATGGGTCCTGTTCAAGGGGTCAGACTTCAGAACCTGGGTTGTGCCAGGTCCAGTGGACTGGAGACCTTGGATTCAGACAGAGGTTGGTGTATAGCCTGCGCTGTCATCTGGAAGTTGATGGCTTGCACTCTAGGAAAGACAAACCTGGCAAGGAGGTTAGGCAAACACACACCAAGCAGGTACAAAAGGAGTATAAAGAAAAGTCAATTTCCCTGGCATAAAAGATAATTTCTCTGGACAAAATTAAAGATGACTGTGGCAAGGCCAAAACATAGAAGGGCATGTTTGACAGAGGAGTTTTTTGCTGTCAGATATCCCCTTTCTTTCCAGATTGCTCCATGGGTATGTAGAACAAGGAAAACATACTTTGAGTAAATAAAAACATCAACTGGCCTGGGGTCAGGTCCTAAGGAATGGGCTAAGACTCCCAAAGCCTGTCTTCTCCTTTCATCAACATACAAAGTGAAGGGTTTTCCCAAACTGGGTAGGTTGTGATGGGGTAGTGGTCAAATTAGTTTTCAGAGTCTCAAAAACTTTAGCCTGGTCCGAGTCAATGCCCTGAGTAGGGTCACAAAGGGGTTTAGCAATGAAACCAAAATTAGGAATCCAGAGTCTACAAAATCCAGTCATGCCTAAAAACACTCAAACCTGTTTCTTAGTGGCTGGAACAGGGATAGATAGGATTGTCCTTTTTCTCTCAGAGATTAAGGAGGGAGAGGTGGACTTGGGTTCACGGCCCAGATACTTTATGGACTGGTATGTCATCTGGACTTTGTTCCAAGAGACCGTATAGCCTCGAATGCTTAAGATATTAAGGGCTTCTGTGGCAGCAGCCAAATAACCTGCCTGGGTGGGGCTACAAATAAGAATATCATGCACATACTGAATTAAGCTACTGCCTACTAGTTTCAGGTGCCTTAAATCCTTCCCAAAGCCTGGCCAAATAAATGAGGGTTATCTTGAAAACTTTGGGGCAAAACTGTCCATGTTAGCTGATATGGACTTGATTCCCCAGGAAAAGTACATTCAAAAGCAAAAATAAACTGTGAGTATTCTCCATTAGGCCTTTTTGTGGGAAGGACTGCAGTGTTGCATGGACATAAACAAGGGACAAAGATTCTATACTTAAGGAGTTTTTCAATTAAAGGTTGTAGTCCTTCCCAGGTCTCAGGCTTAATCAGATACTGGTTAAGATGGGGGAACAGTTTAGGATCTGGAAGACTAACAGTGGCTGGGGTGGCAGAAGTAGTTCTTTCTGGAATTCCTGTGTCCCAAATATTTGGTCTGACTGTCTCCCACACTGTCAAGCAAACCGGGAAAGATGTAGTGAATAGAGGCAAAAGGGAGATGGGAGCTTTAACTAGAGAAAATTTCCCCAATTCCACCATCAAGTCCCTTCCCAATAAGGGGGCAGAGTCAGAGCCTGGTATAAGCAGATTCTCAAGCAGGCTGGAGAGGGGGTATGTCTGGAGACATCCCTTAGTTTCCCCTTCAATGCCTATGACCCAAGGGGTCAAGGGACAGGTAGGGCCAGAGTGACTGGTTAAAGCAGAGAATTTAGCCATGTTAAAGTGGGTAATCTTACCTTCAGCCTTCGTTTTTGCCCAGGGCTTAACGAGAGAGGTGGAGAAAGTGGGAGTACTGACAGCACCCAGGTTTTCCTGTTGTTCCAAGTCTTAAGAATACTGGAGGACAGGGTGCTGGGGGGGCGGCCCCACCACTTTTCCAACCTTGGGGACAATCCTTCCTCCAATGTCCCTTCTGGTCACATGGGCACGGTTCCACAGGTGTTGGTTCCTGGGGCTCCCTGGAGGGGCCCTCCTTGGACCAGTGACCCTCCTTGTGGCAACAAAAGCAGGTTTTCCCACTGCCCAAGTAGCCAGCCTTGCTCTAAGGAGGTGCCCTGGAGGGGTGGTCCTTGGGTCTTTTCGTGGCCAAGGCAGCAGCCAAGAATTGAGCCTGCTCCCTGACCCTGGCCCTTCTCCTTCCTTCTCTTTCCTCTGCAGCAAATGAGGTCTCTGTCGTTAAAGACTCCAAAGGCTGTCTCCAGTAACGGGGCCTGAGGTGTTTGGGGTCCCATGGCCAATTTCTGCAGTTTCCTCCTAATATCTGGGGCAGACTGATTAATAAAATACATGCTAAGGACTGCTGCCCCTTCTATGGAGTCAGGATCCAAATTTGTATGCTTTTTAATAGCTTTTACTAGCTAGTTTTGAAAAAGGGCAGGGTTTTCCTTTTCTCCCTGAGTAATTTCCCTAATTTTTCGAAAGTTTACCTGCTTTTTAAATGCGGTTTTTAGGCCCCCTAGCAAACAAAATACCATATGATTCCTTTTCCCCCTATCCTCAGTCTTTTGATAGTCCCATCTGGGGTCACTCATGGGAACAGCAGCTGTTCCGGGGGGTATTTTATGGGATTGTTGCTAGCCATATGATCCCCAAACTTTTGGGCATGTTCCCAAATTCTCCCCTTCTCCTCAAGGGTACAACAGACAGAAGAATATGCAGATGCTTCCAAGAAAGTTCAAATTGAAGGGATATATCCCTAAAACCCTCAGTGAACCTAGTAGGGTCTTCCGAGTATCTCCCCAATTTCTCTTTAATCTGGGTGAGATCCAAGAGAGTGGAACACGCATCCTGGTTGACCCACTGGGTGGGGTAAGTACTTCTCTCAAGGGAAACAGCCCTGACCCACTGGGGACTGGGGCTTGTGAAGGAAGATAGGAAGTCCCACTTCTTGTGAGGGAAGGGCTGGGGAATGCCTGCTGAACTGGATTAGGCTGCAGGGGAAGGGGATCTGGCTGAAAGAACCACTGGTGCCTGAGGAAGAGTAGGAATCAAAGGAGGAGATGCCCCAGAAAGTGCCACGGGTGCGTGAGTGAATATTGCCCCAGCGAGAGGGGCTGCAGAGGGAGCCACTCCAGCAAGGCCCATAGTTGAGGCCTGAGGTAAAGTCCCCAAGGAGGGGTGGGTTATGGGCAATGAGACAGTAGAGACTGCTGTGGGAGTGGGGCCTGAGATCTGAGTGAATGTTGCCCCAAGGAGAGGGGCTGCAGAGGGGGGCACCTCAGCAAGCCCGGTGGCTGGGAACTGAGCAGGGATTGGGGACAGAGATAGGGGAGGAAGTGAGGCCGAGACCCTAGAAACGATGAACAGGGGGTCATCCAAAACATCCAATTCACCCCCTTTTCCCTTTTGTGGGACAGCTCTGGCTACAAGCATCTTACAATCTGTTCTGAGAATGGGGTCCTGAGAGAGTTCGACAAAGGCTCTTACGTAAGGTATTTCTATCCATTTTCCCCTTTGGAGGCAATGTAATTGTAAAAAGGATATTACATTGTAAGGTCCCAAATATGGGCCACACTTCGTTGTCCTCCAGGTGATACTGAGGCCAGAGTGTGTTGCAAAAGAATATCAACTTTTTCTTTTTAAGGTCTTTAGAGAAGTTAAAATTTTTTCCAATTTTGTAAAAGGCAACCAAGAGGCGAATTCCTTGGGATTGATGAATTTTGACCCACTTTTTTTTTCCTGTGGGGCTGGAAGTCCTCCTCCCTCCTCAAAGAAGGAGGTGCAAGTAAGCCTTGAGAAAAAAACCCAAAAAAACAAGAGGACAAAAATACGTTTTCCCAGATTTCCTTGCGCCCAGGAAATCCAGAGAATTGGGCACCCACTTAACTGACGTTTCCCTAACCTTCTAGCGCCCCAAAAGTTTAGAGAATTGAGCTTTGGAGGGTATGCCCAGGTCCATGGCCTCTGGACAGACCACCTGAGTCTCTAACTGTCTAGTGCCCAGAAAGTTCAGAGACCTAGGCACACACTAACCGAGTTTTCCCTGATTTCCCTGCGCCCAGGAAATCCAGAGAATTCCCAGGTCCACTGCCTAACCAATGGAACGACGGGTCACCTGAATCTCTAACTCTCTAGCGCCCAGAAAGTTCAGAGACTCTGCCTGATACTGGAACCTGAAGTCAGGTCCAAAAATCCACTTCCAAGGTACTTGGAGAGCAAGTAGGGGATAGAGAGTCGGGGAGGCTTACATACCTTCTATTGTGAGCAGAAGAACTTGAGATTAGCAGCTTATCTGGATCAGGGAACCAAAAATGATGAGGTTCCAAGGTGATCAGGACCCCAAAATACCGACAGTCCGGGTCCTGCTCGAATGAATTCGACTCAAGCCTTCTTAAAGCCAAAGTTCATTAGAGATTCGCCTAATTGGGTTGCCTCTTACGGAACCTAAACTTTTGTAATGCTTGTATTCACAAGCGGGACAGATAGAAATTCAGCTAGACAGTCTGAGCTAGATTGAATTTGAGCGCCTTCATGGAGGAAAGATGGAACTTAAATACAGAAAAGAGTATGGGGGGGGGGGAGCGGTCTGGTAGTCCAGGGTGATGGGAGAAGGGGCTTAGGAAGGGTCTTGAGGAGAAGTCCAAGGAGGGTCAAAGGCTGGAGGCTATCAGGAGATATCAGACAATGGAGGGTTTGGGTGGGAAGCAGGTGGGGAAGCCAGAGATCTTGATAGGGGCAGTATGGGAATGGATACAGATCTTGATGGCAGCCTGGGGAATGGGGTTTTGATGGGATCTAGGGTGGGGAGTGCAAGAGACTTGAAATGATAATGAAAAGCTCAGCGGCTTCCTGAGACCGCCGGAACAAATGAGAAGATTAGATTTGAGTAAGAAAGGCCACATTAAGTGGTAAGATTCAAGGGGAGCTGAAGGAGACTCCCAGAGTCTGAACCCCATCACTTGCACAGCCCTCCCTCCCTCAAATCAAAATCAATTGCAAGCCATGTCACCATTTCCCTGAGGTCATAGTTCTCTTTAAGGACAAAGGACATATCACAACCTGTGAGTAAACTGAGCTGCCTGAGTGGTGACCCTGCCAGTTCAAGTTGGGCAACTCAACTCCTCTGCCCTTACTGGAAGGTGTTCTGCCCAAAGCAGGGTAAATTTTGATAGATTGATTGATTGAAGCTCCACCTGGGTTGTCACATTTTACCCTCACAACCACTCTGGTAGGTAGGGGCTATTATCTTCATTTTATAGTTGAAGAAACTGAAGCACATAGAGTTGAAATGCCTTGCCCAGTGTCATGCAGCTAGTGTCTGAGAGGATCTGAACTCAGGTTCTCCTGACTCCAGGCCCAGGGGGAAGCTATACAGTTCCACCTAGTGGCCATCCATCAGAACTCCTTTCTTTCTTTTTTAATGGAGAAAAGAAAGATATTTAATATTTAGAGCTGACACTGGCATACTCGCTGGGACCATGTATCAGATGGTCCTGTGTCATGGCTGTGGCATGACTGCGGACCCAAGGCAGGGTTCAGGGGGTGGCTCATTGGATCACAGATTGAGAGCTAGAAGGGAACTTGAGAGGTCATCGTGGGGAGTCCCTTTATTTTACAGATGTGCAAATTGAGGCTCAGAGCAGGTAAGGGACTCGCCAAAGTCACCCCATAAGACAGAGCCCGGAGGGCAGAAAGTCCTGCTTACTAAGGGGCTGGCTTCATCAAACCCATGGAGCAGAGGGCAGGGTGTCCTAATGGGTAGTGTCCATGGTGAGGGAAGCCAGAACACTGCCCAAGTCCAGCCACCCGTCTTCACAACTATAATATGGGACCATCTGATATCTAACCCCAGTGCCAAGGTCAGTCCTGATGGTTAGTTCATTACTACAGTTTAATTTCTTTCCTTTTCTCGATTAAAAAGTTAGACGTTCTAGTGGGCGGCCACTAGGTGGTGCCACATTACGGTCCAGAAGCAAGTTCAAATCCCACCTCAGGCCCTTCCTAGCACTGTGACCTCTGCCTGCCTCAGTTTCCTCGGCTGTCCTGCACGGTCCGTCTTCTCCAGATCTAGGATCCCTCGCGTATGCCCGCTTTCCTCCAAAGCCGAGCACAATTTCCAGCCCAGATCCCTGCTGCCCCCCTCCCCCAAGTGACCTTGAATTGACTTCGTTTTCTGTCTGCCCAGGGCACCCAAAGGCAAGCTCCCGGTGGGGAGGTAATGTCTATGAACCCCCTCCCCCCATCGGATAGAGGAGGAAACTGAGGCTCGGATGCCGCGTGCCTCCCTGCCCCTAAGGTCTGGATGGGGCCGACCCCCTGCTGCGCAGGCTCGAGGTTCCTTGAAGAGGAAAGGGGCGAACGGGAGGAGAGGGGGAGGGGAGAGGAAGAAGAGGAGAGAGGCAGCGATGAAGGGGACGGGGGAGGGGGAAAGGAGAGGAGGCGGGGCTGGGGTCCCTTTAAAAGCCACGTGCGCTGCCCCGGTCCTCAGCCCCTTTCCCGCCTTCTTCCAGTTCTGAGGCGGTTCTCCGCCTCAGCCGTAGGGGGCTCTCCGAGGCCGGAGTGTGCGGGATGGGGACCCTGCAGGAAAGGAACCACGTCCTTCCTCCCGTTCAAAGCGTTCCCGCCCCCGCCCCCGCCCCGGGAGGGGCTCTGAAAACTGTCCCTTCTCCTTTAAGGCCGCCGGCGTCGGGAGCGGCTCCACGCGACGAAGCGTGTCTGGGAAGCCCGCAGGTTGGCTGAGGAGGAGGAGGAGGAGGCCCCACGGCCATTAATCCCCTAAGTGGACCAATCCCTGAAGGGCATCTCCCTCTGGCGCTCGCCTATTGGGCAGTTCCTGCGGTGGTGGGGGCTCAAGACCAATAGGAGGCTCTTTGAGTGGGCGTGTTTTCAGGACCTACACGCCCCACGCCCGGAACAGTCGCGGTTGCCATGGACACGGGTGGGCGGCAGGAGGAAAAGCCCCGGATGTTGGTGCGGGACTCAACATGGCGGCTGCGGCGGCTGCGGCGGCCGCGGTGGCGACTCTGGCCTGGGCCAGCTGAGGTGTTGCGAAGAGGGGACTGAGCCCCGGGAGGCGTGGCGACCTAGCCGGGGAGCAAGGTTGGAGAACCTGGGGACGGAGACGGGCGGCCGAGGTGGGGGCGTGCCGCGCGGGGGAAGGGAGGAGGCAAAGGTCGGCCCCTGGGTGGAGGGGGGCGGGGCCGCGGCTCTGGGGAGCGGGGCACCCCAGTCTGGAGGTCAAAGGTCCGAACCCGAGAGAGCGGGTCTTAGGGTTTGGGGGCCATTACCTGCTGCGGAATCCAAAAACAGTAGGGGTTCGAAGGGGTGAGGGGTTAAAGAGCTGGGAGGGGACCAGACCCCTCCCCCTCCTCTCCTGGACTGACCCCGGCGCGAGGAGAGGGACTCGGCCCCTCTTAACTCTCCGCGGCGGGGGGCGGGGGGTATCGGAGGCACACCCCTTGCCGGGGGTTGCCGTATTCGCTCTGCTCATGTGACCTGGGGGTGTCTGCACGCACATGTGTGTATTTGGGCATGTGTGATCGTTGTGCGTGCTGCGCACCGTGCGCACCTCTGTGTGCGTGGATGGCCCTTCGGAGAGGTGTGTGTGGTCCTGAGCCGGCCGCGGGGCCGTGGCATCCAGGCTGTTCCCCGCAGCCCCAGAACAGACTCCGCTCTGTGGCCAAAGGAAGCCCAGGTCCAGCCCAGCCCCTAGTGCTGGATGTGGAAGTGTAGAGAAGGGACGTGAACCCCAAGGACCGGCAGTGTGGGGCACCTTGGCTGTGATCGGTTTGACTGATCAGAGTGGGGCAGGAGCCTGGTGTGATCGGTTTGACTGATCAGAGGGGGCAGGAGCCTGGTGTGATCGGTTTGACTGATCAGAGGGGGCAGGAGCCTGGTGTGGTCAGTTTAATTGATCAGATGAGGCAGGAGCCTCGGGAGGGCCCTGGGCAGGATCCAGTGAGGGTTGGGGACTTCCCAACTGGGGTGGTGGACCGGGTGTCTGGGCGTCTGGAGGGGAAGGAGATGAGCTCTCTGGGTGAGGAAGAGGAATTCTAGGGAACTGGAATGGGTGGGTGTGGCCTGGTGTGGAGGGTGAGAAGGACAGTTCGGGGCTGGGCTGACTGTAGGGGTGTCGCTTGGACTGCTTGGAGTTGGGTGTTTGTGGGAGGGTACCCGGAGGACGGCCAGGGCTGAGCCGGGGAAGGGAGTATCTGCCAGCTGAGGAGGAAGTGTGGGCCTCCGTACTCCCTGGCTGGGGAGGGGCTGAGCTCTGGGGACAGGCAGGTATACCTCACTTCGCCTCAGGCTCCATAACGAAAACTGCTCAAAGCAGGCCCCTGTACCTCTGGCACAGGGAGGGGACACTAGAGGAGAGGGAGAGGATGGCCTGTGCTCATCATCTCTGCACCCCGGCTAGAACCTCCCCAGGGTATTGTACAGAAATCCCAGGGAATCAGTCTCCTGCAGGCTTGTATGTATCTCTCTGTAGGACTTAAGCCCTGCTAGGAGTGATGTGTCGGTAAAGAGAGGGAGGGTTCCCTGGGAGTGAACTATCTGGAGAATTGGGGCTATATTTGAAGGCCCCTGACTCTGAGAGGGGGCCCCTGGGGACTTCTGGAGAGAGCAACATGGGTCTCTGGACACCTCCCTCCAACATCCCATGGGCTTCAGAGAGAGGATGAGCATTTCTGTTGAAAGACCCCAAATGACTGGCAGCTGAGTGGAGAGGGTGGCAGCCCTAGGCCTAGATGAGATTCTTGGGGCCTTCTCCTGCTGCTGCTGCCTCTGAGAGGGGCCAGAGGAGGAAAACCTGCCCGCCCCCTTGGAAGAGACATGCCAGTAGATTGATGGGTTTCTTACTGAGGACCCAGGGATCCCACTGAAGTCGATTTTCCTTATAGAGGCAAAGAGAAGTCTAGATTTCTCATTCTGAGAGCAGGGACATCAAACAGGCTTCGCCCTGGTGGGTCCATCCTTTGGGGATCCCTGTGGTTTTACCCCTTTCCTAAGCTTCTCTGTTTAATACCATGTTGGGGTCTGGGCCCAAGTCAGGTTTAGCTGGTCTATGAGGTCACATCTGACCACATTGGACACAGATAGTAGGAATGGGAAAGGTATGGGGTCCCCTCCAGGTCTGGAAGAGCTGCTTCTTTGAATCTCTCTCAGATTGGGGCCCAGGCCCAGCAGTGGTCAAACAGGGTTCCCTCCCACTTGGAGAGGTAGCCAGGTTGAGAATAGATGTGGGTGGATGTTCCCTCAGCCCCACTAAGGGAACAGAGATCTTTGCAAGACTGAGGCCCCAGCTTCAGGAGCTGCTTCCTGTCTACCTGAGGACTTGGGATTTTAGATGGGGACAGAAAGGAGGCTGACCTTGGGCCACCTGTTTACGGCCCCTCCCCTCCATTTCCACTGGACAGCAATATGAAATAGTTATAGAAAGGGTGGGGCATGGGGGACATTCTTGGCCCCCAGTCAGTTATCCTCAGTAACTCATTTATCCAGACATTGCTTGAAGGAATGTGGTTGACAGGCTGTGGGGGGACTTTTAGGTGGAGGTTTAGAGAATGAATGAATGATATTTCCAAGTAGGGAAAAGAAGCCATGACCCCAAGTCTTTCCCTGGGTCATCTTTCTGGGCCTTGGTCTAGGGCTTGCTTTGCTATGGGTTTGGTCCTGGCCTATAGGCCCAGGACATAGGGCAGGACCAGACCAGCCTAGCCCCCAGGAGCTGGTGTGTCCCCTAGGGGAGATAGTGGGGGGTCACCGAGCATGTACCCTAGAACCCCCTAACTGCTCCAGTAATTGAGTCTCCCCTCCCAGGCACCCATTGGTGTTTTAAGCCACGTTCAATTATTTGTAACCCTGTGGTTTTCTTAGCAAAGATAGTGGAGTGGTTTGCCATTTCCTTCTCCAGTTTTATGCAGGCAAGGGTTAAGTGACTTGCCCAGGATCACACAGCTAGTAAGTGTTTGAGGTCAGATTTGAACTCTGGTCTTTCTGACTCCACTGGGCCACCTAGCCAGGCATCCATATGCACACCCATTTTGCTGGTGCTGTCCTGTATTTCCCATTCCATTTCCACTGCTGCTTCCCATCCGCCGACCTCAGGGGTGTCCCCGGCCAGCTGGTATTCCCATTATCCCAGCTGTGGTCTAGTGCGGTCATTACGGAGCTGGCCAGCAGGAAGCCATCTCCTGTATATGTTGGTGTCAGGGGAAATGAGACCTCTTCCCACTTCCCATTCAGGATTAGTCCCAGGCTGGACTCATTGACTGTCCCTGTCCTGTGACTGCCCCAGCTGGTTTCTGAATCAGAGGAATAACAGCTGCCCTTCCAAGGTCTCAGAGAGGAGTCAGAGAGAACCTAGTCTCCAGAGGGAGAAAGCTCTTTGCCTTGGGGGCTGCCCACGTAGGGGAGTGTGGATGATGTTGACTGGAGGGGAGGGGGAAGGGGAAGGGCTTGGCAGGCATCCCATCTTGATACCAGCTACCTCCCCTTCCTCCGAGCCCCCTCATCTCAGGTGAGCTGTTGCTCGTCATTCCCCCCACCTAGTCTTTGTCTTTTACTTTCCTTATCATAGGCCTCAGGCCTTTCCAGTGAGTGGCGCCTGCTGTTGGGCCCTTGCAGGTTGGGTCAGGAGGCCCAGCCCAGGCCTAGCCTCCTTCTCAGCTTACACTGGCCGCCTTGTCCAGCTCCGTTTCTGCTGCTTTATAAAAACAGAGTTGTGGGGTAGGGCTGCTCTCCCTGGACTCTCTTCATTGATCTCTCCTTCCCCAGCCCTGTCTCTCTGGATGCGGGGTGTTGTATAAGATCTGGTTCTGCCCTGCTGCTCTGAGCCCCTTGGGAGGGGCCATCAAGGCTCCCCACCTCAGTTTCTTCATTTGTAAAATTAGATCATTTGTTCACATTGAGTATTTCCCAGAGTTGTTTATTGTGAGGAAAGCTGAGAGCTTGTCCTCCTGAGTGCTCTAGAAATCGTTTTGGTGGCCTACCCCCCCACCCCCCTCACCTCCTGGATACCTTTCTTCTTTCCTTTCTCCCATGTTTAGCTCTCCCAGCTAGTCCCTTGCCTTGTGGCTGACCTCGATGGCTCTCTTCTGAGATCCCCTCCTTCTGGGAGCACTTTCTGGTTTGCCAGCTGTGATTTCAGCTGAAGTTGCCAAGGGATGACTCTGGCCTTGAGCCAACATAGGCCCCAAACCTCCAGCTCCTAGGAGCTGTGTGTTAGACTGAGTCTAGAGTCCACAGTGCTGGTCATGTCCCTGCCCCTGAGACCACCACAGCTTACATGTTGAGGCCTCTGGATGAATTCCTGAAACACACTCCACTTGAAAACTCCCCCCACCCCGATAGAAGCTGGAGTTATATGCAGGGATGAGATGAGCCCCAGCCCCTGTCTGCATGAAGCTTCAGGACTTTTCCCCAAGGGTCCCTTGAGGTTTTCAAGTCAGTGACCTCTCCTTTATGTTCAGTCTTAGTCCCTAGTCCCTGAGCTTCTGAGAGCCCCTTAAAAGGAGGAGGGGGGATGGATTCACTACAGCCAGTAAGAAAGGAACAGCACTTAGGCCTTCCCTCCTTCCCCCATGCTCTGAGAAGGAAGGAGAAGAGGCTATAATTTCCCTGAATTATGTCAAGGGCTAATTAAAGGTTTTCCTCAGCTAATCAACTTGTAGTTTAATTAGCAACAAACGGGAATTACCCACCCAAGAATAAAGCCACTTTGCTGACAAAAATGCCATGTCCTTCAGGGGCTTTCCAAGTAGCAGGAGCTAGGCCTTTCAGCAAAGGGTCTGATATTCTCATTATCCTCCCAGGTGCTTGGGTGGCTACGGGGTAAGGTCTGTTTGTATCATGGGCTGAAGCGTCAGGAGTCAGGACTTCCTAAGTCCTGAATGGGATGGGATGGGGGAGCCCTCCATGGTCTGAGAGGCTGACCCAGGGGAGGAGCCTGAGATGCCTGTACCAGTGCATCCCCCATTCCTCACATGCCTTTGCTGACCCCAGGGCCCAAAAGTGAAGGACCTGGCCAGCGCAGCAAGGTAGGCTGCTGTCCATGACTTTCCTCTGCCAAATGAACTGCCTGCCCTGGCAGCCCCCCAGCTCCTATTGAGGCTCCTAGAACGCCAAGAACTTCTAGAACACGCCTCTGGCCTGACGCCACCACCTTGTAATCCCCGTCTTTTCTGTGTGGTTCCCTTACTTCCCATCTCCCCAAGGAACAGGCTTTGGTTTCCTTCCCTTCTGTAAGCTTGGCTGACCCTGCTCTCACTTTGGCAGCCTGAAGCAGAGTGAGGATTGGGAAGAATGGTTGTGATCCTCCAGCAGATCTAGAAAATGTTACCCTGAGCCCTGGGCAGGGCAGTCATTTCCTTCTCCCTGCCTCAGTCTCCTCATCTGTAAAACAGGTATAATTATCATGTCTACCTCCGAAGCTTGGGAAACTCAAACAAGATAATGTATGTAAAGTACTTTGTAAGACATGAAAGCACTCTGTAGTTAGCTGTCATTATCCCTGGTAGGATTTGCAGGTGCCTCCCAGAACCCTGCAGCCAGCCTCTTCTGCCCCGGGGCTACCCCTGGGACCTCTAAACACATCCCCTGCCTTCCTGTTTACCTCTTCAGTCCTTCTACTCCCCAGGTTCCCAGCCTTCTTCACTTCCTTTCAGACCCTGGACCATCATTGTGGCCGCCCCTTCTCTCCATGTTCAGGACTGGCCCCTCCTCTGATAACTATCCTCTTGGTCAATGCCTCCTCCCTTTCACTCTCTCAATGCTCAGCAGCCTGAGCCCTGCTGCTTCC
Source organism: Potorous gilbertii (assembly GCA_028658325.1). Taxonomy (NCBI): domain Eukaryota; kingdom Metazoa; phylum Chordata; class Mammalia; order Diprotodontia; family Potoroidae; genus Potorous; species Potorous gilbertii. The sequence continues at coordinate 22,490,564 of CM053771.1, forward strand.
CTTGCAGGGCAGGCGGCTACCTACTGGGGGCCCTGTTCCCAGCCACAGCCTGGGGCCCTGCCCTGGGGAAAGACTCTGTATTTCATATTAATTTAATACTCACTTGGCTGTCACCACTCCACCCTCCTGAGAGCAGAGACTGCTTCATTTTTGTCTTTGTGAGTCCCCAGGACTTAAAGGCACAGTGTGTGTGTCATAGGGGCCTAATAAGTGCACATTGGATCAAATTGTTGGTGCTGCCTCAGAGAGGAAGAAACTACCCCCTGGAATTTACATGGCTCCTGCCAGGCCCCTCCCCTGGCTCATCCCTATGGGACCCCTCCTGACTCTGAGGGGCTGCTGTGTCACTCTCTTCTTTCTGTCTCTTCTCTCCTTTTCTCTCTCCTTCTCCCTTTCTATTTCTGCCCTGCCCCTGAGTTGAACGAGTTCAATTCTCTTGGGAGGTAACAACTTGAACACAGATAAAAACAATAGATCACCGAAGGATTTCCTAGGGGAGGGAGCCCAAGTTGAATGCAGCCTTAGTCGTGTCTTCCTAGGCAAGTCACTTCCCGTCATGTGTAAAATAAAGACACTAAGAGCACTTCCTCAGTTTGTTGTGAAGAACAAGTAATATCTTCTGTGGAAAATACTTAGCGCAGAGCCTGGCATGCATACAGCAGGTGCTCAGTAAATGCTTGTTGCCTTATTTCTTCCCTTCCTCCCCCCAGGCACCAGAGATTTCAGTGTAGGCCCTTTGGGAGCCTTTGAACCGGGGGGTGGGGGGGGGGAATGGGCCAGAGCTGGGATCTTGGGCACCCAGGAGGGCCTGAAAGAGGCCTGGGGCATTGGGGTGCCCTGCCCAGGGAACCTTCACCAGGCCAATTTGCCTGAAAGTTAAGATACAGGAGGAGAAAGTCTACTAAGGGAGGATGGTGGAGTCATTGGCCTTGGGCTGGAAGGCCTCACACGTCCAGCTTTGCCCCAAGAGGGTGAGCAGCTCACCCCGGTCACCCAGGTCATAAACTGCAGCACTGCCCTGGCACTGACGTCCTCTGAGGAGCTCCACTTGCGGTGGGCTTCCTGCCTGCTATGTTGGAGCCAGGCCGATCTGGGCTGATCCTGCGGGGAGACAGGGGTCACTGCAACCCCACTCGACTCCTCCTTGTACTGAAAATGCCCTCTTGTGTGTGGGCCTTAGGTCTGTGTTGACCTAAGAAGCACTCTGAGACTGTTAATGAAATCTCTTAGGAGGCACTAAATAATCTAATGTTCATATTAATGAAAGCCCCACCTGTGGGGTAGGCACTGTCAACTCTCCATTCTAAGTATGCAGGGAAAGGGGCTGGGCCCTAAACTCTGACTCCTCCCTGTTTCTCAGCCTTTCTTCTGGTCACTCGAGCATTAAGGAGCCTGACACCCCTTCTTTCTGCCAGAAGCTAGGCAGGAAAGTGATTTGCCAGTTAAGGAATTCATTTCCCCAGAAAGACAAGGTATATATGCTGGTCATTGCAGACCACATTGTTACCTGAGTCCAAGCTCTGGGTTTGGGAGGCAGATGACTGACCTTTTCCAGCCTTCTCTCACCTGCCTGAACAACTCAGGGACCTTCCTGGGCTATTGAAGATGGCTGTTCATCCTGATAGGCAGAGTAGGGCAGAGCGCCTCTGATTGGCAACATTTTGAGCTCTGTGGTTAATTAGGTGCAAGGACAGATGCCTTCACTGCCCACCACCCCCTTTTCCTGTTTGAGGACAGGAGACTGGACAGGATGACCCCTGATCTCCAACCTAGGAGGGTTTCCTGATTTCCTGGGCTAGAAAGAATCTTTACAGAGCATTCTTCAGGCCAAGTGATGAGGGAGCTTAGGAATTCATCCCATGCAGAAACCATGACTTAGTTTTTGGGGCCCTGGGAGCAGAAGGGTCAGATGCCCTGCCAGATGCCTGTTCTCCACTACTCCCCCACAGCCATCTGTCACATTAAGCGTGTCCACCATGCCTGACCTCTCCTGATGGCGAAGTAGGGACTTACACATCATTTTGATCCTCCTTCAAATGCCATAACTTCCTAGTCTCTCGGACTTCTCACTTTCTATGCCCTCTTTCTTCTTTCCTTCTACCTCAGTTTCACTCAGAGATGGACTTACTTGGTGACAATGGCTGCCCTTCACCTCTCTGTTAACAAACTCAGAAACCCCTCAATCAGACCAGAATCTTCTGTTCATTCACACTTTGCTGTGCTCCACAACCCTCATCTTGGTCTTCTAGGTCCCTGTGTGCTGGGTTCCCTCTGCCCCTCAGTTCTGTTCCAGGGGGTCACCCTGGCATGGGTCACTCTCTCCTTTCCTCATCTTGACCCCTTGGTGAACCACTGTTTTACTCTCTCCTGTTCTCTGCTCTTGAATGCCCTGGCCCCTGGTCACATTGCCACACATACCTTGCCAATCTCCATCTGGCTTCCTGTCACCCTTCCTGGAGCCTCCTCAAGTGCTGCTGACCAGAGCTGGAGATAGTTGGGGTCCACTAGAAAAGTTCCTTGTTCTCACCCAGGCAAGTCCTCAACACAGTAGGGCAAGTGCTCTTGTTCTCCCTCATTGCTGAGCTGTCCCACTTTCCACAGTAGCTTCTACGCCTTCTGGTCTCTCCTCAAGTTCTGGGAGGTGCTCCCCCCTGCATTTTCCACTGAAAAGACTGAGGCTTCTCAGGAAGAGCTCCCCCTTCTCATCACACATCCTTCTGATATCTTCTCCCACCATCTCCTCCTTCACTCAGGCCTCTGATTGCAAGGGATTCTCCTCACCAAGGCCGGGATCGCATACTTGTGCCAACATTCATTGCCACCTTGTGTTCCTTGTCATATCCAGTCTGTCCCTCTCTTCTGGCTCCCTCCTCACAGCCTGCAAACATGCCTGAGTCTCCCCATCCTGAAAACCTCTCATGTGATCTGTCCACCCCAGTCACTTTCTTCCTTTATCTCTAATCCCCTCCTAGCTCAACTCCTTGGAAAAGTCTGAAGTTGGTGCTTCTCTGTCCTCTCCTCTCACTCTCTTCTAAATCCATTGTGCTCTGCCTTCACACTGCCACATTCAACTGACTGCCCAATCCAATGGTCTTTGCTCAGTGCTCATCCTTTTTGACCCCTCCGAGACCTTCAATATTGGATCAACCTGTCCTCCTTGACACTTTCTTCTGCCTAGGTTTTCAGGATATTCTCTCTGTCTCTTCCTCTCTTTCTGTCTCTCTTTCTCTCTCCTTTCTCCCTCTCTCCTCTCTCTCTCTCTCTCTCTCTCTCTCTCTCTCTCTCTCTCCCCCTTTCTCTCTCTCCCTCTCTCTCCCTTTCTCTCTCTCCCTCTCTCTCTCTCCCTCTCTCCCTCTCCCTCTCCCTCTCCCCCAGTTCTCCCATCTCTCTGAATGACTGCTCCTTCCCAGTCTCCTTTGTAGGATCTTTATCCATGGACACTGTGAGTATCCATAGGGCTCTGCCCTGGGTCCTCATCTCTTCTTCCTCTCTCCACTGTTGTTCATCCTTGGTTCTCAGACTACCAGTAATGTCAGGAGCATGATGTCTTGAGTTTGGGGTGAGTTGGGTTTCAGTGAAGCAGAGCTTGGCATAGTCCCAGCAGCCTCACCCCATTTCCATTATAGAATCCTTAACTGCCTTTGAGATATCTGACCCTGGATGTCCCATCATCATCTCAGAACAGAATTCATCGTCCTCCCATTTCCCAGCTTCCCTCTCTCTCACTGTTGGAGCACTGTCATCCTCCCAGTCCCCCAGGACCACGCTCATAACATTGTCCTCAACTCCCCTCTCTCACCCTACGTCCACTGCTCACCACCATCACCTCTGCCTTCACATTGCCTCCTGCAGCTGCCAGCTTGTACTCTCTGGAATGGACTCAGCACTAGCTGTCTAACTGGTATCCCCACTCCAACCCCTCCCCCTCTTCATTGCCAGGACGATTTTTCAGCATCCTTGTCTGACAGTGTCTCCCTGTGCTCCAGGTGCCTGAGGGGCTCCCATCCTCTTGGGTCATTTGGCCTAACTTGGGCCCTCTCCACCTTGCTGGTCTCACACGTGACTCTTGTCCATTTACCCCGCAGTCCAAATGCTCTGGGATTCTTGCTGCCATCACCCCTTCTCTCTTCAGATCTTTACCTTTGACTCTTAGCTCCCTGAGATCTCTGGCTTCTACAGGAGCTTGTTCTTAGAGATTACCTCCCTTGCACACTGTGTGTAGTTTGTGTTACCTATGTATTTACCCTCTTCTCTCCTACATTTGTGGTTGTTCAGTTGTTTCAGTCTCTTCTGACTACGGTGACCCTATTTGGGGTGTTCTGGGCAGAAACACTGGAGTGGTTTGCCATTTCCTTATAACTGGGGAGATTTGGGGAGCTGTTCTTTCTCCTGGTGCTTCTCAGGCCCTCCTGCCTTTGCTCCCAGTCATCGTGAGTCTGAGACCTTGGACATCCCATATCCCATAGACTCTGAGCCAGCCACAAAGTCCCAAGTGGGGGGAGTGGCCAGGGTGATGCTCAGGAAGCTAGTAACGTGCATCTTCATAAGGGCTGGAGCCTTCAGTGTCAGCATGGGGGGCGAGGAGGCAGACAGCTTCATGTTCTCTACCAGCATACTCAAGTATAGCCTGCTTTCTTGAAATGGTCTGGGATGGGAATGCCTCAGTATCCTTGAGGTCTGCTATTGGTCGAGTCAGGCTGGGAGAAGACAGGGAGTCTTAATGACCATGCGGAGGTGGAGCCCATTCCTCCATTCCTTTCATCTTGGGATCTCTAAGCACTAGGTAGTGTCAGAGGCATTAGCTCTCCTGAGATCCTTGCTGGGATATGGTAGAGGTATGAAGTGGGGTTCTGTCTCCTCCCCCACCCCAGGCTCCCTGGAGGCAAACTTGGCAGCTCTCTCTTTGCCTCAGGCCAGGCCCCTTCACCTTCCCCGAAGACCATTTGTCCTCTAGCCTTTATCTCACTGGTCAGTTTGTTTGAAGCTGAGCCATTTCATTGGCCATACAACTGGACCTCCCTTCCTGCCAACACTCTGGTTTTGTACCTTTCTAACTGTTAGGACACTCCCTCTGCCCCCACCCCCTCACACATAAACACTCAACCAGTCTCTGTCTCTCTCTGTTTTTGTCTCTCAGCACAGGGCTGCTCTGTCTCTCTACCCCTCTTCACCCTCTCAACAATAAGGAGGAAGCCGGCTAAGGGTCACCTTCTCTCTCTTTGCCCCAGCCAGCATCAGCTGCCCTTCTGGGCAGCAACAAACATCAGGGAATCTGACTCAGGCCTTGAATGGCTTGGAGCCCTCCCCAGCCCCCGCCTCTCCATGGCAGCTAAGGTTGAATCCTTGCCAAAGGGGCAGGCCCTGAGGAGGGAAACTGGGGGAGTAAGCGGGAGCTGGGAGGCTTGGAGCAGGGCTCTGATGCTGACATGCCAGGAGAGCAGAGCTGGCTCCCCCTGGCCCCTGAGCCCACCCTGCCTGGGATTGCTGCTCTCTGAGCTCCCCACTCTGGTTCAGCCTCGTCTGGCCTGGAAACCAGAAAGCTGGAGGAAGAGGGAGAAGGAGGTGAGCTCAGAGAAAGAGGGGTGGGGTCTGAGGGACTGAGTTGGTTCCTGCTCTAGTGGGAGAGGGTGGGGAGGAGGGCAGGACCTTTGGGTGCTCTGGGGCATACACATACAGGTGCCTTGCGGGTGCTTCTGGCTTGGGGTCTGGGTGTTTATTGTCCTTTGTGGGAAGGTGCTAGCTTGCTTTCTCTTTGTTCCTTGAGGGAGGAGGGAAGTAGGTGGCGAAGAGAAGGGCCCATTGATTAGGGAGGGGGGTGGGGGTGGGGGAACCTTAGTTTGACTTTTCCTTATCTTTCACTAGAATGAATGAAGTTTATCTGATCTCTCTCCTCACATACTTGTGGGAATCAGAGCCTTGGCCTCCTGCTGAGGCTCTGAGAAAAGTCTCCTTTGTGCTGGGCTCCCACTGGGGAATGATGGCTCAGCACCCTCTCTGCATCTGCCCCCAGCTACTCCTGGATGGAGTTCCAGGCCTTCCTTCCTGCTACCCTAGGGCCTCCCCAGCAGTCCCCCAGCTCTGTGTGTTTGCCTAGAATCATGGTTGGAGGCTGTTTATTATTGGGCAGGAAAAGTAGGACTGGCCCCAGGTTGATAAGAGTCCTCCAGGCTGCCTGGTCCCTTTCATATGGCTCCAGGCCTGCACTTCTACCAGAGTTTGGAAAGTGATGTGGGTGTGGAGGGGAATGGGATGGGGAAGTCAGTCACCAGAAGAAGGTTCAGGGGAGCCAGGACAGGAACCTCCCAAAGTCCAAGAGGCACTCAGGGCCCCAGTGTTTTGGGGGTCATTTGTAACTGGGCCTGACGTCTTGTTTATCTACAGGATAGAGAATCCCTTTGTGTTACTTGGCCATTTGGGGAAGGGAAAGAGGGTGGTCCAGCAGCTTTCCTCACCTGTCCTTTATTATTAATGATACTCATGGGCTGAGGATATGTAACTGGGCTACGAGGCCTGTAGTAGAGCTCAGAAAACCTTCGAAAGGTCTGGATCTGTTCCCTTCCTCTTAGGATTCACCTTCATTTTCCTCTGCCCCCATGGCTTCCCTTAAAGGAGCAGGCTCAGTAATAGCATATCAGAGATAAAGAGACTTTAAGGGATTCTCTGGTCTAGCCTCCTCCCTCATTATTAGGAAGATGACGGCAGGACTGAATGTTTAACTCCAAGGCATGACTTGGGCCGGTTCAAGCATTGGAAGCATTATCATGCGGTAAGCGATTGTCCTTGGCCTGTTTGGCCCTGAGGGTCAGATAAGAGCCAGGGAAGTTACAAAGAAGTGGACTTCAGGTCCATCTGGGGGAAGTGCCCTGCCCAGTGGGAGCACTCTAGGAATGGCAATCTCGGAGAGCTTCCTGTTCAGCTGTGGCTTGGCTTTCATGCCCTGGTAGGTCTCCTCCAGCTCCAAGATTCTCAGGGGGCTTGTCTAAGCTCACAAGTTGAAACTTGGGAGAACCTTAGACCCTGTAGCATTTTTATCCCAAAGAATAGGTGACCACGTGATCCTAGGGAGCAGGGGGGTGGGGGGGAACCAGGTCAAACTCAACACATCAGCGAGCTCAGTAGTGGGTACTGTGTCCCACCACCTCTCCTCCCACCTCTGCAGAGAAGAGGGCAACAGGCGAATTCTCTGGCCTTTTCTCTTCTTTCGTCACTAGTATTGTATGTGGTTCCTAAGAGCATGTTTGTGTTCGTATACTTTGGCCACTTATCTTGGGCAGTATTAAGAGATGCACGGTTTCTTGGAGGTAATCATCCCCCTGTTCTCTGCCCTGGTCCAACCACATCAGAATATCGTATTGCGTTGTGGATGCCACAGTTTCATAAAAAACCATTGCTGTCCTGGACAGTGCCCCTCTTGAGGAGGGCCCAAGGTGGAGGAGGAGCAGGTGGAGTCTAGGGGAGAACAGCAAGGAGCGGCACTGTTTTCAGGAGTTGGTGGGAGAGGGTCTCCATTTGTTTCGTTTCATCCCAGAGTTCAGGAGGAGCCATGTGGTGGAAGTTGGAGAGGAGAGAGACTTGGGCTTGATGCAGATGGCTTTCTGATAGCAGGCAGGCAGAGGCTGCAGGGCCGCTTGTTCCAAACATGATAGGGAGATTCCTTCCTTTGGACTCTGATCACCAAGGGCCCTTCCAGTTCAAGAAGGATGAGATTCTGTGATCATCTCTCTGTTTGTCCTCACAACAAAATTGGGAGCAGTTTGTGAAGGGATATCTAGACCAAACTGTGGCCTTCCACCTGTTCTTGTATGGCCCCCAAGCTAAGGATGGCTTTTATACTTAACAAACTGTTAAAAACCATTCTTAGCTTTGGGGCTGTACAAAAACAGGTAACAGGCCAGATTTGGCCCTCAGGCCATAGTGGACTCAAGCGGCCCTGATGTCCCTGTGCTTGCAGGGTTGTCAAAGGGGGACATCCCACAGGTTACCCTCGAACCTTCCAGAGGCACTGTCAGCCCAGTGGAGGAGGAGAACAGGGACCTTTTGTTTGTAGGAGGAAGGGCTGCATCTTCCTGGTGACCACAACCTGCCCTTCAAGTCAAAGTGCTTGCACTGCATTGACTCACCTGGTGAGGGGTCCCTGGTTCCTCTGGAGAGACCACACTTAGTCTGGGTCCAAAAAGCTGGATTAGAATCCTAGCTCTCCCCTCCTGGGCCTTCCAGCCTCAGAGTTGTGCAGAAATACACTTGTAAGTTTGGATTCTCTAGAAACATGAGGTGTCATTATGAACGTGTTCCCAGCTGTTTGATGGGGTTCAGATAGAAATGACCTGGGATAGTCCACTATCCTGCTGTCCTGTTTATTATTCTATTGAACATGTGAATAACATGATTCCATATTGTGACTGAAATATATAAATCTAGGAGCCCAAAGTGGAGGGTCACAGCGTCCTAGGCTCAGCCCTGAGGGCAGGCACACTAGGGGTGACAGGCACCTCCTCCTGTCCCCACACACAGTGTGTCTTCTCAGTTCAGTCTCTTATGTGTTCTTTGTAACGGGGGAGCTGATTAGTTGGCCTGGTGACAACCATTGAAAGCATTGTTCTTCCCTTTTTTGTGAATTGATGAGCCATAGTGGGTCAGTCTGCCCTGGGACAGTTTATTGGTGAGGTCTCGGAGGTAGACATCACTGCACAGGAAACTCCCCAACCAATTTAGCTTTCTAGAAGTCACTGACAGAATATGGAAGGAGGAGGTAATGAGGTGAGTCCAGAGCAGAAGATCAGAGGGCTGGAGGACAGTCAGTCTTGCGTGTGGAGCTCATCATGAGAAAGCTGAAGGCAGCAAAGAGGGGTACAGATAAGTGGAAAGGGGCAGGGACCTGAAGATGCCAGTGAACTGAACAGAGAGGTCTAGTGAGGGAAGAAGGCATCCTCTGAGGAGATGAGCTTTGGACACACTTTGGATCAAAACCAAGATGGCAGATAGGAATCTGACATCAAGAGCTTACTGAGCTGTCGTGACTGGGCCCCCCGGCCCAGCAGAATTCTGTCCCAGAGTCCTGAAAGATCTAGTAGACAGACACAGGCCCCTGCTAGTGACCTTGGAGGGATCATGGAGAGCCAGAAGCGCACCATGGCACTGCTGTAGCACAGGCATGTCCAATTTTCCATAACGAGAAGAAAGTAGAATCTGCACACTGGAGGCCTGTGATCTTACCTTCCATTACTGACCAAATTCTAGAAATTCTTATTAGGACCAGCATGACACAACTTTGTCCAGAACAGGCCAAGTCCTGGTTACCCCAGCTCCTTCTCTGTCCAGGTTACCAGATTGGTAGATTCAGGGGCCCCCTCAGGTGCAGCTTCCCTCTGTGGTTGTCAGGCCTCTGACCGTCTGTCCTGCTGTGCTTGTGGACACTGGAGAAGTGGGGAGCAGACAGGAACACTGGACTCCCAGAGGGTCACTCATGGTTTCAGCTGGCCTAGAAGGAGCTCTCCCATGGAGGTCTCCAAGGGTCTGGCAGGAGCCTGGGGCTTTTGATGTTTTTGTCAATAACGTGTTTTGTCACAGGCATGCCTGTGAAATTCCCAGATCACAGAAAGCCGCCTCGGATAGCATTTAAGACCAAAAACAATCGAGACTGGCTTTTGACGTCTTTTAGATTAAATCAAAGGAGAGATTGAATAGGGTTGAATGTTAAATGTTCACACTTGGGCTTTAAAAAATAACCTCTAAAGTGTAAAATGGAAGTTGATTGACCATGGTCATGGGACTCCAGTTACCTGTAGTAGCTGAGCAAGCCTCCACTGTCACTACAGGCATGGTGGTGCCCAGGCCTAGTGAGGGGTCACCAGCTCCTGGAGGAGAACTGGGAGAGTGGAGGACATTTGGGGTGCCATGCACCCTGATGTTCAGAGAAGTCCCTCAAATTCACACCATATTAATAAGTCACTGGAAGGAACTAAGGATGCTTAGCCTGGACCAGGGAAGAGTTAACAGGGGCATGGGCTTGAAGGGCCGTCATCTGTAAGACATTGTGTGTAGAGAGGCAGACTCAGGTTTGACAGGCGGATGAGCTTGCTCAGGAGATCCTCAGGAAGTGGTGGAGGATCAGTTGTCTTAGGTAATGCAGATATTTCTTTTTCCAAGATGGCTTGGACCAAATGGCCTTCCAGCTGGGAGGTGAAGACCAACTTTGTGGGGTCTGCTATGCCCTAGGCACACTCAGATGCATGTTCCTCTGGGCAGTCAGTCAACAAGTCTTTGCTAAACACGTACTAGATGTGAAAGGCCTTGTACCCAGGCATCTTGAGACCACCGAGCAGTGGTGGCCCTGGACCTGACCTGTGCCTCCAGACCCCTAATTGGGAGCACCTCGCCTCCCAACCCAGGGCCCTTTGGAAGAGATTAGGGGCTGGGGGAAAGGCCATCATGGGCCTGGGCTCCAAAAGACCAGGAGGCTGGAGGAGAACAGAATGATCTCTGCCCCTGGGCATAGAGAGCCTTGGACAGTTTTTCTCTTAGGAAGTGTCCTCGAACTTCTTGTCCAGGGCTTCCTGTGTCTTGCAAGGACTTCCCTTTTAGGGGCAGAGGGCTGCCCCCTTTTCTGCTGATTCTCTACAGGGCTGGGGAACCTGTGGCCTTGAGGCCATATGCGGCCCTTTGGTTGAATCCAGAACTGAAGGCCACAGACAGGTTCCCCAGCTGTGCTCTAGAACCTCCAACCCTTCTAGGTGGAATGAAAAACCAGCCTCCTCCTTGCCCTTCCGCCCTGTACTTTCAGGCTCCTGCTTTTATAGGGCTCTTCCTCCCTCTTGTTTGTATCAGGGGCCTGGCCCTCGCTGCTGATAAGGCCTGAAGGCTGGGGCCTAGGTGAGGGAGGGGCCCTTGGAGACCTGGGTCTGGTGCTCTTTGCATGGGAACTGACATTCCTGGACTCAGGCTAGACGCAAGCCAGAGCTGAAGCTATCCCAGAATCCCATCACAGGTGGGCATTGATCTCTTGACATGAGGGACCTCTTGATCTTCCAAAGATGTATCCTCCGGTTACTGAATGGGCCTTGTAGTCTAGGAGAGATGGGGTCCAGAGGGGGATCTTAGAGCTGAGCCCAAGGCTCAGGACCCAGCAGGTGGGAGCTTGGAGGCCCTGGAGAGCACTTGGGAAGTTCTCTCTGTTAAGCTGAGGGTTTGGTAGCCATGGGGAGTCATATCTGGGAAGGCCAGGCAAGGCTCTTGGGATCTGAGGGTCCAGGAGCAGCCAGGAGGCTAAGTGGGGTGCATTTGAGTGGGTGTCTGAGGACTGTGCAGTGGGAGTGGGTCCAGAATAGCCCTGCTCTCTGGAGACAAGGCTTGAGGCTTCTGTAAATATACTCCACCCACTCAGTTCTTCTGTGTTGTCCACCGTCTGTCCAGCTGCCGACAGGGAGGGGGGACTAGGACAAATATCCGGAGGTGTGGCTCCCCAGCAACAGTGGGGGGGCTCACTCTCTCTGATGGGACTGAGGAGAGAGGAAAGGAAGAAAGGGGAGCGGAATTGCCTGATGGGAGGCAGATAAGTTGGCAGGCTGGGCCCCACGTGGCACTGTGTTTATTTGGAGCTTTCACTGGCTGGCCTGAGCAGGGAGTGCCTAGCCAGACCCCAAGAGTACACAGAGGCTAGCCACATGGTGACCCCACCCAGTGGAGGCCCCCATCGAGCCCTTTCAGCTGGCCGGCTGCTCTAGGAAGTTCTCTCTTAGAGGTGCCTTCCCTAGGACAAACTTGTTGTCCTTTTACCTTCCTCCACTGGCTTGGTGCTCATTCTCACTCCCTAGGGATGTGGGCTCAGCTGCAGTGGCAGTCATGGCAAAGTGCTTCCAAACCTCTTTAGTGGGGAGTAAAGCCACAGGGCCTGCAGGTGACTGAGGGCTGGGCCCCAGAACAGACGGGGGGAAAGGTCTGTGTGAGGCCCCCTCCGTGCCCACCAACACCCTTGGCTCACTGACCAGTCAGGATAGGCTGGCACTTGGGCCTCCCTTTCCTCGTCTGGGCCTGGCCTGCCCCACCCCCAACAGCTCCCACAGCCAAACCGGTTCCCCAGGATGGTGCTGTTGCTGAGAGCCGAATTGGACACTGCCTGGTGGGAGGGTTCTGCTCCAATTTGGCAGGAGTCAGGGATCAGTGGGAGGGACTGAGAGAGGCCTGGGCTGGGGCACAGGAGAGGGCTGCTGCTCTGCCTGAGGCCTGGCAGCAACACGCATGGACCACATCCCAGGCAGGCACACAGGTGCTCGCATGCAAGTGACGGTGCAGCCCCATCTGCCTTTAAAAGGAGGCATGTGGAAGGGGGAGGCACTCAGTCTGCCTGGCCCCCCCCCAGGTTTGGTGTTGGCTGCTCTGGTGGGTTCTTGTCTGGATGTCCTCTGCAACACCCAGCCCAGGTGTTCCTTCTCCTTCTCACTCTGTTACTCTTGACACCTGCCTGGTTCTCTCTCAGTGTAGAGTGGTGGAGGAGCCTCAACCAAGAACCTCTGGACTCCTCATCAGTAAAATGGAGCTAGGTCAGCCCTGCCTCTGCTCCAAGACCACATCTCCTATAAGGGAGAGGGGCATTGGAAAGGGAGGCTTGGTCTCAATTCTGTGTTGAGGGTGCCATCCTGCCCAGCCTTTTTTGGAGGACTAGAGCACTCCAGGAGCCCCACGACCCACCTTCCCTTGCCCACAGGCCTGGTAGCTGCAGCCCAGTGACGATAGCCCACGCACTATGTTTGGGAAGAAGAAAAAGAGGCTGGAAATCTCAGCCCCGTCCAACTTTGAGCACCGTGTGCACACGGGCTTCGACCAGCAAGAGCAGAAGTTCACAGGGCTGCCTCAGCAGTGGCAGGGGCTCATCGAGGAGTCAGCCCGAAGACCCAAGCCCCTCATTGACCCTGCCTGCATCACCGCCATCCGGCATGGGGCCCCTAAGGTAGGCGCCCTCCCACGGCCCTGACTTCACACGTTTCAGACCTATGATGTAGGGAGCACAAGGGAAGTGCCCCCAGCCATAGCCCCTGATCTGTCAGTTCCAGTCAGCATTGTGCCTGTCAGGCATTGGGACTGGCCCAGCCTGCCCCCTAACACCAACTCTGGTGACTTGTAATGCGAACCCACACACCCTGACCCATGCCTGACATGTGCCTTCCCGTGGCTCAGGGGCACTCACAGGATTGGGCTTGATTGTGCAGCCTGCTCCAGACTCTTTGTAATCCATCATCCCAGCCCTGGGGAATGCCTAAAACCCCAGCCCTGGCGATCTGTTAGGAGTAGATGAGGATGGCTGATGCTGTCATCTGTCCCCATTTTGGAGATGAGCAAACTGAGGAGGGTGAATGACTTGTTTGTGGCCCTGCAGCCAGTTCTGTTGGGGGCAGACTTTGAACCCAGGTCTTCCTGGGGCCCAGCCCTCCAGCCACTGTTGTGCTGCTCTCCTCTCTTTGACCTTCCCCAACTCAGACTTCCTTCCATCCCTGAAAACCAGTCCCCAGGGGCGTGGACGGGAGAAAGTAGCAGTGTCTGGGATGTCGTTTAGTTCTGCCCAGGAGGCCTCCCCTCACTCCTCTTCCCCCTCCTCCCAAGCCTGGGAACCTTTCCCATGGTGCTGCTAGACCCAACCAACCGGTTCAGGCAGGTTCCTGTTTTCTCCCTGGCCAGCCCTGCCCCAGCCTCAGGCCCATGTGGGGAACCAAGTTCTAGCCACCTCTCTGTCCATATCTCAGGGACCTTGGGAAGGGATGGGATTATCCAGCCCAGCCCAGTGGGTATGGTATCCCTGGTGTAGATCCTCAGTGTAGATCTTCTGTAACCTCCTTTCATTTCCATGTTCTGAACCTTCCCCTGCCCCCTCAGGCTCCTCCTCTGAGGCTGTTCCTCACCCCACCCCTGTCTTCCCTCTCCATCTTCTGGCTTGTGTTCCTTGTCTCATCTCCCCAGTATTAGAAGAATGCAGCTGAAACCAGAGGGTTAATGTCTGCCTGCTCCTGAGGGGCAGGGGGACCCCTCACCTAGCTGCTCCCCATAACTGGAGGTCTTGGCAAGCTTGGTTGAAGCAGGAGGAGGGTGGGAGAGGGATGGGTGTGGTGAATCCCAGAGTCTATGGAAGTGGGAGGGACTTTGGAGAACAAGAGAGCTGGCCCCTGAGTCACCTCCCAGGCTGGCTTCTAAAGGAACTATACTCTGCCCAGTGTACCCATTTCTCAGAGTGCCATGTCATTGCCGTGCAACATCTCATTCTCCGTTTCTGTGTTGTCTCTGTGCACACATGTGTTGTTCCATTGTCACTTCCCACACCGGATGCACGCTCCTCTCCTACCTCCTCCTCCACGTCCTGCCCCTTCCTGCTGGTGAACCCCAAGACCATCGTTCGGGGGAGCAAGGGCTCGAAGGATGGGGCCCTCACGCTGCTGTTGGATGAGTTTGAGAACATGTCTGTGACCCGCTCCAACTCCCTACGGCGGGATAGCCCTCCCCCGCCCTTGCTGGGTCCTCCAGCCCTGCACCATGCTCCCCCTCACCAAGAGAATGGGCTGACTGAGGCCCAGGGGATAGGGGGTCGTACTTGGGCCCAGGAGAAGGGACACCTGGAATCTGAGGGCAAGGGTCCCACAGAGGGTCGGAGTCGAGCAGCTGGGCGCAGGGACCATGGTGGCAGCAGCGAGGCTAAGCGGGATGGGATGGAGAAGAGGCCCAAGTCATCAGGGGAGGGAGCTTTGGGCCAACCAGGGAGCCCCCAGCCACCCCGGGACAAACGACCCCTTTCGGGGCCTGACGTCCGGACCCCACAGCCCCCAGGTCCAGGAGGTGTGGTGAAGTCATCAGCCAGCAGGCCATTTAACACATATCCGCGTGCTGACTCGGACCATCCCCCAAGGGGCACAGGGCCCCAGGTAACCAAGGCAGTCTCTCTCCCCACCTCGACCAAGTCCACACTGCCCCTTCTGCCCAGTCCCTCTACAGCATCTTCCAAAATCTCCCACCCCTTTGGAGAGCATACCTGCTCCATCCCTTCCCTTCCCCTCCTCCATCTGTCATCTGTTTGTTCACTATCAGCCAGGGAGTTGGGGGCCCAGAGGACTTTCTTCCACTGCTCCAAGGTTGGAGGAATTGACGGAACTTTTCTGCTGACCTGGTCCCTCTCTCTTTTCTGTTTCAGGGAGAATCCCATAATCCTGCCCCTAATGGTCCCTCCACAGGAGGCCTCCCTCCACACTCTTCCACCAAGCCGCTGCCCCGTGCTGCCCGGGGCCCAGAACCTGCCCTTGCCCCAGGGACCTTGAGCCCCCATGCTTCAGAACCCCAACTGGCCTCACGAGTGCTCCCTCCTCCTTCGGCCCAGCCACCCGTGCCCCTGTCTGGACCCCGCTCACCTCAGAGGGAGCCCCAGAGGGTGTCCCATGAACAGTTCCGAGCTGCATTGCAGCTTGTGGTGGACCCAGGCGACCCCCGGTCCTACCTGGACAATTTCATCAAGATCGGCGAGGGTTCCACAGGCATCGTGTGCATCGCCACGATCCGGAGCAGTGGCAAGCTTGTGGCCGTGAAGAAGATGGACCTTCGGAAGCAGCAGCGACGAGAGCTGCTCTTCAATGAGGTGGGGAATTAGCGGGGGTGAGTCAGAGGCCCTCCCCGGTCAGGCTCAGACCTCACCCCAGTCATGCCCCTCTGATCCAGTCCCTTGTTACACCGCACCCTAGGCCCATGTTCTCTGGAAGTACATGAGCTTCCTTGCTTGCTGGCCTCTCTAGGGCAGACTGCGGCTCTCCCTGATGGGGCATGGACAAGGAGAGAGTATTGGGAAGCAGGGGGGCCTGTTTCTTCCATTCCTCCAAGCTCCCTAACCCAGGTTCCCTTGGGTCCCCTCCTGCCTTCTCTCCCAGGTGGTCATCATGCGAGATTACCAGCACGAGAATGTAGTGGAAATGTACAACAGCTACCTGGTTGGGGATGAACTCTGGGTGGTCATGGAGTTCTTGGAAGGGGGAGCCCTCACAGATATCGTCACCCACACCAGGTATTGTGGGGAGACACAATAAGATGCTTGGCCCTGCTTCAGCCACCCCAGCCTTTCCCCTCTTTGTCCTTCCTGTGATTCCTTCCTCATCCTTCTCCCTCCTGGTCCCCTCTGAGAGAATTCTTCAGGCTCCTGAAGGCTGTACAGAGCAGGCTCACAGCGGGGTTCCTGAGGCTGGCAATGACCCCCCTCAGCCTGGGGTCTTATCACTGTTTCTCCAGGATGAATGAAGAACAAATTGCTGCTGTGTGCCTCGCTGTCCTGAAGGCTCTCTCTGTGCTCCATGCTCAGGGCGTGATCCACCGCGACATCAAAAGTGACTCCATCTTGCTGACCCACGATGGGCGGGTATGCCAGTGGCCAGTCCATGTCATGGCCCCTGGGGAGTCCCAGGGGTTCAAGGAGAGGCAAATCCTGAAAAGACCACCAGGTCATCGTGGATCCTTTGAGCAAACCTGGGGTCTAGACTTAGAGCCTAGAACAGGGACACTTGAGGAGGAGGGTAGATTCCTGGTGGTCTCCTTGGAGGCAGTGTGGTATGCCAGGAAAAACTGGGTTCACATCCCACTTAAGATACTAGGTACCTCCAAATAAGTCACTTCCCTTTCGAGCCTCAGTCTCCTCATCTTTGACATGGGAATAAGGACCCATGTAGTTCCTACAGTGTGTGCCAGGGGCTTTGTTACCCTCCCCTGCAGCCACTTCCATGGACTCCCTCCTGCTCAGCTGTCTCCTGGCTTCTTCTGACTCTTCCTCCTTGGTCTTGCTCTACCCCGCAGGTGAAGCTCTCTGACTTTGGCTTCTGTGCTCAGGTGAACAAGGAGGTGCCCAGGAGGAAGTCCCTGGTGGGCACTCCCTACTGGATGGCTCCTGAGCTCATCTCCCGCTTGCCCTATGGCCCTGAGGTGAGGACCCAAGATAGCCCATGTGACTGCTCATCCCCGTTCCCGGTTGTGCCAACTCACCTGGGAGCCCTCCTCATGTGCCCAGCCACTGTGGTCCTTAGGGAACGAAGGAAACAGCCTTTTGAAGCATAGTAGGGGATGACCCCACCCTGGACAGCAAGAGGGCCCTGCGTGGATTGGATTGGGGGGTGGGAGGAGAGGAAAACAGGTCAGCATGTGTCCATGTCCTCCCCGCTGAGGCTGGGCACCCTGTCCCTCATTCATAGCACCATCTTCCCTTCTCTCCAGGTGGACATATGGTCCCTAGGAGTGATGGTCATTGAGATGGTAGATGGGGAGCCCCCATATTTCAATGAGCCTCCCTTGAAAGCCATGAAGATGATCCGGGACAACCTGCCCCCTAAGCTGAAAAACCTGCACAAGGTGAGTGTCCTAGGCTAGTGGTGCTCCCCGAAGGAAGAGATGCCTTCAGGGCGCAGTTAGAAATAGCACCCCCCCCCCGGGAATGGAGACAGACACTCGGGGTGTGGTGTGTGGAGTGGGTATGGGGCACTGCCCTGGCCTGAGAGTCCTGCCCATCTTCCCCAACCCTACAGGTTTCCCCATCCCTGAAGGGCTTCCTGGATCGCCTGCTGGTGCGGGACCCAGCGCAGAGAGCCACAGCCAGTGAACTGCTGAAGCACCCTTTTCTGGGCAAGGCGGGGCCCCCAGCCAGCATCGTCCCCCTCATGCGTCAGAATCGCATGAGATGAGACCGGACTCCCCCAGCCCTTCCCCTAACCAAAGAAGCGCCTCAGAGGGAGGCACCCCCAGCCTGGGAGACAGGATTGAGGATCGAGGGGTGACCCACCCCCTGGCTTTCCCTCTCATATTTGCTAGGTGCCTCCTGGCAGGTAGACCCCTAACTGGATGGAATTGGCTTGGTTGTTCCATGGCCCCTTCAGACCCTTCTAGGGAACTCAACTACTGAGTCTCAGTTTTGATTTTTTAATGTTTTAAAATAATGACTTGGGAGCAAGGGCATCCAGGCTCTTCACCTGTGCCTCAATTCAGGGGCCGGTTGACTTGACACTGGAACTCTACAGGCCCAGGCAGAGGGGTGCAGAGGCTCTCGGGAGCTCAGGCTGCAAGAGAAGGCTGTTTGGTGTGAGCTATGTGGACAGAAGAACTGCGAGGCCCTTGGCCCATGGGCTGTCAGAGCGTATGATTCTTGAGTCACAATGTTGTGTGTCTGTACATGTTTGCAGCGGATGCGTGGACCTTGCAACTTTTGTGTGTATGCATATCTGGCTGGCTGGTGTCAACCTATGTTGAAATACTCAGTATGTGGAAACCTGTTTCCTTTTCCCACCTCTAAGCCAGTTGAGAGGCTGATGGGGAATGTCTGGTGAATTTGACTGCCTCACCCTCTGCTGATGTCTGATGACTGGCAGGTTCGGGGAGCGTCTCTCTGGCCTCTGCTGAGAATACTACTGTGCTCTTATGGGACCCTCTTTTTTTAAAAAAAGAGCTATTTATATTGTCATTTCATAACAACCCATGGCCCTGCGCCCCATGGGGGGGGGTCCTCCAGGAGCTGGGACCCTGGATTTGGGAAGCCATGCCGTAGGCCTGGGCCCCCAGTTAGTTTTACAAGTAAAATGTTTTCCTTCATTTTTGAGAAGTTGTAGTTGACTGTGGTATCTGGGATTGGGCTATGGGCCAAGGGGAGGGGATGATGGGAACAAGTCACTGTCTTGTCTCCTTTGTGCCTTGCACCCCCCCAACTCCCTAGTGTAGCCAAGTGGGATCACCCTGATAGGAGCAGGGAGTGGGGAAGATGGCCAGCTTCAGCAGTGCTGGACCCAGGGCCTCTCGATGGTTCCTAGCAGTCTCAGATGGAATCTGAGCTATCTATATGAACCCTCTTAGGGAGTGCGAGTGATGTGAGTTTGCCTCCAATTGGAGGAGTTTGGCAAAGATGTGCCTGGGTCTTCCATTCTTCTGGGCTGAACTCTGCAGAACATTAGGGCCCCCACTTTACACATCCTTCGGTTCCATGAGCTTCTGGGCTGACCAATGACCAGTATGGGAGCAAGGATTCACTTTCCAGCTTACATGTCTCTAGTGGTGCTGAAAGGCACACAAAGCCCCTTCCTTCCATGTAGTTGAGGAAGCAACACCAGGACTGTCCACCCTCTTTGGAAGTTGGATGGCTTGCTGGCTCCCATAGCTGGTGTCAGAGCCGAAATGGACAAAAACCCACATCTGAACTCCATGTCCAGAGAGAGGCCTTCCAGACCCCTCATTCCCCTTGGCCAAGGCTTCTCTGAGCCTCAGTTCCTCCCTCCATGAAATGATTGCTTTGGCCTAGATGATCTCTCGGATCCTTTTGTGCCTTGAGGTTCCATAAATGAATCGTTTTTGTAAGCCACACATTTTTCAGAAAGGTTCCCTCCTGGACTTCTGTAATTAGCTAATGGACTCTGCCTGGCAAAATGGGACTGGCAGTAGAAGATCACCTCAGAGAGAACAAACCACGTCCCCTCACGTCCAGGGCGGCTGAAGTAGTCCCCCTGAGGTTTGTCACCCCTTCAGCTACAAGGAGTGGTCCTGAGAGTGACCATCGCAAAAGCCCCTACAACCCTGGACAGTTGTGCAGGTTTCGGATGAGACTGAGGCTCATGGTGCCCATGGGAGTCTCCCATCAGGCTGGGTCAGAGGTCAGAGATCAAACTTGTGAGCTGTTGCCCCCTCTTCTGTCCACACGCAGGTCCTGCCTGGACTGTTCCCAGTGGCTCTGAAGCCCCAGATCTTGAGTATATCTCCTTCAAGGCATTTGCTATTGATGATTGATTAATATTGATAAATGATTCATCCTACATTAAATGGATTGATTGACTGGAGGGAAGTGATTTACATAACCAATGATTAAGATCAGCTCCAGAAAGTTGCTCACTTCCGCATTGCCAGCCCCGGGCTCTTTCCTGGCCATTACTGCCTTTTGGGTCCCTGGGCCTGTCCCCTCTCCTGTCCTGCGTCATACCCCGCCACCCTGTCTGTGGATGTTTCTCCCTTGGCTCTGGTGCCCCCTGCAGGTATTACTTGGTTCCACCTGGATAGACCACAGGCTCCCTGGTTTCACAGTACTGAGCCCCACCACTAGAATGATGAGGACAAAGAGGGCTTGGAGTCAGAAGATTCCAATTCAAGTCATAACTTTGCTGTCTACTATGTTACTTTAAACAAATGCCTCCCCTGGACCTCACTTTCTCCACTTGGCTTAGATAATCCCTACATTTCCTTTCTCTACCTCATCTAGCAACCCCTTTCCACCGTATCTCATTGCAATGCACCCCCACCCACCCAGACAGGTCCTTTACTGAGGGACTGGGTGGATGGATACCTAAATGCCTAATTGACTCACTAGCTGACCTCATACCCTTACGGGGCTTGCTTTGCCTTGTGTATTCTGTGTCTCTGGTCTGCCCCCTGCCTTCCATCAGTCCACCAATGGGAGGTGGGGCAGATGGCCACAGTCATCCTAACACTGTGGGAAAGAGCTAAGGAAGGGCCCTTGTTCTTAACCAATACCTGAGTGATTCTTCAGGTAGAACCAGAAGGAACCTTAGAGATCCAATCTAGTCCAACCGGTTCACTTTTACAGATGAGTAAACAGAGGCACAGAGAGATGATGAAACTTGGCCAAGGTCACGCAGGTAGTGAGGGGCAAAGCAGAATCTGAACTCATGTCCTGGGATTGTGTGGCTGACAACCTTTCCCTTGTACATCCCCTGAGCAATCAAAACCTGAGGAATTCCAGGGACCCTGAGCTTGAGAGGAGGATAGGGAACAATTGTATAGCCTTTTTTGCTTCCATGTGTCTATTCTCTCCTTTCTATCTCTCTCACTCCATCTGTTTCTCTGTCCTGTCCCTGGCTCTAGGCCCCTCCCTGTCCTGAATTCTTCCGATGAGGACACACTTTACTCATTACATTAGATATGGTTCCCACCCATCCATCTTTTCTGTGTTTCTCTTCGCTCCACCTCCACCAGTCTGAGTGGGGTGGAATGCTTGGCCAGCCCTGGGTGGGTATGTGTGTTTATGTCTGTGGTGGGTGGGGGCCTTTAGGTTTGTCTGCCACCCTTCTCTCCCCCTCCCCAGTTCCTCACCTTTTGACACCCATTGGTTTCAGGGCTTTAGTAATGAAAGCAGGAAATGGCCTGGAGCCAGGATGCCTGGGACCCAGCAGGTAGGGCAGGCTAGTCTGAGGTGTTTGTAAGATCTTCTGAGGTCAGTGGGCTCCTTATTAATCCAGCAATTAGGAATGTTAACGAGGCTGATTGGCCTCATTAGGGAGGGCCCAGTCCCAACATTAACCTCCTTAATTAGCCCTGCCCATCTCTCTCCCCATTGCCCAGAAAGGAGGGGGCTGCCAGTGTCCTCTTTCCAGGTCTGAGGTCATGGAGCTGGTCCTCTGGATCCCCAAGGAGGAGGCAAAACTTGGGGGGAAGGGTTGGTCCCTAGAGGTTAAAGAGAGGGGTCTGATGGCCCAAGTCTTTTTATGGGGCCTTGGAGATGGGGGATGAGGGAGGTACCTGGGTCTTTCAGGTTTCTGAGAAGGGGTCAGGACCACGGGACTGGGAGGACTGAACACCTAAGTTCTCCAACCAAGTTTCAGGAGGATGAGTCCCCAAAATGGGGTAGGGCTGGTCTCCTGTGTCCCTGAACGGAGAGGGAAGGGTTAGGGACGTGAACTGGGTCTTTCCCCACCTATAGTAGCTCCTCCTTAAATACCAAAATGATGTGGCCCCACCTTCAGGAAACCCACAACCGCAAAAGATAGAGAGATGGACAGACCAACAGAACGAGAGATGGATGGGCCTGCGAGAGGAGGAATGGCCAGTCAGCCGGATGGAGGGCCTGATGGGCAGAAAGAATCGCTGAGACCCCGGTCTCCCCTGTTTCCCCCACGGGCTCCCTCACCCCCACCACCTCTGTCTCCTGCCTCTATCCTCGGTGTGCCCCCTTCGCCAGGGCCATCGGAACAAGGTGCTCGTCAGCTGCTGCTGGACGAATGGGGCACGTCTGGAGCGGAACTGAACCTGCCGGAGGGCCTCAGCTGGAAGCTTCTCTACGTGCGGAGGCCACTCTACCGCAACCTGCTGCGGTCCCCTAACCCCGAGGGTGCGGAGGTGGGGCGGGGCAGGGCAAGTCCGGGTGATGGAACTGGACCAAGAGATAGTGGCGGGAGCCAGGGTACCGGACAGGGACAAAGTGGGACGATGAAGGGTTCGGGGAAGGGAAATGGGCTCGGGAAATACCCCGTCTCAGTCTCACTCTCTGTCTCGGTCCCTCAGCCGCTCTGTCTTTATTTCTGTGTCCCTGTCTCCTTATCTCTCTCTCCCTTTGTCTCTTTCTCTATCTCTGCCTTTACTTCTCCCTGTCTTCCGGTCCGCCTCTAACTTCTGTCTTCGTGGTCTTGCGCATCTATTTCTTTCTCCGAATATCCACCTCAGACGGTGCCTGTTTTTATCTCCAGTACTGTTCTCGAGATCCCTCTGTCCCTATTCTTCTGTCCTTGTCTCTGTCCACCTCTGTCCCTCTTTGTCACTCTCTTTCTGTCTCTGTCTCTCCTCTCTACCTTTGTCTCTCCTCCTTCTCTTCGAGTCTCTCCCTCTATTTGTCTCTCCTCTCTCCTCCTTGCTGTCTGCCCTTTCCTGTGTGTCTCCTCTGTCTCTCTCCTTCTCTCTCCCTTTGTCTCTCCTTCCAGCTGTTTCTGTCTCTCCTCCTTTCCTCTGTGGCTCTCCTTCTCTGTCTCTGTCCTCTGTCTCTCCCTTGCCCTCTCTCTTTATCTCTCCTCCTTTTCCTCTCTTTGTCTCTCTCCTTCTCTCTCTGTGTCTCTCCTTAGCCCTCTGTCTTTGTCTCTCCTATGTGTCCCTTCTCTGAATCTGTCTCTCTTCCTTCTCTCTCTCTCCTCCTTCTCTTTGTCTCTCCCTTGCCCTCTCTGTCTCTCCTTTTCCTCTCTGTGTGTCTCTCTTTTCTGTCTCTGTCTCCCCTCTCTCTGTTTCTGTCTCTTCTTCTTGCTGTCTCTGCCTCTCCTCCTCTGTGTCTCTTTAGCCCCTCTGTCTCCGTCTCTGCTGTGTGTCTCCCTCTCTAAATCTGTCTCTCCTCCTTCTCTCTGTCTCTCCCTCTCTGTCTCTCCCCCTTCTCTGTCTCTCATCTTCTGTGTCTCTCCCTTGCCCTCTCTGTCTCTCCTCCTTTCCTCTGCGTGTCTCTCTCCCTCTCTTTATTTACTTATCTCTATCCCTTTTCACATCTCTGCCCTGCTCCTCTGCCCTTGTCTCTCCTCCACCTCTGTCTTTCTCTGGACCCCTTTCTCTCCCCTAGTTCTGGCCATTCTATCCCAGTCATGAACTGAATGGTTCCATTTTCTGGTATTCTTCTTTTCCTGGAACACCTCCACCCCCAACTCCACCCCTGCTCGAGGGGAGTTGGTTTCTCTGAAATCGTTCTCAGCCCCAGGCTCTGACTCACCCTGGCCCAGCCTGTCTTGCCTTGCCCTAGGGAAGAGCCCAGGGACCTGGGAGACTAGGATTTTTTTTTTCTTGGGGGGGGAGGGGGGATCCTGACCCTTGGAAGGAGTGGGAATGAGAGGATTGGAGGATATGTGAGTAAGAGGTTTGGGGAGAGTAGAGGCAGGATGGAGTCAGTGACCAGGGAATCCATGGACATGTGCACAATTAGCAAAGGACAAGGGGGTCACTGAGGCATCTGGGGATCATTGAGGACTGGGAGGTACCTGGAGGTCTGGAAGACAGAGAGGTGGTTAGTGAAGGATGCGGCCAGTCAATGTTGGAGGGATCAGAAGGCATGAGGGAGTCCACAAAGGGTCAGTGAGAGGTCTAGGATTAAGGAATAGGTATAAAATAGAGGGTGTCTGTGAGGCTCTGACTCCTCCCCTTCCTATTTCAGGCATCAACATCTATGAACCCCCACCCCCCTGTGGTCCGGCTCGGCCCCTGGAGACCCTGGGTAAGGGCTACCCACTTTGGCAGAAATGGAGGGGCTGGGGAAAGGGAGAGGATATTACCTTCTTACTCTCATCCCTGTAGTCCTCCCAAGAATAGACAGGGGGGTGGGGGAGGAATGTGACTTCTTGGGAGGAGAACTGATACTTGTTTAGGTGCTGAAGGGCAGGGGACCTGGATCTAGCTAGTTCTGTCCTTTCTTTCCCAGGTAACTTTAGTGGATGGCAAATCAGCACTGAGAAACTGCTCCCCAACTTCAGGTGAGGGCTTTGGGACCCAGCAGGGTAGCCTGCAGAGAGCCAAGTCATTCAGGGCCTTCCTTTAGCTTTCTCTGGGCTAGAGGATTGGGGAGAGAAGGGCAAAGGGTAAAGAAATCAAAGGGAATAGGGGAGGAAGAGCAGTGGTCTATGATCCCAAGCCCTACCAGCTCCCATTTCTTACCACCAGCTGGACGGTGAAGCAGCAGTGCGTGGATCTTCTGGCTGAAGGCCTATGGGAGGAGCTGCTGGATGATGAACAACCAGCCATCACTGTCATGGACTGGTACAGGGGCTGAGAGGGCAGGGGAGGGCAGTGCGCTGGCAGGCTCTGACAGGCAGGGGGTGGATGGGCCTGAGGGACCAGGAGCTGGATGCACAGAGCCTCTCTCTCACCTCCCAATGCCACCGTGCCTCCAAGGTTCGAGGACAGCCGCCTGGATGTGTGTGTGTATGAGCTCCACGTCTGGCTCCTGGCCGCTGACAGACAGACCGTCCTCCGACAATACCACACTGCTCCCCGACCCTCTCCACGACACTCAGGTGGACACTGGTGCCAGGTGAGAGCCTGAGCCTGCCCCTGTATCTGCTGATGGGGTCCTCTTGGAGACTGTCCTCCCCGTACTCACAATGGTTTCATGTCTTCCATGCTCACCACTCTCCCCACTAATACCCTAGATGTACCTCCCAATGTCCTCACTGAGCTTTTCTCACTGTTCCTCAATCCTAGGTCAGAGATTTAGAACTGCAAGGTCATCTAGAGCTTACAGGTCTTCCAGGCTAATTGCCTCATTTTAAATAGAGGGCAAGTGATTCATCCAAGGTGAATCCAAGTAGTAGCCAAGATTTGAACCCAGGTCCTCTGACTTAGGCAGCTAGGTGGCACAGTGGATAGAGAGTCCAGCCCAGAGTCAGAAAGACCCGAGTTTAAATCCAACCTCACTTAAGTCACTTAACTTCTGTTTGCCTCAGTTTCCTCATTTGTAAAATGAGCTAGAGAAGGAAATGGCAAACCACTCCAGAATCTTTGCCAAGGAAACCCCATGAACAGCATTGGCATGCTATGGCAGGCAGAGTCATAAAGAGCTGGACACAACTGACCCCAAATTTCACACTCTTTCTACCATACCTCTTACACATACCTCCCCCCAATTTCCCAGTATCTTCTGCAAAGATCACCCTTTGTTCTCTCAGTGTTTTCCTACATTCACTCTCAATGTTTCATCTGTTCTCCAGTGTTTCCTTTCCCTCTCCCAATGTTGTCTCAACCTTCCCTCCCAATCTTTCCCCTAAGGTTTCCTTAATACCCCCTTTCCAGTCTCTCCCAATATTTCCCTGCTGTTCCATGCTAATGCCCCCCCAGTGTCCTCTCCCAATGACCCTCAGTGTCTTCTCCCAATGTCTTTATAGTATTCCTTCCTGTCTCTCTAATCTTCCCCCTGCAACCTGACTGGGGAGGGATTGGGTAGGGAGGGCAGACTAGGAATTGTCTGGTCTTTCCCAATCTGGGAAGAGTCCCTCACTCTGTTGACCCACCCCTCTAGGTGTCTCACGTATTCAAACACTACGGCCCAGGAGTCCGATTCATTCACTTCCTGCACAAGGCGAAAAACCGTCTGGGCTCTGATGGGTTCCGGAGAACTCGAGTGACTGACTCCTCGGTGTCCTTGCAGCTACAGAACTAACCTGTCATCCCTTCCCCCACCCCCATCTCTGCCCCAGGGACCCCATTCCACATACAAGGAACTTTCTGGTGACCTCCTCTCATTTTCCCCCAAAAGACCTCTCTTTTTTGTTTTAGTTAGGACATGTGATAGCATCAGGGTAGGGAATGCCACTTACGGACACTCCCTCTGCCTGTGTTGCCAGACATCTTGTGTGTATTGTCTTAAGAGTTGCCCAAAACACTGAAAGGTTGACTTACCTGGGGTCACACAGCCAATATATATCAGAGTTAGAACTTTACTCTAAGGCTAGCCCTCTAACCCCTGAAGGATGCCTCCTGTCTTCCCAAGTGTATGCTGAAGGCCCTCATCTTAGCCCAGATATTTCCCCAGAAACCAACATCAGGAAACCACCTCAGATATCTCCCCCAAAGGACTTCTCATCTCCCCTTAAAAAAAATCCATAGAGGGTCATCTCATCTCCCCCAAATGTCTCTTCACAGTGACTTGTTCATTGTTCTAATATCTCTCTCATCTCCTAAAAATCCCTCCAGAGATTTATTTCCCCGAAACGACTTACTGGGAACCCTTCATCTCCCCCACATATTTCCCATGAACCCCTAATATCTCCCTAAATACTACCCTCACATCCCAAATATGCCCCCCAGATAATATCATCTCTAAGGATCCCATATTTTCCCAATATTCCCTGATGACTCCTCATCTTCACCTGAATATATCCCCTAGGGATGCTAATGCCTTCCCAGAGATCTCCCTGGGCTATGTTTTGTGGGATATTCTCAGTGTTTTTCCCCTGGAGCTCTTGGGGGACCCCTTGGGACTCCCCAGTGCCTCTCCTCATCACCTATCCCTATAAAAATGCCTCTATTAAAGTGCTGTTTTGTGTCTATCCGTATTTCTATCTGTCTCTGGTCCCTGAATTTTGGACCATTCCCTGGGGACCAAGCCCTACAAAACTCTCAAACCTCAATTGAATTTTGACACTGAACCCTATTCCCCCCACTAAAAAAAAAAGAAGACAGTGTTGAATATTTTCAGAAAAACTCTTTATTGAGGGGGTGTCAGCTAAGGACCTGGGTGGGGGGGGGAGATGAGAAGAAGGGTTGGGTGAGTTGGGAGTTTCCTGAACTGGGTCCAAGCTAAGTGCTTGGTCTCTGGATTCACTCTTTGCCCAGCCTCAGCAGTTCAGGTCAGCTATGGTATAGTGAGGAGGGGTCCAGACAATGGCATATGGGCTAGGTAAGGGGCCCAGAAGGGATCTGTCACTGGTGACAGCTGGGATCTAGGACTCGGGTTACAGTGGGCTCCCCTAGCCCTAGAAAGCTAATAGGCTGAACTGGGGCTTCTAGGTAGGGTCTGGGTCCCTGCAGTTGGTGCACCAAAGCTGGGGCCAGGTGCTCCTCTGGGTATCTGGCCGGTCAGCAGGTGCAAGTGGCAATGAGAAAAGCATGGGGTCCGAGGGCAAGGCTTGCTTTGGGTGGGGGGAAGGGTCCCCCAAGCAGGCTCAGGTACACTTGCAGTAGAGAGCGCCTATGGCGTTGTTCCAATCTCCAAATACCCCGCGGCGATACTCCGCTAGTCGAGGGTAGGCTCCGGCTGAGAACTTGCGGGTCTTTCCTTCCTTGCCCTTGAGGTACCACACAGTCAGCTCACAGCGGGTCCCCACCACCAGGGAGGAGGCCTTGTGGTACCAGTTCGACGGCAAATAGGGCAGATCGGCGCCGGGCTCCAGGTTCAGCTCAGCGCCCGCGCAACAATTCTCGTAGTAGGCGTCGCTCTTGTCGTAGAGGCAGGCGCACAGGCGAGTCCCGTTGGCCGGCTTCAGGTCTGCGGGCACGGGACATGCAGCCCGGGCGCCTGGCAGGGTCATCACTAGGGCCAGCAGGAGGAGCGACGGCACAAGGAATAGGGCCATGGTCAGAGGCAGACTGAGCACGAACAGCCACCTGCCGCCAGCGCTCCCCAACCTCCTTATAAGAGCCTTGGGCATAGAGATTGTGGGAAGGGAAGAACCTGGTCACGAAGAGATAAGGAAGGGGGTGGGGGTGGGGGCGTGTGCGATGGGAGCCCAGCACCTGGCTGGTCCTGTCGACCCCAGCACCCGACTGGCTCCTTTAAGAGCCCCACCTTCTCCTGGGTATCCATCACCTGTGGCCAAGACCCCCGCCCCACTCAGGGTCAGCCAATATTGACTGACTGGACACTCCCTTCTGTCTAATCTAATCTTCAAGCCCAGGTGGAGCCTTCCCAGAGCCTCACAAGCAAGGCCAAAGAAAACCCAGACTGGACCCCTGTCCCTGTGTGGAGCACCCACATTGAAATTCAGGCCACCACAGAGACCCACATTCCCACAGTCCCACACAGATGCAGCCACACTACAGACTCACAACTACACACACACATATAGACAGACCCACATTCCCACCTGATCACAGCCATACACAGACCCACAACTATATATACACATACGCACATACAGACAGACCCATAATCCCACTTTCTCACAGACCTATAACTATATAAACCCACAATTGCATTCACAAATCCACAATCCCACCTGTTCACAGGGCTCACAGGCATACACAGACTCACAACTACACACAAACCCACAATCCCACAGTCCCACTTAGATGCAGCCACACTGTAGACTCACAACTACACACAGACAGACAGACCCACAATCCCACCTGCACAGTCATACACAGATCAACAACTACACACAGATCTATAGTCTCACCTGCTCATAGCTACACACAGAAACCCACAGCTACATACACACAGACCCACAACCACACATAAACCCATCATCATACTTGCTCAGAACCACATACAGTTACACAGACCTATAGCTGCACAACCACATACAAGCCTTCAATTTCATTTGTAAATGATTTTATGTAATCAAAAAACGTAGAAAAAATACAAAAGTACAAAACCATCCCCTGGAGTATAAATAGATTATGTGAGTGTTGGGGGTGGGGGGAATAAATAAATGGGAAGGGTGTTGTCCATAAATAAGCTTTGGAGCACTGAAAGTCCAGCTTCTGAGCTCAGCCTGGGTCTGGGTTATCGACAGAGGTCCCCATAGGCCACACACCGAAGATCTTGGGTCAAGAGTCGGAAGAGGTTGAGCATGACTGAAGCCTCTAAGCACCTCTGAGATTCCTGAAGAGAGTGAGACACATAGATTAGGGTCTTCTGGGGAATTCTGAGTCTCTCTGACTCCAAGCCCTGCTCCTTCCTTATGGAGTGACAGGGCCTCTGCGTGTTCGGATTCTGGGGTCTCTTTGACACCTCCCCTCTCTCCCAGGGTACCGTGGAATCTAGCTATGCCTTCATAACTCACCTTCTTCCTGGCCTCACTGAGCTTGTGTAGCCAATTTTTCAGGCGGCTGGGATTCTTGTGGCCTGGGGGAATAACCTGTGTGGGGAGAGGGTGGACTTAATAAAAGGGAAGAGAACCCAGGCATTTGATGGTTTGAGGGAGGGAGAAAGGAATCCAGGCATTCCAGACTCTCAGCCTCACTAAAAGGGATCAAAGCATCTGGAAGATGGGGAAAGGTTATATGCGCATTGGTTCAGGAAGAGCTCTACACGTACTCCAGTACTTACACAGCTTTGGATCTCCTGGTTGATGTAGCTGAGGGTTTGTAGAGGTTGAACCAGAACTCTCTCTAGATCAGGATTATCCATGGCTTTCAAGACCTCCAGAGTCAAATTCAGTTCAGCCTTTAAGACTCTGAGACGATCTGACAACTGTGAAGAGATAGGTAAAAAGTGATGTGAAGGAGAGATAGCTGAAGGAGATAGAATGGAGAAGACTGGGGAGAAGAGACAGAGCAGGGGGAAGAGAGGAGAGCACATTTGGGAGGGGAAACGGGAGAAGAGATGGGAAGAGAGAGCTAGGGAGGGGTGCAGTTGATGGAGAAAGGTGAGTGGGGATGAATTAAATTTTCCTTCTTACTGGTAGTTGCCGGAGGTCCCAGTTCCTGTGGAAGAATTTGGAGCTGCATTTCCTCTCTGTCTGAAGCATGGACTCCTCCTTGGGAATTGAAGAGGAAGGAATTAAAGGTCTGTGACTCTTCTAGGTCCTTGAGTTCCACATAGCATAAGGAATTTTTTAGTAGGATGGAGGTTAGAAACGGAGATGGAAATCAAGAATTTCAAAGAAAATAAAAGAAGGATTGTGGTTATACCTAAGTGGGAGAGATGAATGTTAGACCACAGTAAAAGAGATCAAGGTTAGACCACTGGTGGAAGGAGGAAGGCTAAAAGGCAGCATTCTCAAGGACATGAGGACCTCTCCCAGCCCTCCAAATACTCACATAGGTATCCTTGGCCACCTTGAAGACTTCCAGCTCCCGAGGAGAAAGAAACTTGAACTGGCTGATTTGACAGCTACTCTGGGTGGAAGGATGGGTGGGAGTCGTGGTCAGGGGCCTCGAGATCACCCCTGACATCAGGGCGGAAAACAGCAGCGCAAGAGTCTTGGAAGTAGTCATGGCTCTTCAGCATAAGCTCCGAAGATGAGTATGGAGACGGCTTCATCCCTGCAGTTTTAAAGAGCTGCACTGGAGAATCCCACTGATGAATGAAAAACGGAATCAGAAACCACGTTATTGTCCTCAGGTGAAAAGGGAAGGGCCAGGTGTCTACAGGTGACTACAGGTATGGAGGGGCGGGTACTAGGAAAGGGAAACTGAAAGCATTCCAGGAGGACTCGCTGCCCGTGGGAGGCATTCCCAGAGGCAGATCCTGCTTCACTTCAACTCTCTCCTTCTTTCTTCACATCTTTTGCCCATCCCTTCTCCACCATCTCTGTCCTCCATCATGTCTCTGCCCATATCCCCGATTTGTTTTCCCTTTTCTCCCATTTCCTTTCTCTTTCCCCCTTGGATCTCCCTATCCTTCTTGCTCTCCTTTTTTCCTTTCTGTCTTTACCTCCCATCTCATCTCTCTCTCTCCAGGCTTCCTTTTCCTCACCTTTCTTACCCTTTCCAATGTCTCTTAATTTCCTTCAAATCTTTTCCCTGTCCCCTGTTTATGTCAGTTTTCCTCTGTCTCTTCCCCACTCCAACATGTATTTCTTTCCCTCTCTTCCAAGTCTATACTCCCCCATCTCTTTTTCTATCCCTCTCTTCTCAGTCTTACCTATCCTGTCTTTCTCTTCTGCCCCATCTATCTTCTATCCCATCCTCCCCCTCCATTCCTGTCTTCTCTTCCCTCTTTCTCTTCCCTGTTGTCCAGTCTCTCTCTATCCATCTCTTCTCTCCTTCTCTGTCCTTTCCTCCTTCATCTGTTTCTCCTCTCTGCTCCTCATCTTTCTCCCTGATTCCTTCTCTTCTTCTTCTGACCCTTTCCCTCTCCCTCTTCTCCCCCACTTATTTCCCCTTCTCCTGTTTCTTTCTCCTTCCCCCAAGTTTTTTTCCATTTCCCTCCCCCTCATTTTCCTAATCCTCCTCTCTTTGCTCCCTCCGTCCTATCTTCTGTTTTCTCTTTCCTCCCCTTCCTCATTTCTCTTTTCCACCCTATTCTCTTTTCCTCATCAATTCTGCCCTTTCTTTCTCTCCTCCTATGACTCCTCCCTCCCTTTTCTTCCTCTCCCCCTCCCCCCAAGTCTGACATTTGCCTCTTCTCCCACCTCCTATCTTTTCTCCCCTTCCTATGTCTCTTTATCCTTTCACCATGTTTTCCCCTCCCAACCAACTCCCTTTGTCTCTCTCTACCCCATCTTTTCTCTCTCTTTTCAGTCTTTCTCCCATCATCTCTTCTCCCCTCCCCCTCTTCCCTCTCTCTTTTCTTTTCTCCTTCCCTTCTCCTTCCACATTTCCCCCCCTTTCTGTCCTTTCACAAGTGCAAAGGAAAGAGCTACACACCTAAGATCTAAGCTCTTTTTCCTGCTCTGCCCATGATTCTTTAGCCAAGTACCTTCCCTTCTGTGAGTCTGTGACCCAGAGTAAATCATTTAATTTCTCTGGGCTTTAGTTTCCTTATCCATAAAATAGAGACAATAATCCTTGTCATACTTTCTTCACAGGGCTTTTGGGAGAATCAAATCAGATAGTGTATAGAAAGTGCTCTGCAGTCCACAAATATATAAATGTTAGTTGTTATTATTGGGGGCCTTTAAGGGAGAAGCTTGAAGTTATTAAAATAATATTGTAATTTCCCAAAGCAATTTCTCCTGCTTTCTTCTTCTTGTGTGGTTCTGGACCCAGTTCCATTTGCAATGTATGCACAAAATATGTATACTGCTAGACAAGTTCTATACATTGCATGTCCAATTACATATCATATTCTGAACAGGTGCCAGTCAGTCTCTGTGGAGGATTATGGATCTCCTCTAGAAGGCTGAAATAATCTGTCATGTGAAGCAATGGAAAAAACATCATTCCCAAGCAGGAGTGTCCAGAGTACATCATCTGTTGGGAATCTAAG
Source organism: Potorous gilbertii (assembly GCA_028658325.1). Lineage (NCBI taxonomy): Eukaryota > Metazoa > Chordata > Mammalia > Diprotodontia > Potoroidae > Potorous > Potorous gilbertii. The sequence goes on from CM053771.1 coordinate 22,522,884, forward strand.
CTTGATGTTAATGATCAGAAGATTCTTATATGATCTTGCTGAATGAATGGGAAACATCTTGTCTCTCTCCAGAGAGCCTATGAGAACATTTTGTTCTACCAAATGAAATGTTTTTCCTACATATGTATGTACACATATACACATACATACATATTTACATGTATATTTTCACTAAATAATAAGTGGGATCTTGTATTTTCTACTTATCTCACTTAGCTGTGAAAGATGTGGTCAACCCCTTTTGATTGTCCACTGTTACCCTCTACTGCTGTCATCAAGAATACCCAAGATGTGTGTGTGTGTGTGTCTGTGTGTCTCTGTGTGTGTGTAGAGTATTCTCATAAAATATTCATATAGATGGAAAAGTAGGCCTGCCTATGAGTTGGTAGTGATTGATGTTGTCTTTTGGTCATGTTCTACTTGTAATGATATATTCTCAGATATTTTGCTGAGATGTTTTTTTAATCTCCCCCCTGGTTTCACATATCTTGGGAAGCATCCTCTCAACATCCTCACCACTGGGTTGCCTCTAGTCCAGATCTCTTTGTTCTCCTCTGTTCTATTTCCATTTCCTCTCTAATACATCTGGGACTATGCTGTTAGAGGCCAGATATGGCTCCTCCACTGTCCTTGATGGTGAAAAGATGTAACCCATGCCCATACAATACCTTTGCATATGATTGTTTGAGGATGGAGCAAGAGGGAGCATTGCTAACCAACAACATGCTCTTCACTGAGTATGGGGAAACAGAAATACAGTGGGTATGGGATAATGTCTTGTTGAGTTGGAGCTCCAAGACAAGAAGCCTGAGGTTGGAGAAGGGAAGGGAGACTTTATTGCTCTTGCCTAAAATTGATTTTCTCCCTTGTCTTCTTTGGTGTCAAGAGAGACTAGAAATGTGGAGTGAATTGGTCAGATTGTAGGAACTCTCTATGATCAGAACTGTCCTGGGAGAGCTGGGACCACCAAATTGTACAACGAGGGCAGCTGAGACAATCAGGACTGGTGCTGAGACTAGCATGCAGAGGTTAACTTGGTTCAGAAGGCCAACTATAGAGGGATCAGTGACTCAAGGGGATTATAGGTTCTTGTGGTTTTCTTATTATAGCATTTTATTTATATAGTCTAAAGTTCTGTAAGAAATTGTTACAGTCTAGGTCAATGTCCATTCCTACATCCATTTCCTGGTTTGGGGCATCAACAACTCTTTAAAATGGGCCAGGTTGAAGTTGCTTTGATTGCTTGTCATATTTTTTCTCAAATTTTAAATAATTTGCTCTAGATTTGTGTTTGTAACCTGCACCCCAAATTGTAGGCTCACATGAAATCATTTTAATCCCAAGGACTGACTCCAAAGAAGGCCAGTTATTTTTTAATCTTCCCCATCCCCACCTGGAGTTAATCCAGGAAAAACTCCAAAATAAATCTTAGCTCATGACTCAGTTTCCTTAAACGTGGGTAATAGACTTCCTACTCCACACAGATACTCAATGTACAATATGGGCATTAGAGATGGAGCAACTTTTATTTCATCTTATAGAAAACACATATAAGATGCTAAAGACTGACAGGAGAAAATGAACCAATACAGAAAAAGAAAGCCCATCAGCTGCCCCTGAAAAGGAACTGAATTTGGTGTTGCTTTCAGGGCCACTATCTGCCATTCCAGTGGGTACCTCATCCACTGAGTCCTACACAGTCTCCTCAATAATTATACTACTACCCTGTAGTGTAATACCCTCCTCAGAAAGTAAATATGCCATACATGTCACTGAAAAAGCAGACTTTTTTCCATGGGACCTACACTTCTGGCCTACTGCCCCCAGGTTTCAGGTTAGATCTCTGGTTGGTGGGGGACAGAAAAGGAGGTGAGTGCTACATCAGATTCATAGGGCTACATATGGGTTTGTTCTTCTAATAATATGGCTCACAAACCCCCACTCATGAACCTACTTTTAATAGACAGTTCTCAACAGATTTGTGGTCAAAGGTCTCAGAAGAAGAATTACAAACTATTAACAACCACATAAGACAATGCCTCAAATCCTTAATAATAAGAGAAAGGCAAATCGAAACAGCCCTGAGGTTTTACCTCACATCCAGATAGTTGTCAAAGAGGACAAAAACTGGAAAAAATCCATTTCAGACAGGTTCCAGAAAGATAGCACACCAATGTATTGATGGAGTTGTGAATTAGTACCACCATCTTGAAAAGCAATTTGGATTTATACAAATAAAGTGGCTAAAAAGGCCATTTTTTTGACCCAGAGATTCCATTGCTAGACATAAATCCCAAGGAGATCATTGATATAAAGAAAGGCTCCATTTACACCAAAACATTATGGTATTTTTTGTAGTAGCAAAGAACTGGAAACAAAATAAATGCTCATTGATTGCTGTTGAATTGTTTCAATCATGTCTGATTCTCCATGACCCCATTTCTAGGGTTTTCTTGGCAGAGATACTGGAGTTGTTTGCCGTTTCCTTCTCCAGCTCATTTTATACGTGAGGAAGTAAGGCAAACAGGGTAAAGTGACTTGCCCAGGGTCACACAGCTAATTAAGTATCTGAGGTTGGATTTGAACTCACGAAGATGAGTCTTCCTGATTCCGAGTCCAGTGATCTATTTGCATCACCACTAAGCTGCCTTTGCCCATTGATCAGTGAATGGCTAAATAAATTGTGGTACATGAATGTAATGGACTGTAAGAAAAAACGAATATATAATAAATACAGAAAGCAATGAAGGACTTAAATAAACTGAGGCAAATCGAAGCAAGCTCAACCAAGGAAAAGATAACACACAATGACAATAAACTCAAATGGTGGCAGCAGGTATCTCACTCAACCATCTCCAGTCATCTTGATGAGTATCAGGTCACTGGACTCAGGTCAGATGGCTCAGAAGAAAGTGAGGTTGGTGACCTTTCACAGCCCTCCCTCATTCAAATTAAAGCCAACTGCAAATCATGTCATCATCTTGATATCATGGTTCTCTTCGAGGATGAAGCACAAACACAACAATGACAAATTCAAGTGGTTCCCTGTTACCTCCTGGGTCAATTATAAAATCCTTTGTTTGAAGCCTTTCATAACTGGCCTCCTTTTCCCTTTCTAGACTTATTACACATTCCTCTCTCCTACTTGCTTGACTTTCCACTGACATTGACCTCCTTGCTGTTCCTTCCACCACTCACTCCATTTCTCCACTGCAGGCATATTTGAGGGCCATCATCCCCCATCTGGAGTTTTCTCCCTCCTCATCTCTGCCTCTTGACTTGGTTGGCTTCCTTCAAATCACCGTTGAAATCTCATTTTCTGCAACAAGCCTTTCCTGTTTCCTCTTAAAACCATTGCCTTTCCTCTGTTGATTGTCTCCAGTTTATCCTGTATCTAACTTATTTGTACCTACTGACTTGCATATTGTCTCAATAGACCATGAATTCCTTGAGGGTAGGCACTATCTTTTGTCTTTCTTTGTATCCCCTGAGTTTAGCACACTGCCTGACACTGGTAGATGTTGACTTGACTACACAAAGTAAATAAAGAACAGTTGCTACCATAAATGAATGGTCCAACTTTACAAAGAACAAGCCAGGCCCTAAATCCACCAATCAATAAACATTGAAGGTGAGGAGTCCAACAGTATGCAACAATGTTGCATAATCAGATTTTTTAAAATGTATCACTCACTTTTGATTTTTTCCTTCTTCCTCTTTAAAAAAATAATTAAGGCATGGCTCTCTGGGAGGGAAAAGATGAAAGATACATGGGAAAATTGAAGGGATATTAAAACAAAAGTTATCAATATTTGTCTCCAAAAAGAATCATTGGATTTCCTGAATAGTATTATAAAGAAAAGTGGTTCAAAAAAGAAAAAGTGGTCTTTCCCAATTAATAGTCAAAAGATATGAATAGGCAGTTCTCAAAGGAAAGAATCCAAGTTATCAGTAGCTATGTGAAAAAAAGTATCCAAATTACTTACAGATAAAGCACTAGATAGAAAAAAAAAACGCTTATTAAGTGATTAATAGTTATTGGGCATAGTGCTAAATATAAACAAAATAAAAGAAAGTCGCTGCCCTCAAAAAGCTTATGTTCTAAAGAGGGAAGACCACTTGGGAAAGGGACCTGAAAACTAGGGGGCAGGGGAAGGTACCCATACTAGGGCAAGATCCAGAAAGAGTCTGGAGAATCATGGGCTAGAATAGGGATGGGGAACCTGCAGTTTCGAGGCCACATGTGGCCTTCTGGGTCCTTGAGTGTGGCCTTCTAGGTCCTTGGGTGCAGCCTTTTGACTGAGGCCAAGTTTTATACAACAAATCCTTTTATTAAGGGGATTTGTTCAGTGAAGCCAGAACTAGATTTAAAATGAGCTTGGTAAGCATAGGTGTTTCCTCAAAAAAAGATTCAGGAATGAACTTCCTAAGAGGTGACTGTTTCTTGCCTTTTGTATCCCTAGGGTTTAATGACTGAAATATACTTAATAAATGCTTATTGACCAACAGTGAGACACTTACAGAACAACAAAGGCCACTGCAGGGGAGGAAAAGTCTAGAAGAATTCCTGGAGTCAGGTGTTAAATCAAATTTGGAGTTGGTTATGGTGTTTTCCATAAGTAGCACCTCTGCAAAAAGTCATGGTTTCATGGTGGAGGGAGGGAGAAAATCAACCCCACTCCCACCCTTGTCTAGTCCCTGTCCTTTCCTCTGGTAGAGGTAAAGGTGCTATGATTCACAAAACTGCTGTTTGCCTCAAACTTTTTCCTAGAACTGCTCAGGTCTCATTTAGGGCTGGCAGGCTTGTCTTTTCAGACATGCCAAGGTCAAGACTAATTTTCAACTAGCTGATGCCAAACTCCCCTTCCAATTCAGAGAAACTTCACACTTACTAAAGAGATAATATAGTCTAGACACTTTCACTCTGTTGTTGCCTTGTTACTGTGACATATAAAAAGTTCAAGACATAGTTTCTGGGTAATTAATTTATTTTATTAATTATTCCTAGCAGATAATTATTTATAAGGGGTCAAGGGCATTCATGGAACCCGTTCAACACTTTTATGCTTTTGGAAGAGGGGGTGTTCCTGACAGTAGCAATCCACTCTGGTTATCAATTAATGAGAGGAATGAATATTATAATGAGAGGTGGGCTTCTTGACTGATCACTGAGTCTTGGACAAAAATTCTTATCTTTTATCCAGACTACCATATCTAGGACAATCTAGACAAAAGAGGGTCCATCTCTACTCAGATCTAGCTGAATAAAACACAATGGATTGGATTTCATGGATTCACTAGAATCTCTTTGTAAACTTTTGGACAAGGTCAGAGATCTCCCAATAATTTGTTATTTAATAATTATTTCACTCATTACTCCAGATATCTTATAATGTAAGATATATTATATGATATCTTCAATTGTTCTGGTTGGAGGAGAGGAAAAACCAAATTAGCGTGTAACTAAGTCAGCAACTTTGTTCTCCAAGTGAGACAATACATGTGATTTCGATGAACTGTCTACTTTATCCAGGGAGGACATTGACTCAAGAAATCTACTCCAACTTGAGAATTCTCCAAGTTGGAGCTATCCACAAGGCAACTTCCCAGATTGGCATCATTCAATCTCCTCTCTACAGTCAGGCTAGGGATCCTCTACACAGGAGGTTGGGGTTCAGGAAAAGGAACCTTCCCAGCTTCCTTTGCTGAGTCACCATCCATACCCACTAAGCAGAGGTGTTCTACTCTGGGCTCTTTCCCAACTTCTTCTCTTTTCCCTCTGTGCTACTTCACATGGCAATGCATATTATCAGTTCCCATCATCTCTACATTGATATTTCTCAAATCTACCTTTCCTAACTCAACCTCTCTGCTGACCTACAATCTCTCATCTATATTGCTTATTACTGTTTTTGGAGGCAATCTGGGTTAAGTGACTACCCAGTGTCACACAGCTAGTAAGTATCTGAGATCTCAGATCTCGCTAATTCCAGGGCCAGTGCTCTAAACACCGTACCACCTACCTGCCCCTCATTAGCTTATTAGACATTTCAAATTGGACCTGTAGATTTCTTAAACTTGATACATTCAAACTGGATTCAGTATACTTTTCTCTAAAGCCTTTTCTTTTTCCCCCTCTCTTAACTCCTCTATTTTAGTCAAAGGCAGCACCATCCTTCCTTCTTGTATTTCAGGCTTATAACTTAGGTCCCATCCTGGACTCCTCACTATCTCTCACCCCTTATATTCAATTCATTGCCATTGGTTTTACCTTTGTAACGTCTCTCTCACATACCTCTCTCTCTCCTTTGACCCTACTCCTATCCTACCCCTAATGCTCAGACTATTGCAATGGTGCACTGGTTTGTCTACCCGCCTCAAGTCTCATTCTGTTCTAATCCATCCTCCACTCAGCTGTCAAAATGATCTTCCTAAGGCACAGGTCTGACCATGCCATCTCCCCACTCAATAAACTCCAATATTTGTCAATTTCCTGCAGGATCAAATAAAAAAATCCTCTTTTAACATTCAAAGCTCTTTATAACCTGCCCCTCCTCACTTTTCTAGTCTTCTTACTCTTACACCCACCAAGATATTCTTAAGATCAAGTCACTTTGGCCTCTTAACTCCAAACCCTGGTACCAAGCATTTTCATTGGCTGTCCCCATTGAGTACTGTGCTGCCCCATCCTCATCTCCTAGCCTCCCTTCTTTCTTCAAGTGACAGGTATAATTCCATCTTTTTTTGTGTGTGTATGAGACAATTGAGATTAAGTGACTTGCCCAGGGTCACACAGCTTGTCAAGTGTCTGAGGCCAGATTGAACCTATGTCTTCCTGACTCTGAGAGAGGCACTCTATGTGCTGTCACACTTAGCTGCCCCAATATGATAATGATGGGCTGATAGGACCTAACCCCTAAAAGGAAAAGACAATGTCTTTGAAGCAACCCAGCTCCTGAATTTTCCCATACATTTTAGTAACCCAGATCACTGGCATCTGGTCCACCCAGCCCACCTGGATCACTTAATTAACTTACTTGACATTCATTTCACTGTCTCTCTTGGTCCACTCCAGACTATTTGTATATACTGAGGGTCCTTAATTCCATCTAGATCACCTAGTTAGCCTACTTAGTCCTTTCACTATAGGACCTGGCCCACCCCAGCCTACTTAATTCCATTCAGATCCCTTCACTGTCCTTTTTGTATATAAGCATCAGTATGCTGCCATTAAGCTGCAAATTCACTAGGAACTCTGCCAGATTCTATTGGTAGTACATTAAACTGCCCCTTGACTGAAAGACAGCCTTAGTGCTTAAATTCTTTTCAGGCTGACTTGCCTATACCCTGACATTTCAGGGTTCCCAACAACCCCAAACCAAATCAATTCCATCTTCTACAGCAAACTTTTCCCTACCCTCCTTAATTCTATTTCATTCACTCTTTATTATTTCCAATTTATCCTGTATATAGCTTGTTTTATATATATACATATATAAATATACATATGTATATGTAAATATGTGTGTGTGTGTGTGTGTGTGTGTGTGTGTGTCTCCCATTACCGTGTAAATAGGAACTTTCATCTTTCTGTAAGTATATAGTAGGATCCTAAGAAATGTTTATTGACTGACTTACTAGAAGAATGAGTACAAAGTTATCTAGCATAGTACATTTTGGGGCAGTGGATAGGGTGCTGGCCCTGGAGTCAGGAAGACACAACTTCCTGAGTTCAAATCTGTCCTGACACTTCCTAGCTGTGTGACTGTGGGCAAGTCACTTCATCCTGGTTGTTTCAGTTTCTTCGTCTTTAAAATAAACTGGAGAAGGCAATGGCAAACCACTCCAGTATCCTTGCCAAGAAAACCTCAAATAGGATCATGAAGAATTGGACATGACTGAAGAATAAAATACTTTTTCACTCATTCTTTCATTCAAAGCCCTTCCCCATCTGGAAGAAGGTACACAAGGAAAAAGAATGAGAGAATTTTGAAGATCTAGAGTGGGAGAAATTTTCATAAGTTAGGAGAAGGGGTGCCTGAATGATCATTAGGATTTCTCTGGGTCATTCAGTTGCCTCCAAATAACCATCCTTCAATCTTGTCAGGTTAACTGTGGAGCTTCTCAGATTGACTAGGTACTCCCTTGATCTACCCTCCTCTTCCCTGCTCATTTTAAGCTTTGAACTCATAGAGAGAGCTAATTCAAGAATGATTTGTTTCTTGTACAATAAAACATAGGTTCAAATTTTGGGAATGTTATTTGTCTTTTTAAAAATCTGAACTTGAATTAAAGCTATCTATAGTGATATGAAAAAAATGCTCTAAATCACTATTGATTAGAGAGATGCAAATCAAAACAGTTCTGAGGTACCACATCACACCTCTCAGATTGGCTTAACATGACAAAACAGGAAGATGATAAATATTGGAGAAGATGTGGGAGAGTTGGAACACTAATTCATTGTTGGTGGAGCTGTGAGCTCCTCCAACCATTCTGGAGAGCAATTTGGAACTATGCCCAAAAGGCTACAAAAATGTGCATACCCTTTAACACAGCAATATCACTTTTAGGTTGTATCCCAAAGAGATCATAAAAATGGGAAAGGGTCCCATATATACAAAAATATTTATAGTAACTCCCTTTGTGATGCCCAAGAACTGAAAATCAAGGGGATGCCCATCAATTGGGGAATGGCTGACCAAGTTATGGTATATGAATGTAATGGAATACTATTATGCTATAAGAAATGATGAACAGGAAGACTTCAGAGAGGCCTGGAAGGACTTATATGAACTGATACTGAGTGAAAGTAGCAGAACCAGGAGAACTTTGTACACAGCAACAACCAGTGTGTGAGGAATTTTTCTGATAGACTTAGCCCTTCACAGCAATGCAAGAATCTAAAAAGTTCCCAATGCGCTCTTCAGGCAAAATGCCTTCCACATCCAGAGAAAGAACTATGGAATTGGATCACAGAATGAAGCAGACTATTTTCTCTTCTGTTACGTTTTGTTTGTTTTTGTTTGTTTTGCTTTTTTTTTCTTGGTTTCTCCCATTCATTTTAATTCTTCTATGCAACATGACTAAGATGAAAATGTATTTAATAAGAATGTATATGTAGAACCTATATAAGACTGTATGCTATCTTAGGGAGGGAGGGGGAAGGAGGGGGAGAAAATCTAAGATATATGGAAGAGGTTATAGAAAACTGAAAACAAATAAATTAATTTATAAAAACAAACAGAAAAATTAGTTGTTTTAGTTTCCTTTGATGAATAACAAATAATATTCTTTATGACTTAAAAAAATCTGAACTTGACAAACACCAAATAAAATGAGTGTCTCCATATTAGAAAGAGAAGAGAAAAAGTTCAAACAAAAACACAACTCTCTATCACATACCATTTGCTTTTCTTGTTAAGAAGTTCAATGGCTAACTTTCAAAGCTATCCTACTGTTCCATAGTTCCTTCTAGCCTTTATTTTATTCTCTTCTGCATATTAAAAAAAATTCAATAACCCTCTTTTCTTTCTATTCTTTTCTTTTCTTTTGATAATTTTCTCCCTGATCCACTTCCCCCATTCCATTAAAAACCTAAAAAAACAAAACAAAACAAAAAACACTTTTATAAATATATATACAGCAAAAATAAGTCCCAAGATGACCATGTTAAAATCTGGAAGTCTCTTTTTGCACCCATCTCCTAGGAGCTGGATAGCTTTCTTCTAGAAAGCTCCTCTGGAATCACAGTTACTGTCCACACTGATCAGAGATCACAAATCTGTCAAAGTTGTTTTTTCATACGTTGTTGATGTTTTTGTATAAGTTGCTTTCTTCATTGTGTATCAGTTCATACAGTTATTTTTCAGATTTCTATGACAATTCCTCTGTCATTTCTCACATTAGGATAGGGTTCCATCACATTCATACCGTATCATCCCACATACCATAACTTGTTCAGTCAGTCCCCAAGTAATGAAAACTAGTTTAGTTTCTAGTTCTTTGTCACTTATGGTATAAATATTTTTGTACATATGTGTCTTATTCCTCTTTGATATAGGCCTAGCATTGGTATCATTGAATTTAAAGGTTAATCAGAGGGGTATAATTCCAAGTTGTTTTACAAAATTGTTGGGCCAATTCACAGCAAGGTGACAAGGCCACAAGCATTTATATCAGTGTTGGTGATACAAATATAGGCCAAAAGAAAGATCCTATCCTCAAGGAGCTCACATTAAAATGGGAGCCAAGGGGGTAGGGTGTTGTAATACCAGACACAAAAGTGAGGGATGAAAGTAAAACAGAAGCTAGGGGCAATGAGGGGAGGGAGAATGGGAGAAGGGGGACAGTATGGCAGAAGGATGCTCCAGTGTGAAAAGATCACAGTGAAAGTTGGATATTTTCATCTCCAATATATAAAGAACATCTATTTTCCTTCAACAAGTACCACTTTCCTTTAAAATAAAAAAAAAATTAAAACTCAATCTGACAGGTGTGACATTGTTCTTAGAGTTGTAATGTGAATTTTTCTGATTATTAGTGTTCAGGAAGACCTGATTTCAAATCCATTGATTATATGTGTGACCTCGGGCAAATCACTTCACCCTGTTTGCCTCAGTTTCCTCATCTGTAAAATGAGTTGGAGACGGAAATGTCAAACTATAATGAAACCTTAAATGAGGTCATGGAGAATCAGATACAGCAGAAACTCCTAAACAACAATAACTATTTGGGAACATTTTTCATAGCACCATTTATAGTTTGCATTCTTCCCTTTGAAGATGACCTATCCATAGTCCTTGACCATTTATTGAGGAAAAGATGTTTGCTTCTCCCCATGACCAGGGCCTCCCAAGTCTTTCTTCCAAGATAGTATTCACTGAGTATAGTTATAAAGTATCTTTGCAATCTGTAAGTCTTTGGACTATTTCTTTCTTTAACCCTCAACCATATTTTCCAATATTTTTGCCATCCTCACCTATATCCATATTTGCTTTGAAGCCACTGAGGTTCAAGGACATATCTTGATTTAATTCGGAGGGGTTTGAATTAATAAATGAATGGCAAAGAATTTTTTTTATTAAGAATTTAACTGTGTGCCAGGAACTTATAGTAAGCCCAGAAGAACAGAGGAAACATTTCAACTTTCATTCTAAGAAGGCAAAGACTATATAGGCATGTGTATACATACATAATACATATATAAACATATATGCATATATACCCATACAACTATACATGTGTGTTGCATGTGTATATACGTGTGTGTGTGTGTGTGTGTGTGTCTGTGTGTGTATGATGTGACCAGGGAAGGGAGTTTTCTTCTGAGAGTGTTTGAAAAGGGGTAGAGGCAGCTGAGGTTGTAGGCAAATGGTAAAATGTTCTATGGCTGGATGGGGTAGAGAGCTGAAGCAGGGTCTAGTGTCTAGATCAGTCAATAGATACAGGGAGCTAAGTCTGGCAGACATTAGGCTTAGACCAATATCATACAACATTCCACAGTACATTCAAAGTGGATTCGTAACCAGTATATTAAATATCACACCATAAAGCAATTAGAGGATGAAGAGACGATTTCCTTTCCCACCTATGGGTAGGAGATAGATTCTTACCAAAACAAATGATAGAATCTGCTACAAAAGAGAAAATAACATTTTCTCTTTTGTTCTGTTTCTTATTCCACAACATGAATAATGTGGAAATATGTTTTACACCATTACACATGTATAACCTATATCAGATTGATTGCTGTCTTGAGGAGCGAGAGGAGAGGGAGGGAGGGAAAAACTTGGAACTCAAAATCTTTTTAAAAATGAATGTTGAAAAAAAGCAAAACAAAAAAAATAAAAATAAAAATAAAAATGAATGTTGAAAATTGTCTTTACATGTAATTGGAAAAAATAAAATACTCTTAAAAAAAAGAATGTCATGAAAGAAAATAAATGCTTGTTGACTTTGAAAAGAGAGAAAAAATAAGTAATTTTGATTACATGAAATGGAAAAGCTTTTTACACAAATAAAACTAATGGATCTGGAAAAATAAAGGAAGCAATCAATTGTGGGGAGGGGGGGAAATCTTTGTAGTCAGACAACAAATATTTATTAAGCATCTACTATGTGACAAACTCTTAGTTGCAATGCTAAGTTCTGGGAATGCAAAGAGTAAAAACTTTGTCCCTGATTTCAAGGAGTTTATATTCTAATGAAAGAGACAATTCACAAACAACCATGTATATTATGTACATGTTGTGTGTGTGTGTGTGTGTGTGTGTGTGTGTGTGTATATACTATATTAGACATACACACACACACACACACACACACATATATATATATATATATATATATATATATATATATATATATATATGTATGTATATATTGAGTCTCTAAGAAAGTCAGGGAATCCAAGAAGTGAAAATGAGGAGAGAGTGGATTCCATCTGTGGGAACAACCAGACAGAGATGGGAAATGGAATGCTGACTATGTACCAAGTGATTGTGCTAAGCCCATTACAGATGTTATTTAACTTGACACTTATAGCAATCTTGGGAGGTAAGTGCTATTATTTTCCCCATTTTATAATTTAGGAAATTGAGGCAGACAGAGGCTAAGTGACTTGCCCTGAATCACACAACTAGTAAGTGTCTGAGGCTGGATTTAAACTCAGGTCTTTCTGAGCACTGAGTCCTTCCATGGAGTCACAGAAAAGAGCAGGGGATAAGAAAACTGCAAAGGCAGAAGGGGCCAAGTTGTGAAGGACCTTAAATTCCAAACAGAGGCTCTTATATTTGATCCTGAAGGTCATAGGGAGCCACTGGAGATTACTGGGGGAGAAGGAGGGAGAAAAGATGATGTGGTCAGGAATATTTAAGAATATCTCTTTGGCATCCTAGCAGATTAACTGGAGTGGGGACAGGCCTGAGGTAGAGAGATCAACCAGAAAGCTATTGCAATAGCCTAGGCATGAAGTGCTAGGTAGCTGAATCAAGGCAGTGGTTTTATGAGTAGAGAGACCCAGAGATTCCAAAGGTGGACTTATGCCCCAAGGTGATTATTGACAAAATGAAAGGCTCTATAGATACCAAAATATTTATAACAACACTTTTTTTGTGGTAGCAACTAACTGGAAACAAAGTAGATGCTCATTGAAAGGAGAGTAGGTAAATAAATTGTATCAAATGACTCTGATAAGGATTTTGTATCAGAGAGAGATTTATAGTCAACTAACATAAATATATAAACCCCAAAGCTGATCCAAATAGTGGTCAAAGGAGAACAAAAAAATTCTAAAAAACACCCCAAAAAACAACTACCAAACCCCAGCAAACTATTAACCTATGAAAGACTACTTCAAATCACCAATAGTAGAGAAATGCAAATCACAGTCACTCTGAGGTTTCACCTCACCCCCAGCTAACCTTAACTGGCAAAGGAAGATGACACTGATGCATTGTTGGTGGAGCTGTGAATTGGTCCAACCATTCTGCAAAACAATTTAGAGTTATGCCAATAAAGTAGTGCAAATGTCCATACCCTTTATGACTAAGCATATACCCAAGGAAGTCATTAACATAAAGAAAGATTCCATATACACCAAAATATATACAGATATACTTTTTTTTGTGGTAACAAAGAACATGAAACAAAAAAAATGACCATTGATAGGGGAATGACCAAACAAATTGTGGTACATATATATAATGGAATATTACTGTGCTCCCAGAAATGATAAACATGATAAATACAAAGAAGTATGGGAAGATTCACATGACTGACACAAAGTAAAGCATTTGAAGGAAAACAATATACACAGTGACTATGATATGGTACCTGGAAAGAACAACTCTTAAGAAACAATTGAAAAATCAATATTAAAAATTACTTTAAAAAGAAACTTGACCTCAAAGGATATATATGAGAAAAGCCCCCTGCCCCTAACCCTCTCCCCTGCCACTCCATGGTAGGAAGTCCAGAGATATGGAACACTACATACATTTACAGATTTGCTCCGTTATCCTGTTTTTCCCTCTTCTTCCTCTTTTTCCATTTATTTTTGAAAAAAGTCTTTATTTAAGGAATGATTCTCTGGGAGGGATTATGCAGGTATACAGAGAGAAATCTAGGCAATTTACAAACAAAATATGTCATACAAATCTCATGTTAAAAAGAGATTGGACCGTTGTTGGAAAGGCTGAAAGAAAACAGGCACACTAATGCATTATTGGATGATGTGTGAATTGGATCAACTATTCGGAACAGCAAATTAGAATGATGTTCCCTGAGTCATTTAATTGTGGATGTCCTTTAAACTTAGCAATATCACTACTAGGCCTATATCCCAAATCAATGAAAGAAAAAGGAAAAAAGACATATATACCTAAACATTTCTAGCACTTCTTTTTGTGATTACAAAGAACGGGAAACTGAGGGGATGCCCATCAGTTAAGGAATAGTTGAACAAGTTGTAGTATGTGATTGTAATGGAATACTATTGTGCCGCAAGAAACAATTGCAGGGAAGGTTTCAGAAAAATCAAGGAAGATTTATATGAGTTGATTCATAGTGAAATGATCAGAAGCAAGAGAACGTTGTACACAGTAATAGCAACATTGTAACATACAATGACCCATAACAGTTTCAAAGGACTCATGATGAAAAACGCTATCCATCTCCAGAGAGAGAATTAAGGAACTCTGAGTAAAATTGAAATATTTTCTAAATTTCCTTCCTTCCTTCCTTTTCTTTCTTTTTAATAAAACTAATATAGAAATCTGTTTTGTAATGTGTATAATGTGTATAATGATTATTGTATTGTTTGCCTTCTCAATGAAGGAAGTTTGGGTGGGGAGGAGAAAATTTGTAACTCAAAATGCATTAAAAAATTAATTAATTAAAAATACGCGAGGGGGAGAAGAAGGTCATACCCTACCAAGGTTATACAGAGACAAGGCATAGGAGAACTGTGCAGGAAGGTCAGGGAAGGAAGGATTTCAATCTGCATTACTCAAGTTAATACTTACATCTCTTGAGATCACAGACCCATTAACTATTGGAGAATTATTGCCAAAGATGAAGGCGTATGGCATAATAAGCTTCCATTCAAGAAGAGCTGGCTTCATATCTCCCCTCTAATATTTACTACCTATGTGATTCAGGATAAGTTAATTCACTTTTAGGTCTCTTAGAATTTATTAGTTAGGTCTTAGATGAATTGAGAATGTTGAGCGGAGGAACTTTCTATACTAGAAACTTCCCACAGGAAAATCACACACACAAGGAGGGGATGGTTTTCTAGGGTCTCCTTCCAACTCAAAGATTCCAAGAGCTTTTCCCTATCAATCACTCTGCTTCCCAGGCAAAGCTGTGCTTTGTGGTCAGTCTCTAAAGAACATGAGGCATGATCTGAACACAAACTAACTTGCCAATGCCATCATCCCAGCCTCCCTCTACAACCCATAATAATGGATCCAAAGCAATCTGGCTTTATTTACATTGGTTCCTTTAGTGACTGTCTCTGTCTTCAGACTATTGAGAGGACAACACCTGGTTGTAATAAAAGTCAGACTACTTGTAGTACACCAGTTGGTTCCAACATTGACAATTGCCCTTCTCTGATTGACTTCAATTCAAAACAACCCAGTTGGCATCAAGCTCCTGCCATTACTAGGTCAGACATTAATGACTTGGTATGCCTCCAACCCCAACTCCAGCCCTAATAGATCATTAAAGGGATAGTTATAAATACTTGATAGGAAAGTAGTTATTACAAAGAGCCAGCATGGTTTTATCAAGAGCAAGTCTTTCCAGTATAGTCTCATTTCCTTTTTTCAAAAGAAGTCTAGTCTTATAGATGAGGGGAATATTGTGGAGATAGTTGGAAAAGATGGAGAGATATGGAATAGATGATAATACAACCAGATGAATTCAAGGCTGGCCAGGCTGAAAGCAAATTTTAGTGGTTCAATGTCAATATGGCAAGAGGTCCCCAGGAGAGAATTCCAAGGATCTGTGCTTACCCCTGTGGTGTTTACCATGGTTATCAATAACTTGGGCAAAGGCATAAATGGTGAACTCATCCTATACAACAGTCAGCATCCAAGAGAATTATGACATTCCAGAGAACTAGACTAAACCTAATAAAATGAAATGTAGTTGGGATAAATGTAACATCTTGTACTAGAGGGAAAAAAAAGCAACCTCCTAATAATAAAATTAGCAAGCTATAGGTAGACAATGATTATTCTACAGAATTCTACAGGATCAGGGGGGGTCACAGGCTTAATATGAATAAGAAGTGGTATGTGGCAGCCAAAAAAGAGTCAGTGGGCTGCTTTAAGAGGTACATATTTTATGTAATATTCCTGGGAATTTTCTTTTGTGGGGGTTCCTTTCAGGAAGTGACCAGTAAATTATATTTTTCTTTATCTTCTGATTCTAATAGATTCAGGCAGTTTTCATTTTATGATTCCTTGAAATATAGTATCCAGGATTTTTTTAAAATCATGGTTTTCAAGAGATCTGGCTATTCTTACGTTATCTCTCCTTGGGCTGTTTCCTTTTATATCTGTGTGATGGCAAGCAAATCAAGATCTTTTGCTCTTTTTGTTTTACTAAAAGTGCCTCTGGTTGAATAATGTGATTGAAGAAGACATTTCCCACCCATTGATGGGCCTGCCCATTGAGGGAAGCTTGATTAGGGGAGTTGTTTTGTGGTGGTTGTCCTTCTAAAATAGGACCAAAATGACATCACTATGATAAAGTGAAGTTTCAGTGTGTACAAATGTGACTGATCAGACCAACAGGGGCTCAGAATGCTCTACCACAGATTGGGCACAGATAATACATGTGAACATTTGGTGTGGTTATTACAAATTGGCGCATCCTACCTTTCCTTTGTGCTGTTTGAATTCTGCTTTGCTCATAGAGCACAACCCCTTTTCTGATGAAGACACACCATGCTGAGCGGTCCTGTGCCAGTGTCCCCCATGTCTCATAATCAAATCCAAAGTTCTTCAGAGAGATCTTGAGAGTGTCCTTGTATCACTTCTTCTGATGACCATTTGATCACCTGCCCCATGGGAGTTCTCCATAAAATAGTCTTTTTGGTAAGCATACATTTTGTATTTGAACATGGCCAGCTCCTCAGAGTTGCACTCTCTGAAGCATAGTTTGAATGCTTGACACTTTAGTTTGAGCAAGGACCTCAGTGTCTGTGTACCTTACATACACACACACACACACACACACACACACACACACACACACGTTGACATCTAAGGAAAAGAGCATTGCCATATATAAAACAGAAAACAAAAAAGATGGCACATGAAATCATGTGTCTTTACTTTGTATATTTTATATGCTTGTTACTTTTTAAACTGTGTAATAAACTCTACACAATACTTTGAAAATTGTCTTGATTATCTTAGTTTTTTGAATTTCCTTCCATTTTCTTTTGTGTAATTTCAAAAAGTTTTAATGGCACTCTTTTGTGGGGAGGGGAGATAAGTATTGCTAATTCTTACTCCCAGGTGCTCTAACTTCCTACCCTATTAAAGAAAAAAATACCCACAACAAATTCACATCATCATGTCCTTTTTCTCCATTAAATTCCTTGTAAGCTCCTTGAGGGTAGGGACCGTCTTTCTTTTTCTTATTTGTATTCCCAATATTTAGCATAGCGCCTGGCACATAGTGGTAGTGGTGGAGGTTGTTGACTGTTTTTCCTTGTTCTCAAAAAAAAAATCAAAATGACATCACTAAGCTAGAGTTAAGTTATAGCACATCTGACTGTGGCTCACAGAGCACAGCCCCGTTTCTGAGGACGGCACACCATGCTGGGTGATCCTCTGCCACTCTCCCCCATTTCACACAATCAATTTCAAAGTTCGTAAGAAAGATTTTGAGAGCATCCTTGTATCACTTCTTCCGACCGCCATGTGAACGCTTGCTCTGTGTGACCTCTCCATAAAAAAATCTTTTTGCATTTGAACAACATGGCCAGCTCAGCAGAGTTGTGCTCTCTGAAGCAGAGTTTAAGTACTTGGCAGTTTAGTTCAAGAAAGGACTTTAGTGTCTGATATCTTATCCTGCTAGGTGATCTTCAGAATCTTTCTAAAACAACTCAAATGAAAGTGATTCAGTTTCCTGGCATAGTGCTGGTAGATCATCTAGGTTTCACAGGCATTGTGTTTGTCTGTCATTTTCGAAAAGGATCATGACATCGGGGAAATGATGACGACTAGCAGTTGACTTTGAATTGAATGAGGGAAGGCTGTGCAAGGTCACCAGCCTCACTTTCTCCTCCAGAACCATCTAGATCCAATGATCAGATACTCATACACCATGCAGATGGCCCAGGATGCAATGGGAGACCCTGGCTCTTTTAGGCTAAGGCCTTTTCAGGTACTCACTTAGAGTGAAGTAAAGTCTATTCAGCGAATATGCCTGTTTAAGAAGTGAGTCAAGGGATGGCCCCTTTAATTAGAAAAAAAAAAAAGAAGAAAAAATCAAGCTGGTAGAGGAACACCCTCAGAGCTGTTGTTCTAAAGAGAAACAGTTACCATTGACATTCACTCTAAGCCAAGAGAGCCCAAAATACGGGTATTAAGTGGCATGGCTCCTGGCATGGAGCTTAGTAGACTATCTAGGTTTCACAAGTATACAACGAGATCAGCGCAATGGCTCTGTAGACCTTCAGTTTAGTAGTCAGTCTAATACCTCTACTCTCCCACACTTTCCTTCAGAGCCTCCCAAACATTGAAATGGTTTTGGCAGTGTGTGCATCAACCTCATTATCAATGTGTGCATCCCTGAAAAGTACACTGCCAAGGTAAGTGAACTTATTCACAGCATTCAAAACTTCTCCATTTGCTGTAACCGCTAGTTCCACGTAAAGATGGCATGGTGGTGACTGATAGATCTCCTGCATTAGTGTTTTCTTGGTGTTAATTATTAGGTCAAAATGAGCACAGGCAGCAGAAAATTGTTCAATACTTTGTTGCATCTCAGTTTCAGAGGCTGCACTGAGTGCACAATCACCTGCAAACAGAAAATCATGCACCAACACTCCCTCCACTTTGGTCTTGGCTTGTAGCCATTTCAAATTGAAGAATTTACCATCACTGCTATAGCTGACCTTGATGCTGTGTTCACTCTTATGGAAGGCATTTGACAACGTGACTGAAAATCTAGCACATAGCAAGTACCTAATAAATTATTTTTGAATTTGAACGTCTAAAAATGCATTCCTTTATTTTAAACGTGAGTCTACCATTACTGAGTTAGGAGATGGGTAGCATGCTTGATCATGCTTCCTTCTCTGGAGCCATGGTTGGTTACTGCATTGATCAGAATTCTTCAGTCTTCCAAAGTGGTTTGACTTTACAGGGTTGTCCTTGTAAATATTGTACTCCTGGTTCCACTCACTTCAATCTGCATCAATTTATTCTGCCCAGGATTTTCTTCAATATTATCTTTCATCATTTCTTATAGCACAATAATGTTCCATTTCTTTCACATACTATAATTTATTCATTTGTTTTCCAATTTATGGACACTTTCAGTTTTTATTTTTATTTTTTACTTGTCCCTTCATGATGAGGAAGTTTGTTTTCCTTGGAACTATTCCCTGCCTCATATTATCCTCTAACTTAATGCCCTGCCTTCCCTTCTACTCCTATACCAGCTTGTCTCCCTGTTGAGTAAGATGTATTTCTACAATAAACTTCTTATGTGTATCCAACTCTCCTTGTATCAGATAAAAGTGAAGTTCATCAGATGCCATCCCACCCCTTCCTCCATGTTTGTGCATTTTCCATCTCATACCCCAATTTTGAGAAATGGCAAGTTCCACCCCTTCCTTTCTCCTTTCTAGATATTACTTTTCCTCTTCTTTTTCTTCTCACCCTCTTAAAATCCTCAGAATAGAACCAATCCACCCCCAAGATGCTGTTTTTTTCCTTTTTAACTCCCTCAGAGTCCTTTGAAGAATTAAAGTTCTGAAGGAACATTTATTTCTTTTCTCCCATTTAGAATGTTAGCACTACATCATCATGCAGCTTCTTCTAATTCTTCAAATACGTTTAACTTTTTAAGATTTCTTTTGACTCGTGCTTATATTTCAAAGTTTCTATTCAACTCTGGTCTTGTCATCAGAAATGTTTGATAGTTTCCTATTACATTAAAGTCCCTTTTTTTTTAATCCTGTATGATAATATTCAACAAATTATTATTTGTTGAAAGTACATTTCTTTTGCTTGCCTTTTGGAATTCTGTATTTTAAGATCTTTGGTTTACAGTAGAAACTGCCAGATCTTGTGTTTTTCTGGCAGTGGCTTCTTGGTACATGAACTGCTTCTTTCTGGATGCTTAACAATACTTTTTCTTTCATACACAAACTCTGCAATTTTTATGTGATATTCCTGGGACTTTTCCTCTTGGGATTCCTTTCAGGAGGTGATCAGCACATTATGTCTACCTTCATTCTCTGGTTCTAATAGATTTGGGAAGTTTTCATTTTATGATTTATTGAAATATAGTATCCAGGATTTTTAAAAAATATATTTTTAATTATATCATGTTTTTCAAAGAGTCTGGTGATTCTTATATTATCTCTCTTTGAACTATTTTCTTGGTCAGTTGTTTTTGAAATGAGATATCTTGTTTCTTCCCCATTTTTAATCTTTTAATTTTGTCCTAATATTTTTTGCTGTCTCATGAACTCATTGATTTCTTTTTTTACTCTTTTAGTTTTTAAGTGATCTATTAGTTGGATAAATAATCAGCAATTTCTCTTCTAAACTATTTATTTTCCTTCCAATTCATTTATCCAGAACTGTTTTTTCCCTTTCATTTTTTTTAGTCTCTTATTTCATTTCTTATAAACATTCACATAGGACTTGTGGAAAATCCTTTTCTCTCCCCCACCCCTCATTCCCAACCTTTCCACCTTGGAGTCTCTGCTTATGGTTGTTATGGAGTTATTTTCTTCTTTCTTTGGGGAAATCTCTAGATTTGGAATACTTTTCAATCCTGAGTGGCATCTGATTTGATCTACTCATCTCTCCAGCTCTAGTTCCTGAATTGACCAAGGGCCAGGCTCTTACTTGTATTAGGGCTTTTGTGTAGAGTGATCAGTTCTCCTTGGTCTCATTTTTGGTTCCATGGGTTTCTATGATGACCTCTTTCTCCTAGGGTAGGCCCCGCCAATCTTTGATATTCAGAACCCTCTCTTGTTTCAGAACTGTCAAGCCCTAGGGTGTATGGTCTCAACTGTATTTGTGTTGGTCAACTCTACTACAGCTATTGCTTTCCAAGAACTTCCAAAGACCTTCTTGATGTTTAAATTCTACCTGGACTCTTCTCAGGGTAGCCTTCTAACTCATGTTGCTTCCAAATACAGAGCTCTGAAGCTTTTAATTGTCTCTGGCCCTTCTCTCCCATGCCCTTCTCTCCTGGCTTGTTTCACTGCAGTGGTCCCTTTCCTAATGCCTGTGACCTGCTAGCTGGCTTTTTATGCAGTTCTGTTGTGGAATACATAAGTTCCTGTGATTTCTCTTTGGATTTATGGATCATTATCTGGCTTGGTGAATTCCAGATTAAGGATCTAGATGGTCTGCTTTCATTCAGGCAGCCATCTTGACTAGAAGTCTAATAGCCATCTTGAAGCATTTGGGTTCTTTGATTCAGTGACCCTGACCTGCTGGCTGCTCCATGAGCAAGATACTCCATCTTTTGGCTTTGGACATTTTCTCTGGCTGACTGTCCCCCATGCTTGGAATGCCCTTTCTCTGATCTCTCTAGTTTTCTTTAAGTCCCAACTAAAATCTCTCTCTCCCTCTCTCTCTCTCTCTCTCTCTCCTGGAAGCCTTCCCTAATTCCTCTTACTTCTCATGTCTTCCCTTTGTTCATTGTTTCCTATTTATGCTATATAGAGCTTGTTTTGTATATATTTGTCTGCAAGTTGTCTTCCCCCATTGTACAGTATGTTCCTTAAAGGCAGGATCTAACTTCTGCCTCTTTTTGTATCTCAGCACAATGCCTGACTTGTAGTAGGCACTTACCAAATGTTTATTGATTGATGACAAGGAGGGATTAGACAGGTTTTCTGTTTGACCCTGGATGACTGAGCCAAGAGGGATGGGTAGAAGTTGGGAAGGGGCCAACTTGTGCTAGGGAAATTTTCCTCACATAGGAAGCTGTCCCAAGGAGGAATAGTATGACTTGGAAGGTCCTGGGCTTCTCCTCCTTAGAGGTCTTCAAGCAGAGATCAGCCTTTCACTCATAGGGTAAATTATAATAAGGATAC
This sequence comes from Potorous gilbertii, assembly GCA_028658325.1. Lineage (NCBI taxonomy): Eukaryota > Metazoa > Chordata > Mammalia > Diprotodontia > Potoroidae > Potorous > Potorous gilbertii. The sequence goes on from CM053771.1 coordinate 22,545,199, forward strand.
CTTTTTAATATGAGTTAGATTAGATGGTGGGTGTGGTATCTTTGAATTCAAGTTCTATGATTCTGTCACATGAACTATTGGGGGATATGTAGGAAGAGATCAGCATACATGCACACCGAAGTATAAAATGCATATTGGGGAGGCAGAGGCAGATGTGACTGGGGAGAAGAGGAAATGCCTGGTATAGACTGTGTCTCCTGAGTGGACCTCTGAAGGCAACTAGGGAGGAGCGGAGTCTTTCTTCCTTAGTTACTCCTTTCCTCCCTTGACTGGTCCCAAAGCAATAACTTCTTAATGAGTGCCTTTATTCTGAAGGACTGCCATGCTATTGATTCCAATACAATGAGGCAGCCACCAACCCTTACTTTGTTGGTGCCTTCATTGAGCTCCATTGATTGACCCATTAGATTTGTCCCCACTGTTTCCTTCTAGTGTTTGAGTGGCAGCTCTCCATGGTAGGAAACTCAGGTTCTCTGATACCCACATCATGCCTATATCTTTGACCCATTACCTGGAACCAAAGAATGTCAGAGCCTGAAAGACCTATGAGACCACACACACACACACACACACACACACACACACACATTTTTTAGGGCAAAGGGAGGGTGAGATTACAGTGATTCAGGAATTGACTTCAGAATGAAACCTAGACCTCTAGGCTCTCAGTCCTGTGTCTCACTCTCCCCCCCTCACTCTCAAACAGTGCAGTGCACTGTTTATATGGGACCCTGAATATTCCACCAATTTTTAAGAGTGCAATGAGGCCTTCAGCTCTGTAGGATATGAGTGGGACTGCAGTGAATGAATTACAAGACACCATTGTTTGAATAAGGTTTAAAAAGAACTATAAATTATCAGGGAGAGAACTAGGCAGGAAAATCATTTAAAAAATAACACCTGTATCACATTAACAGAATTATACCTCACAGAAGTTCAGCAGTCTACCCTGAACAAAGCATCATATTTAGGAAGTATTATGCAAAAGTCATGACCCTTTCCCTATCAACAGCCTTATGAGGTGGACAGGATAATGACATTCACATTTGCAAAACAATTTAATTGACAACATGTTTCTTACAACATGTGAGTTAAATACTTCAAGTATTATCTCCATTTTACTGGAGGAAACTGAAACCTGGTGGACAAATGATTTGTGCAGGGTTCCGCTGATTCTGACATCACTGTCTCTTGACTCCAGGTTCAATTTACTTTGCATCATACCACAATGGCCTGTCGGATAGATGTGTTGTCCACTGTCCCCATTTTTCAGATTGGGTAAACTGATCAAGTGCATGATTTGCCCAAGGTGGACAAGAAAATGGCAAGGGCAGGATTTGAACCAAGGTCTCCTGATTACAGGCCCAGCTCAAATTTCCCCTAAGCTGCTTTTGTCCAATTTTACAGCTGTGGAAATACTGAAGTTCAAGAGGTGTAGTGATCTGCCCATGGCAATCAGGGTTTAAGTAACTTGACCAGCGTCACACAGTTAGTAGGTGTTTGAGGCCGAATTTGAATTCAGATCCTCCTGACTCCAGGAGTGCTCTATCCACTGTGCCACCTAGCTGCCCCCACCACAATGATTATAGCGTTATCGCTCCCACTTCCCTCAATTCCCCTGGCCCACAGCCCCAGGATTTTGAACAAGAGGCTAAAGACCACGAGCCAACCACGTCCTCTTGCTGTCTAATGATGCTCTCTGGAAATGAACGCTGGTGAAGGTTAGGATCCAAGCAGGCACAACAGGGGCCCTGAACCTTGTTCGCCAGTTGACGTTGGAACACAGCACCATCCGGAGAGTAGAAAGCACCAGTAGAGACAATCGCTTTGGACCTAGGCTAGTTCAGGCACAGGACTCAGTGAGAACTACCAGCTTCAGGTCAAAGGTGAGGAGTTTCAGGAGATTGAGAATGGTCTCGGCTTCACGACATTGTGGACTTTCCTGGTGGAGAACGCAGGAATCCTCATTTTTTTCCCCTCAGAATCGTCCCCCTCTTTCCTCTCCATCCTCTCCCCGCCCCCAAATCTTTTGACTTCTCTGTTCAGGACTCCCCCCACCCCTCCTGGTACATTGCACTCTTTATTTTTACCATTCTCTTGGCTTTATGCAGACGCCTCTCCTGGAGGTTTTTTCTCCTATTCATGGAGTTCCGATCCACTCCCTCCAGCTTGCCACGGCTAGGGGAGACTTGACTGTCGAAATCTAGGGGCTGAGCCCATTTCCCCTGTACAGGGTCCTCTTTCTCTGGGTGTCGTTTCCAGGGCTGTGTAGTCAGAGAGCTTTCCGAACGCCGGGGTTCCGCTAAGCGGGGCAATTCTCCGGATCTGCCTGACTGCGGTCCACTGTGTTCGTAACCTGGTGTTCTAGAACTGGCAGAAGGTTCGGGGAGGGAGCCTAGGGTGCGCGGTCTCAGACAGGCGACCACTTCGCTCCTCACCGTCGAGAGCAGTTCGAGCACCGGGCCGGCGCTGGTAGCCAGAGCCGGACAACTCAGGTTCCGCAGAACGGACTCCGTGTTCTCCAGGTCGAGGGCCATCAGGTGGAGACGGCTGCAGGGCTAGGGGTGAGACGACCCTTGAAGGAATGGTCCTTGGAGCATGCTCCGAGTGTTCCCTTCCCCTCCCTCAAGTCCCAGGGTCTCACCGAGGCTTTCCGGAGCTCCTTTCGCCTAGAGAATGAACAATTTCTCTTTTCCCAGCTCAGCATCTTTTGCTCCTGGGGGAGGAGGAGGAAGGAGACCTTTAGGAAGAATGGGCAACTAGACTCCTTGGGAGATTGCAGGAAAAAGGACCAGGCTGGAGTGTGCTGAGAGTCCCGAGAACTCAGGAGTCTTGGCTAGGGGACCCGGGAGTTAGATGCTCAGAATCATAAAGGACTCTTGGATCCCCTTAGCGAAGAAGCTCCCTGTACTAATAGAAGTCATCATCTCCTCTGCGATTTAGAGAATTGTCTAGAGCATCAATCCGTGAGGTGACTTGTTCAGGGTCACACAGCCAGGGTATGTCCCAGGTGACGCCTGAACCAAAGTCTTTCTTGCTTCGAGGCCAGTTGTCTGGCCGCTGGTACACGTAGCTATTTAAGGATTGCAAAGCTTTTTACATATGACAACTCGAAGTTGATGCTCTTATTAGCCTACATTTTCCTGTTGAGGAAGCTAAATCTTAAATTCTACAGCTAGGCAATGACCTAAGCCGGGTTCGAAAGCGAATATTCCTGACTCCAGGTCCAGTTGCACTAAGCGGTCCCTAGCTTCGCTAACTGCCGTGAACTGGGTAAGACAGACAAGGTTTCTAGATACCTAAGTCCCTGAACAGTTGGGGGCAAAAGGTTAGGAGCCTGACTGCCTCGACCCCTGGTCTGGGAAGGGCTGAGAGTTTGGTGAATTGGACTTTTAGAAGTCCCAGCTCCGTGACTCACATACAAGTCCCTGAACGTTTTGACGGCCGCCACTGCTTTGGGGTCCAGCCAGTGAAAATGTCTGAGACTGCAGCGGCTTGGACGCAGGATGCCAGGGTCTCCTGAGCCCAGAAGCGCCAAGAGCGCCAGACTGGAGAAAACCAGGAGTCTCTGTCCCGACTGCATCGTGGATCCGGGTTGGACTGGAGGAGAAACTGACCGACTCCCAACTTTTTGCCCCTAGAGTGCAAAGCCTCCTCTCCTTCTGCAGGTGCAATCCTGAAGTCCGTAGGAATTCGGGTTGCTCGCACCTCTGTTCAGTCCCCATGACACTAGGTTTTATCCTTTAGAGGCGAGGGGGGAAGGAAAAGGAAAAATCGATAAAAGAGATAGATAGCCTGACCACTAGCTCTCCTGGCTTTTCGAACGTCGAGTGCGTGGTTTCCTTACCTAAATTTAGGATTACATCAAGCTCCCTCCTCGGGCCTTTCCCTTCTGTCTCTGCCCATTTTTTTTTCATCTCTCTCGGTTTCTCTCTTCCCCAAGTCTCTGTCCGCTCTGCTTCTTTATCCCTCCTCTAGGTGCATGTGTGTGCATCTCCACAGGTCCATCTCCTCCTCCCCCACTGCCGTTTCTTTTTGCAGTTCCATTATACCTGCCTCTTCCCTCCTATTGCTGTGCTTTCCCAATTATGGGATTGTAGAGCTGAGAGTCTAACTTGATAAGGAAACTGAGGCACAGAGAGGGGTTTTTTTTGGGGGGGGGGCAGGAGGCAATCTGGGTTAAATGACTTGCCCAGGGTCACACAGTGAGTAAATGTCTGAGACCTGATTGAATTCAAGTCCTCCCAACTCCACAGCCGACTGCCCCTAGTGAATTTTTTTAAAGCTACTTAGCAAGGATCCCATCTTTCCAGAGGGCTTCTAAAGGGAGAATTGAACCAGGTCTCTCAAATTCTAAGTCCAGCACTCTACTTCCTCTTTGCCTTTCTATGGCCCTGTTTCTTTCCTCCTAGCTTCAATTATCTAAGTAGTCCTGTTGCACAGGAGATAGAGCCTTGGGCCTAAAATCAAGAAGACTAGACTTCAAATTCTGCCTGGGACAATTACTATCTGTGTGACCTTTCTTTGTCACAGTTTCCTTGACTGTAAAATGGGGATGATATTAACACCTACCAGGCAGAGTTGTGAGAATCAAATGAGAAATTTGCAAAGTACTTAACAAAGGACCTGGCACATAGTAGGCACCTGTGCCTACCCCATCTTGGACTTTTCTTTTGGCCTTGCCTGACACCTGCCAGCACAGACACTAATAATGAATTACTGTTGTCATTTTTCAGACAGGGATCCCAGGATCTTGAGGTGGGGTGACAGCATTGCTGAGGGAAGTTAGTGACAATGTTGAATCTAGGGAGACTTCTCAGACGAGGGGGCAGGCAGCTTGGAAGGACTGGCAGTAGGGAAATCCCTCCCATGGGTTTTCCAACTACCTAAGAGGTGACACTACTTTGTGCCCTACCAGGCTGTGAGTCACTTTCCTTTTGGTCATACTTGGGCATTTAGCCGATAAAGGGATTCTCCACGGGGAGCACCCAGGGACTAAACAAAGGGGTGGGGCCTTCTATGCTGTGGGACAGCCACTCAGATAACAAGACAGACAGATAGTGGGGAGGGAAGGAAAGTGGGGGCGGGGACTGGGAGGAGGTGGGCAGGCCAGGCCTACAACTACCACAATTCCCTAGGAAAGAGGAGGAGGAGGAAGTTTGCCCAATTCCAGACAGGAGGGAGTCTTTAAAGGACTTCAGTAGGTCTAGTGGCTCCTTCCCCATAAAAATTCTTTGTTTAATTCCTGGATGGGCACAGATGTTTAGCTCTCAGAGCTTCAGAGACAGAAACATAGGTAGTACTGGGATTCCAGCCTAGATTCCTTGGCTCCAAAATAATGGTTCTTTCTACCATTGGATCCTAGATTTCAGTCTGGAAGGACTCCCTGGTCCAATTCCTTCATTTTACAGAGAAGGAAATGGAGGCCCAGAGAGGTTAAGCAGCTTGCCTAAGGTTACACAGCTGGTATGAAATGAAAGGATTTGAACTCAGGTCTTCTGACTTCAAACACAGTGTGCCTACTTCTGAATCTTACCTCTTCTCCATACCTTGGTATAACCTTTGCTGATGGTACAGAATCCTTGCACCAATGGGGTTTTAACAACTGGTCTAAAAGAAGTTGACCCAGTACATGATGCCTACATGGACCAGAAGCTAGGCATAGTTTCTGTAAGAAAAGTTGGCCTCAGAAACATGGGGGAGGGGTGAATTGTTAGCAAAAAAAAAAAAAAAAATCACTTTAATTCCAGCTTTTGGTAGGGAAAGTATGAAAGTTACCCCGCAAAGTGATCGCTACTAAACATGTTCATGAAAATCTGCTCTGCAGAAATCCATCCCCAAATTTATGGCTTTGGAGTCAATGGGAGAGTGGGATCAGTTTTCTCGATACTGATGGCTTGCCCCTCCCTCCCAATCACCTTGTGGAGCCAGAAAAAAGCTTCCCTGTAAGTTGAAGCTGAGGGCAAGGGAATTGACCAAGGTCAGTGGCAGAGCTGGCCCTTGACCTCAGACCTCCTAGGAATTCACTTCTCTAATCTCCCTTTTGGCTAGCTTTGTCCTTGCTGTTGGTCTGAACTTTGGGGGCTTCCAAGCCCCAAATGGTAGCCCTGCCACTTATGCAGGTCGGCCCAGTTCACAGGACTCGTCCATAAAGCTTGAGGTGATGGCTTCTATCCCCCGACTCTTCCTTTCATCATGGGCTATGCTTGGGGGGATGCAGTGGGTTATCTTCCTATTTGCAGTGGAGGTATATAAATGTGGAGCTGGTTGGAGGGGGCTGGGGTGTCCCAAAGTATGATTAAGGATATTTTGGGGAGAGTCCATCAGGAGCCACTACCCTCAAGTGAAAGCCTCGGGGAAATTACCTTTTATTGTGGCCAACATAACCTTTATCTTTTCTGCCAGCTTCCCTTTCTCATTATTTCTCTCCATTTACTGACCTACAGGTCTTCCTCCCTCTTTGAATGTATCTCCTTCCTTCTTCTCCTCTGCTTCCATTCCCCAGTCTGTCTCTCCATGGATTACTAAACATTTACCGAAATGCTGCTGCCCTGCAGGGTCTGTCTCTCCCATTCTATCTTTACCCACCCCAGTGTCTCTATGCCTGCCTCCCCTCCCCCTTCTGCAGTCCTTTCCATCCCCCTCCCTCTTGGAGACGTCTCTGTTTCTATTTCCGTCTCTCTCCATCCCCCGCCCGCTTGGCCCCAAGGGGACACAGGGCTGGCTCTGCCCCCGGCAAACCCAGGAAACTGGGGCCTCTCATATCCATCTCCAGACCAGGTAGGGAGGAGTTTGGAATCGCCCCCAAGGACACCTCCTCCCACCCCCGTTTCCCAACATTTCTTCATTTCTGTCTCCTCTTGCTTTTTTGCCGATTCTCCCAGCTCTCCAAATCCCACACTAGCTTAACTCTGCCATGGCCATCAGATTTGCACCCCATTTTCCTGCCCCCTTTGCCAGGTCTGCAAGTCACTTACTCCTCCCATTTATTCCCCTTCCCTCTTCCATCTCCCCACATCACTCTTCACCTCGAAATTTGTTTTCTGATCCTCCTCTGGACAGGGATCAGCAGAGCCATCCCCCATCTTCTAGAAGTGGGGAGCCATCTCCGGACTCTCTCTGAAGTCTAACCTAAATCCCTTCCCATGGCAGTCTGCCCCACTCCACACACACAGATCACTCAGGGGCTCAGACACAGAAAAGTTTAATTCTGCTGCGACTGGAAGCCCCCAGCTGGGGGTAGGGAATGTTGATGGAGGAGGATTTGGTTTGGTTTGGGGTAGGTCCTAGTTCCAGGCCTACAAAGGAAAACCCTGAGTCCAAGGCCAGGACCAGCCCAGAATGAAGATGATGTAGGAAACAGGCTTGGAGAGGAAAGAGAGGTGGGTATGACTAGGGGATGGGGGTGGCTAAGTGAGATGAAGATGATTGGAGAGGACAGATGGAAGTGATGGAAAAAGATTGGAAAGATGGAGGAAGGGAGGAAGAGGAGGCAGTGTGGTGCATCACACAGAACCACAGACTGGGAATCAGGAGACCTGGATTCTAATCCTGGCTATGTGTCTTGGGCAAATCCCTTCCACTCTCTGGGCACGTTTCCCCGCATGTAAAATGAGGGAGCCGACTCTGTGATCTCTGGACCCCTTGCAGCTCTGACACTGTGATCCGTGGAGTCAGGTAGGGGACTGAAAGGTGATGAGTGAGGGTCGATGGGAGCAGATCGAGAGGAGACAGGAATGATTCCGGGGTCATGATTCGGGGAAACACGCGACAGAACAAGATCTAGTCCAGCCAGATACAATAAATAGGCCCCCCTCCCCCTCCCCGCCCTCCCTTCCCCTGCCCCGGGTGGGCACCTCCTCCTCGGAGGGCCTTCCAGGGCTGCATCCACCAGTCCCCGGTGGGGAGTGTCGTGTCTCAGTGCTGCTAAGTGTCCGCCCCGCGCTCCGCTGTGTAAGGCACCGGCTCCCGCGAGGTCCCGGAGCGCGCGTGAAGAACCCGGGGTAGGGGAGAAAGGGGAAGTGAGGAGACCCAGAACGTCCATGCTACTCCCCGCCCCCTCCAGCCTAGCTCCTCCCCGCACATGGGCGGGGCCGGGCAGAGAAGGAGCGGGACTTCCCTTTGGCTCCCTCCCCTCCCCTCCCCTCTCCCCGCAATTGATCCTCCCTCCTCCCTTCCGGGCCCAGGCGTCCAGAGTGCGGAAGGTGTCCCCTTGCAGAACCCAGGCGCCCGGGCCTCGGGCGGCGAGGAGGCTACGTACTCCCCGCGGCTGGGGAGTGGGCGTCACCCCAGGCTGGGAGGTCCCAGGGGTCCCGCTCACACGGTGCTCTCCAGCATCCACTCGGTGCTGGTGAAGGCGAGGCGGGCCCGCGCGGGGCTCAGGCCACCTAAGCCCCCGTCCTCGTCCAGCAGGTGGGGCGTGGAGCGGTGGCGCTTTGTCCGCTTGGCCCGGCGCGGGTAGCTGTGGCTCTGGAAGAGGGCGCCATAGTCCCCATCGAAAGAGTAGCGCTGCCGGGGGGTCCGGCCCGGGGGAAGCGCGGGAGCTGAGGCCGGGACCGAGGTCCCCAGGGGGGCCCCCGAGCGGCTTCGTCGAGGGCCCACGGGCCCCAGATGCGCGCGCCCGTCCTCCTCAGGCCCTGAGGGCGCGGCCGCCTCGGTCCCCGAGGGCAGCAGGCAGAGCGAAGTGGAGGATCCGCCGCCGCCCAGCGGCCGGGCCGGGAGCCGCTCCGCCTCCACCACCGGGGGCGGCGCCGTCGCCGTCCCCTCGGCCTCGACCTTGACTTTCTCCTTGTCTAGCCCCGACGGTGCGGGCGCCAGCTCGTGCAGAGCCTCGTATTGGTCCAGCGTGGAGGGCGGGGGCGGGGCCGGGCCGGAGCCCGCGGCGCCACCATTGGTCTGCGAGCACACGTGACTGACGCGCGGCGGCGCCCCCTTGTGGCCAGAGCCGGCGTCGCCGCCCGCGTAGACTTTGTAGCGGATCATGAGGATGACGATAAAGACGAGCACCGACGCCACGATGACGCCGCCGATGACGATGATCATGGTGCCCCCCAGGAAGTGCGCGTGCAGTGGGCGGCACGGTGTGACCTCCCCGGCCGTGGTGAACTGCACGCAGCCCACGACGCGCGTGGCGGTCAACGCCGTCACCCCGTCGTCATATACGGCCAGCACGCACAGGTCGTACGCCCGCCCCGCTGCCAGGTCGTTCACCAGGAACGTCTTGCTGCTCGACGGGATCATCCTGGGGGTCCCGGGAGAGAGGGGCAGGGGAACGGGAGAGTGAGCACCCTCCCCTGCGGTCCAGGGAGCCCTACCCTCCTGTCCCGCCTAGGAAGCCCCCACTCCAGCTTCTCTGTCCCTCCCGTCTACCCAGCCCTAGTCCTTTCGTCTAGCGTATCCCACCCCTTCCCTAAACCCCTCTCACCCTCCCAACCACGCCCTTTCCCGAAGCCCCGCCCCCTCCTCTAGGACCGCCTTCCTGCAAGCCCCACCCCCTCGTTTCAGAAGCCCTACTCTCTCTAGCAAGCGTGTCCCTGCCTTCAGAAGCCGGGGCCAGACGATCTAGGAATGGCCTATCCTACTGAGCCTCTTCTCCGGACTTCCCGCTTCAATTCCTTTTTTTTTTTTTTTGTTACCCTTTGCTGTTTGTTGCCTATTCCTCAAGTCTCAACTAAAGTCCCACCTTCTCCAAGAAGTCTTTCTGAATTCTAGCCCACCGCCCCACATTACCCCATCTCATTCTGCACATATCCCATTTGTACTGGTTGTTTCATGTAGTCTCTCCCATTAGATTAGGAACCCCTGGAGGGCAGGGACTGTCTCATGTCTTTGTATCCCCAGGGGTTAGCTCAGTGACTGGCATACAGTAGGGCTCTCCCTGACTTGGGGCAAGTCATTATCATCTGTTGTTGCCTCCCTTTCGTCATCTGTACAAGTGGGCCTTAGACCTCTAAGGTCCATTCCAGCTCTAAATCTTAAATTGAGAAAATGGCTAAACTCTTCAGGCTCTGAATTCCGCGACTTAATGAGCCTTCTAGCGGTAGGATTAAACCCGGCTCAGTCTCTCTACACCCTCCCCCAGGACCCTCCCCTTCCATCTAGCTAGATGCCTTCGGATGACAGCGCTTTACGGTATCATCTCGTTAGATCTTTGCAATCACTCCGTGGGTTCAGGTATTATTATGCCCAGGATATATCATGCGTAAAAGCTGGAGAAAGATTTTGTAACCAGGGTAATATGTGCCTAAGGCAGGGATTCGAACCCCAGTCTTCCTGCCTCCAGACCCAGCATTCTTTTCCGCAACATTCTGCTGCTTCTCCAGCCAGCTACAGCAGCGGAACCTTTGCCCATCTCTGGCACCTTCCCCTCAAGCCCTAACCTTTTCCCACAGCTATGGTTCGAAAGTATACTCAACTAGGAACTCTCCTTCATACCTCCAGTAGTCCCTAAACCACCTCCCAGCAGGTGGGCTTCGCTCGGAAACCCTAGCACCCAATTTGGGGCTATATTGGGTTGTGGTCCCCAGAGGGAACGTTCAAAAGAGTTGCACTTTGCAAACTTGAAGTACAATTAAAAGGCTATTACAGTTAAGATGATTATCTTTAAGGAGCACCCTTTCTCCTCTATTCCAGCCTAAAGGGTTTTCCATTCCCATCCCAATTCCAAACTACACCCCAGGATGCAAGTCCGACCCATTCTGCATACACCACGCCCCAGAAGCCTTATCCTTTCTCATAATTCAGGCCCCTCCCCCTCTCCCCAAGAACTGTCAAATGCAAGAAGCCCCGCCCCTTTCCTGGGACCGGCCCTCTGCTCACCCCACATTAAGCCCCCCCCTCCCCCATATCTGGTCCAGGCCCTAAAACGAGTGTCTTCCTCACCCTCTCGACTCCACTGAGCTCCCCCCCCAAACTTTGGGGAAGTTCTTTGGATTAATTTGTCCCATTAGGCCCCCTGGCTCTTTAAAGACCCTCCAGGCCCAAGAGGCTCTGATTGGTCAGGAGCGTACAGACTGGGGTGAAAGATGGCTTCTGGTTGGGTAAGACCTCAGCCCATCTAGGCAGGCCTACAAATTAACCCTCACGGCGCTAGGAGGGGGGAAAAAGGAGAGGGAAGGTGGTGTTACAATTGGTTCCCAACTTTATCATTCCTTTGAGGAACTAGGATTGGACCCATCCCCTCTTTCTTGGGACCCAAGGATGGTTAATGGGAAGGGAGGAGAGGTGGGACAATGACTGGGCTCTGCTGTCACTGCTGGGGGTCTAGACTAGAGGACTGGATGAAGATGCGGGGGGGGGGGGGCTGTTCTGCACCCCAAACATGCCAGGGATGTGGGAAAAGATAGAGGCAGGAAGGGATAGACTCGCTAGACATTTGCCTAGTATAGTGGACAGAGAGTCCTTTCCCCTCCCTTTTCACCACTTTCTTCCATCCATAAACTGAGGGGACTCCAGGTCCCTTTTCTGCTCTGAGAGTCCAGAATTACTGGAGACAGTCACGGCAAGTGGGAAAATCAAGAGGGGGAGGGAAGGTCAGAGGGCTATATGGAGATAGAAACAGCAAAGGAAAGAATAAAGGGGGGGATCCAAAATAAAAACAGGTGGAGGAACAGACTGAGAGACAGACAGGTAGAGAGGAGACAAAACCCAAGGTGGAGGCAGAGAAACAGGGATTCAGAGACAGAGCAGAGGAAGGGGTCTGGGCGCTGAGGGACAGGTCAGCTCACCAGAGGGTCCTGCCAATGAAACTCACCTGTAGACCAGCGAGTCATCAGCTGAGCTGTTATACTGCACCTGGTACATGCGAATGCCTGGTACAGGCCTCTGGGCAGGCCAGCGAATGACCACCGAGCTGGAGGTCAGCTCCGCAGCCACCAGTCTCCGCTCAGCCCCAGCAGAGCCAGTCTCATTGATCCCTGGTCGTCCAGGTGTGGCAATGTCTGAGGACCCAGGCTCACTAAGGGGGGGCGGGGCTGCAGGGGGTGGGGCCATGAGTGGCAGTGGTACCACACACACCTCAACAGGAGCTGTGGCCTCCCCAGCTGCATTGGAGGCTATGCAAGTGAAGATGCCACTGTCTCGGAGAGTGGTGATGGTCACTTCAAGGGTCCCATCTCCCCGAACTCGAGTGCGGCTAGAGTTCCCCAGGAGCCGTCCATCAGGTGCCACCCAGTGTACCACAGGCTCAGGGTCACCCACAGCCTTACAACGCAGACTGACCGCCTGGCCTTCCACCACAAGGGCCCGGCCTGCTGCCTGCCGAGTGATAAGAGGAGGCTCACAAAGAAATTCCTCCTCGGGGATGGACCAGAAGTAGCGGTCAGTCAGGTGCTCAGGTGTGGCACATGTCTCTAAGTCATCCTCTCGGGTCAGCCTCCTCAGCCAGAGAAGTTCACAGTTGCAATGCAAGGGGTTCCCTCCAAAGCTGACTGTCAGAGTGGACGGCGGTTTGGGGCCAGAGGCCTGAGCACGGAGGAAGAGCCCATCAGGTGGCAGCTTGTGCAGCCGGTTGGATGTCATGTCCAACCGGACTAGCTTGTGGAGTTGGACAAAGGTGCCCTCAGCGATGTGGTCAATGAGGTTGTGGTCCAGGGTGAGGGTGTTGAGGTTGACCATCTGGCCCACGGCCTCCCAAGGCAGTGACTCTAAGTTGTTATAGGACAGGTCCAGGTCCTCCACGGTACCCAAGAAGGCATCGAAGGCAGCTGGCTCGACCCAGCGAATCTGGTTGTTGCCCAGGATGAGATGTCTCAAGTTCACCAAACCACGAAGGTGATCACCTCGAACCTCCCCAAGACGATTGCTATCCAAATGCAGAGCACGGAGGGTCCGGAGGTCAGCAAAGGCGCCAGGAGCAACCTGGCCAATGGTGTTGCGGGATAGAGTGAGGTGGACCAGACTGGTCATGTTGGCAAAATCCCGGCGGCGGACAGCAGCAATGAAGTTGTCAGTTAGTCGTAACTCAACTACTCGGCGGTCAATGGCCGGTGGGACAAAAAGCAGGCCAGTCTTGGCACACAGCATGGTCAGAGTTGGGGATACATTTTGGCAGATGCACCGGCCTGGGCAGGGCTGCCCAATGGATGGGGGTGCCCCAGCCCACAGGAGGAGAAGGAGGGGCAGGGCTGGTGATGGAGGAGATGATGATGAAGAAGATCCTGGGGCCATGGTGGAGACCTCAATGACCAGTCCTAAGGAAGGAGGAGAAAAAGAGTTAGTGATGTGGGGAGAAGGGAAGGATCTCTCCTCCACTGGGCTATAGCTTTCCTCTCCGTGTCTGATGTAATTCTTGTAGCCTCATCCCACTCCCTCTTCCAGGGACCACCACCCTTCCTCCCCAGGGGTAGAGGTAACGGGAGTTGGCGTGTTTCCCACAAGCACACCAGAACTTGGAAGTTAGGCCTTGCCACTTGTAAGTTGTGGGAAGTCTTTGTTGGTGTCTAACCTCCAACCCTCCCACAGCCTCCAGTGTCTAATTGTGGGAATGCCTGCTCAGACAGTCACAGACACACACACATACACACATAGAGCCCCCCACTTGCTCCCGGCAAACTTTTCGTCTGGGAATCCCCCTGCGGCAGCTCCAGCCCACGGTGTGTCAGCTCCCATCACAACAGGGCTCCAGGGAGGAGTGTGGAGGGAATGGGGAGAGATGGGAAGGGGGGAGGCATCCATTTTCCCCTTCCCTGTATGTTCCCCACCCCATGAGCCAGGGCTTTCTCAGGAGAAACAAGTATCCCAGAGTCCAAATGGGCAAAGTCCATGACCCCTTTCTAGCCCCCTTGGGATTCCTCACTCTCTCTCACTGTCACTCTCTCTCTGTCTTGTCTTCCTCATTTTTGTCTCTCTTTTTCTAAGTTTTTTGATCCTGACTCTCTGGTTTTGTCTCTCAACCTATCTCTCTGTTCCAACATCTGTTTATTCCCTGCCTCCCCTTCCAGTTCATGTGTCCGTCTGTCTCTATCTCTTTATTTCTTTGTGTGTCTCCCTCTTAGTTCCTGCGTCTATATGTTATGCACTATCTGCTCTCTATCTCTGTCTCCCTCTCAGTTCCTATGTTTGTCTCCCTGTGCCTGTCTTTCTCTCTATCTCCCTATCTGTCTATCTTTCTCCCTCCATCTATCTCTGTACTCTTATGTGTCTGTCTTTCTCTTTGTCTGTCTGTCTCTCTATCTACGTGTCTGTCTCTCTCTCTCTGTCTCTGCCCCCTCTCCCTCTCAGTTTCTGTGTCTGTCTGTCTTCAGATGTCTTTCTCTTCCCCTCTCTCTTATTTCTGAGGTCCTCAGAAGCTTTATTTCTGGTCCACTGTCTTTGGGGTTCCCTGTCCCTCTCTTCTCTGTCTCTCAGCATTTCAGTCCCCTATGTCTATTTCTCCATTTCTCTGAGCTTCCCATTTCTTGTATCTAGTTTTTCATTTCTGCTTCTTGGTGTTTCAGTTCTTGTACCTGTTTCTCCATCTCTGTCTCTGAGTTTCCCTATCTTCTTTTCTCCCTTTGTCTCCTGAATTTCTTTGTTCTCTATTGTTCAGTTTCTGTCCCTCTTAGTCTGGACCAGTAAGGGGAAATTGGGCCTAGGGAGGGCAGGAGCCTCTCAGAAACCACCTCCACAGTGTTGTGATCCCCAATCCCATCTCACACCATAACTTGGAGGTTGGGCTTACATTACATATGCTGGATCCTGATCAACTAGCTCTACCCAAACTCCTCCCCTAGGCTAGTAGGAGCAGAGTCAACCACCTGTCTCCCTTTTCCCTCTTCTACCTCATCAAGAAATTCCTAGCCTGGCTGTCCTTTCCACTATCATAAGTGACTATCCATGTGGTGAAAGATGACACCTTCCCCCCCAGTTCTCCTCCAACCTCCCCCCCATATCCCAGGCTAAGCTCCCCCTTCACCCAAGACATGCTTCTCCAAGCTGCCCCCTCCAGCATCTGACTTCTCAGCTCACCTCTCCTCAGGAAATCATGGCCGGCACCACCTGGAAAGACAGCAACATTCCCCCATCAGTCCCACGGGGACTGGGGAAGTCCCTTCTGCAGTCTTTCTCTTATCCCTCCTGCTGCAGCTTCCCCAGTCCTTCACTTTGGCCCAGGGCAACAGAGCTTTGGACTTTGACACAAACCTGGTAACCCAAGATTCCAGGCCCTCCAGAACAACTCATGGTTTGTTTGTTTAATATTCACTTACATATCATCTGAGCCTCACACAAAACCTTTGGGATAGGCACTAATGTTATCAACCTCCGCATTTTGCAGATTCAGGGAATCAGGTTGACTTGCTTGCCAGTGGTTTCCAAGCTAGTGTCAGAGACAGAATTTGAACCCGGGTCTTTGTGATTCCAGAGCCAACACTCTATCCCAAAACTGCCTCTCTAAAGGGAACATAAGTATCCTAGGCTCCCAGGCCTTCACGCCCACTGAGGAAGAAGGAAAGAAGGTAGGTCCACAGAGTCAACATCCTCGCTGACATGTAATCTCTATGTCATGCCAAGACACACAGCACATGCTTAGACAGGCTTGCACACATCTCTTCTCACACGTGCCAGCACATACATGTCCCCACTGGAAGGCATGCACAGCCTACCATAAGAACATACCTATATTTGTACATACTCATATCACATATAACATATATTCCCCATGTACACAGGCAGTTGACAAAAAGCCCAGCCAGTGAAAATGTGTGCTGGGACCTTGACACACAGATACATAGACACAAAAAACTGTAGGAAGGGAGGAGACTGGCTGGTAGCACATGGTTTCTTACACGCATACACACACACACACACACACACACACACACACACACACACATACACACACACACAGAAAGACACGTTCCCAGAGACACAGACCCACAGCCAGGCAGTAACAAGCAGACATAATCACACTTGGATCCCAGGATGTCTCACTCCAGCCTCAACCTCACCTTGGTCCAGTTCTCACCACCCCAAAGGGAAAGTCTAGGGCCAAACCTGACCCCAGCCAAGGGAAAGAGAACAGGAATCTGGGCCTCTGGGAATCAGAATTTAAGGAACAAAGATCAGGGGTCAGCAGGTCAAGTCTCCTGAGATGGAAGTAGGGCAGGTGGGGTTGGGTCTGGGATGGAAGGGGACAAGGGGAGAGTGAGGGGGGAGGATGTCTGGGTTTGGAGGGCATGGGGTCCAGGAGTCTCTCTCACGTCTCCCTCCAGGCCCCAATCCCCAAACACTGAAATGTGCTGGTGATGGGAAAGGGAGGAGAAAATCCTGCAAATAAAATCCAATCTGGGCCTATGGCAGGGTCCCTCAGGCCCCCCTCTCTCTTGAGGCCTGAGGATCCCCATGGATCTGGGCAGATTCTGAAGGATCCTGGGAGATCTAGCTAGGAGGGGCAGGGTTGGGCTGGCCTCCCCCTTCGAAAGGGAGGGGGTAGTCTCCGGCCAGATTCCACCTTTCTCCCCTGGAGTCGGTGTCCACGCGTCCGGCTCCCAGCCCCGGGCTTAGCCCTAGGTCTGTTCACCGGCAGGGGAGGAAATGACTGAGTCCTCCCCCCACCGAAAGCCCCAGGGACCCAGGCCCACGGTGCCCCCCCTTCCGCTCCCCTCCCAAGGGCTTAAGGTAGGAGCTGTCCCTGAGACACACGGACACCCACGGAGACACATGGACAGGCTCGGAGTCATACAGGCCCACGGGCGGACACACACGGACACACACAAATGCAGACGAGCACACACGGACACACCAACAAGCAGACACATCAGGGCGCACAGATCCACGATACACGGGGGCCCCCCCGGCCACACGGGCGCACCCGGGCACGGGCACGCCGGGCACACGAGTCGACCCCCGCGCGCACCCAGACACGCCCGGACCCCCAGACCCCGGCACCGCAGCGGCGAGGACACACGCGCACACGGCCCGCAGCGCACACATCCTCCATCCCCGGCGCTCAGCGCCCGGCACACACGCTCGCGTCCCCCGCGCTCCCCACCCCGGGCCCCGGGCTCACCTCCGGGGGGGCCCGGCCCCGGCCCCGGCCCGGTCCCGGGCTCTGGCTCTGGCTCCGGCCGCCGCCGCCTCGGTCCGCGCCATGGCGGGGGGAGGGGAGGGGAGGGGAGGGGACGGAGAGGGAAGGGGGATGGGGACGGAGGAGGGAGGGAGGGAGGGAAGGAGGGAGGGGGGCCGGGGCCGGGAGGGCTGGGGGGAGGGGGCGGGGGGGGCGCGGTACAGCCGGAGCTCGGCGCGCGGCTCCTCCCTCCGCACAGCGCGGGGCGCGGGCGCCCGATCTGCAAAGGGGGGGAGGGGAGCGGAAGGGAGGGGCGAGGGGGCGGGGAGGCGGGCGCGCCTGGGTCCCTCCCCTGCTCCCCGGTCCGGGAGCCAGAGCACGATGGACCCCTCCCAGCCGAGGTCCCCAACCATGGCGGTCGGGTTTGGGCCCCGGCTTCTCTCCGCCCCCCCGAACCCCCTTCCGCAGAGGGAGGGGCCGTGCCAGGTCTGGGACCCCCGGGTGCCAGGGTCCCCCAGGTCCCCTGCCTAAGCGGACTAGATGGACTCGTGTGGGGGCGAGGTCGTGCTGCAGAAGGAGGAGGAGGGTCCGCCTGGAACTGGAAGAGACTGTGATGGAAATGGAAGGGGAAGGCTGGGGAGAGCCGGGAGGCATGGAGACAGACTCAGCCCGGGAAATCGGGGCAGAAACTCGGGCGCCAGAGCCGGCCATGGCGACTGGACCTTGCACACAGTAGGGGCTCAGCGAGGATGTCCTGAGCCGTGGGAGATGAAGACACACCTAGGATCCAGGGAGAGGACACCTCCTTTCTAGGGGAGGCCGGTTCTATCTTTGGTGAAAGAGGGCCTTCTCTGCCCCCGTCTGCATCCTTGTGGTCTGCCTCCCCCATCCACCTGGCCTAGCCCCAGCCCTACACTCCTCCTTTTTTCCATACCCCAACCTCCTCTCTGTCTACCAA
This sequence comes from Potorous gilbertii, assembly GCA_028658325.1. Taxonomy (NCBI): domain Eukaryota; kingdom Metazoa; phylum Chordata; class Mammalia; order Diprotodontia; family Potoroidae; genus Potorous; species Potorous gilbertii. The sequence continues at coordinate 22,563,141 of CM053771.1, forward strand.
TCAGGCCTTCTGATTGGTCTATTTATGACTTTATGATTCAGTTCTCTCCTGAACGCCCCCAAGAAGACCCCCACCTGGACCCAGTCTAAAAAGGATGGGATAGCTGGGGATGAGCAAAACCTGGAAAGCTGGGACTAGGAGTTTGGTGCGGCAGAGGGGTGAGAAGGAGGAGGGAGGTATACTTAGAACAGACTTCAGCCCACTCATCTTCTCCAAGGCCTTTCTGCAATCCTTCAGACCTAGCCTGCTTCTCAGCATTCCTGATCACCCAAAAGTCTTTTACAGCATCCTCTCCATCTCTCCCTTAATCCAGTCCCTCCACAAGTCTTTGGTCCAAAACGTCCTCTTGGGATGGACTCACAAGATAAGGGATCCTAGTAATGACAGGAACACACACAGCTTTAAGCCAAAAGGGACCTAGGTCACCCAGGTCAACCTTTCCATTTAACTGAGGTGGAAACTAAGGGGCATAGAAGGGAAGTGATTTCACCCAACCCTCCCAGTAACCTTGTCTGATTCCAGTCTACAAGTTGTCCAGTTTTGCCCTATACTGACCATTCCTGGTTGAACAGAAGCCTTCTCAGTACCTTCTCTGACTGGTCCTAGAATTCCCCAGACCAAAGCCCACTCTCCTCAACCTGGATTGGACAAAAGCTTCTGAAATTTCCACTCTGATTGGTTATTCTACAATCTAGATGGCCCTGCCCAGTTCAGGTTCCCTTCCTAATACCCATCTCTAATTGAACCTTTTGCGTTGAAGGGGACAAGTTGCTCTGCCAAGGTTTCTTGGGGGCAAAAAAATCAAACCATACCATGCTGCTTCCTCCTCCTCAAATCCACTAAGAATCAGATTTTTCTTCTTTGGGTAGGGCAGGGGATTTATAATTCCTATGTGATATTTATTACTAATTAACTTACGGAAACCTCCACTCCCTGGAAGCCCCAACCCCTTCCATCTCTGGTGCTTGGGATCTCTCACTCCCCTATCCTCCACCAGAACAAACTGGAGTGAGAGTGTAGGGGATCACAAAATATTAAAACTGGGAGCTTGCCTTATTCCCATCTGCCCATTTTAGGGACAAGGAAACTGAGACCCAGTGAATGAAGAGCTAATGAGTCTCCAAGAGTCCAACCAGTGATCAGTAAAATGGGTGAGGGTGGGATTTCATATGAACTGGAGGGGAGGATGACTGAGTCTGCCTCTGTGCTACCCAGACCACCAGACTGCCTTATTATGAAGAGGCCTGGCACTAGCATCTCCATCTAAATCTATCTCTTATTCCTGACTGTAGGCTTTAGACTATGAGATGAGATAGGAGAGAAGGGAAATGGAAGGGAAGTCCTCTGGAAGGGGGTAAGGAAAGGATCAGCCTGGAAACCCTTGCCCCTCTACTGTGGAGCCTTGGAATCAATGGTGGCTGGGGTGACTGGGGCCCAAGGTCACTATGTCGTTGTTACCATGGCAACAGCTACCACTTTCCTTCAAGTAACCTGGGAATGAAGGAGGAAGAGGAGGAGGAGGGGCTTTCCTGGCTCTAGAGACTAGGAGTCAGAGAAGGGAAACACAGGGATCCTTTGGCTCTCTCTTCCCCACACTGTGGCTTTCCAGGCCCCTTTCTATGGGGTCCACTTGGACCGCTGATCCTCATTTCAGACAGGGATGGTGGGCAATCTTTGAAGATCAGTCCCTCCCCCTCCCTCTTACTCCCCATTCCCTGAAGCAATTACATTAAATTGTTTGGTGACTTTACTGCTTTAATCTTCTCCTGCCACCACCTCCTCCTTTGCATGCTAATTCCCAGATTGACAAACCCTGCTGTCTGGTGGGCGGGTGCTTCCTCTCTGCTACCTCCCCCCACCAAGTTTAGGGAATGATAGAGATCATAGGAACCCTCTATACCAAGGGAGGAAGGAAGGAGCTCCAGGTATGTGAGGTAGGAATGGGAAACACCTTTGGAGGGAAATGGGGAGAACTCTTCTTGACCCCCGTGATCAAGAACTGAGGACTCTGCTTCCAGTGATTGGGCATAGATACAATCCTAAGAGAACCCACAACCCTAACAGAAACAAAGAAAATTAATTGAGGAGCCCCTTCCTTGCCCCTTGAGCCCTGGGGTAAATCCCTCCATCTAGAGGTTGGAGACATACTTCTCTGGCCTGGAGACCTGGGGAATGATAGCTGGTTGCCATGGAAACATGGCCTCAGCTTGAGCAAAAGAATCTGCTCTGGACCAGGACACACCTTGCTCTCTGAGGGGTGTGGGGCACGGGCCTGGCACGTGCTCTCTTGTATCTTCAGCTACCCCCCAACCCACACATTATAGTGGAGTTGTTGAAAGAGGGAGTAGAACTCTGATTCCAACACTGAGGAGAGTAGTTAGACCTCAGAAAGCACTTCCATGGGGTTCTACTCCCTTTCTCAAATAATTTTGAATCTCATTATCTTTCCCTGAGTGTCGGTTCCCCTACCAACACCTTCCTTGAAGGAAAAGGAAAAGCTGAAAATGACTGGCAAGCTTTTGCAAGAATACAGGAGGTACCAGTCCCCCTCTCTCACCAGGACTAATGTCTGCTTTCTATAGCCTCCTTCTCTTCGAAACCCAGGTGTTGGGCCTCTTAGCTTTCTCTCTCAGGACAGACACTTTCTGCACCCCTGCCTTTTGCTCATTTAGGGACCGAGGTGTCCCATCACTCAGCCCTCTACCTTTTCAGGGAATCTGGTGTCCTTTCCCTAAGCCTCTCCAGAGTGGGACCCGGATTGCCTGCATTCGGCCTCCCACTTCTGTGATGACTGACTGCCCTCTGCTGACCACATGGGGCCCTGCAGAGGCTGCATGGGCGGAGTCAGGATAACCACTAGGGTCAGGTCAGGTTTCACTAGTTTATTTTGTCTGAGGGTATTTCATTTCCCAGAACCCAGGTGTCCCGTCTCCAGATCCTTGAACATCTCCGGATACCCCCAGCTAACGGAAGAAGGCCAATTTCTCCTGAAGCCAAGCCTCTGTCAGGTCATCTGTGGTGCGGATCTCAAACACCTAATGAGAGATCAAGAGAATGAATGGACTGGAGATTGGGAAATATCTCAGGGACTCAGGCAGCCAGAGAAGGGGCTGGGGGGCCAGCTGTCTGTCTTCAAGCATCTAAAGTGCCCTCACGTGGTTTTCTGGTCCCAGGGCAGGAAGGGGTAGAACTTACAACCCTTGAGGCCAAACCCTGTGGACACCGCCCCTCCTCCCCCCTCCGAAACCCAAGGCTCCCAACCTTGGTGAGCTCGGCAGTTTGTACCAGTCGGTTTTTGCTTCCTGCATACATCATCTGCTGTTCCGGCTTACAGCCTGGTAGGTAGGGGTGGAAATCGTGGGGTTAATGGGAAGAAACAAAGTATTACTAGGGAGAGGGCCCCTGGGGGCAGGACTATAAGGATCTGGACCTAAGCTGGTCATGAGTTAGGGGAAAGGATCGGTGGATTGGTAGGTTCAGTGTTGGATTCCTCAGTGCTCCCCAAGACTGGGTATGGGAATCCTCAGATGAGGAGGTCTTACCTACAGGACTGGAAAAGATGAAGCAAAGTGGATAGGAGATCCGTCCATCTTCATGGAGCCATTTGTAGCTATAAACTATGAACCTAGGGAGAGGGAAAATCAAAGGGCTTGAGAGAGAATTCTGGAGGTGGAGTCTGAACCCCTTAGCACCTCAGTCTTCTTTTTTCCTTTCCCATGCCTGATCCTCCCCGAAGGACTGATTTCTTCCAAAGTAGCAGTGGGGTAACAGTGACTAGCTCCTGGGGATACCTGGGCTGTCTCTCTGGCAGCTCATTCCTCAGTTCCTCGGGTGAAATATTCTATGGATATCAAGGAAGATGGAAGTAAATTGGTGAAAGAATGAGCCTCCCTCTGTGGCCCCAGCCCAAGGCCATCCCCCATCACACCCTCCACCTGTCACCTGAAGTTCTTCCTCCATCACCACTAGTTGCCGGTCTTTGTCCACCTTCACTGGGAGAACCCCAGGGGGAAGGACAGAGAAACGATTAGACTCCCCACCTTCCCAGGACCCCCAAACCCTTTACAGGCTCCTGCCTCCAATTTTGTGGAAGACAGGCTACTCCTGAATTCCTCCTTTCTTCTCCATAGGGAGGTTGGGAGACCTGGCATCAAAATCCTCCAAGGTATGGGGACCACTCACTGATGATGGCCGCGTTGGTTGTATCTTTCCTGAATCGGAACTTTCGGAGTTTCTCCTTCAGCTCTGGGTCCACCTCACAGACCACCAAAGAGTCCGCCTGCAGCAAGAATGAACTACAGTGGATCAAGGCAGCTGGTGGCCACCAGTCTCTCTTGGTATACTGGGCCTAGAGGGAACCCTGTGGGCTTTTACCAGGGGGCTTTCTCCATCTACTCATTGAGGACTAGGGGCAACCCTGGGGAGGAAAACCGGGAACAGAAGAACTCTATAAGGTCTCCAGGGTCCCAATAGAATTCGGAAATCCAGAGGAAGAAAGGAGGGAGGGAAAGACTGAACCCTAAACCTTCAGGAATCCTTTTTCCTACTCTTGGGTCCCAGGAGTTGGAGCAAGTTTAGGGCTCAGGGCTTGATCTGTCTCCCTTGGCCACCTCGTTCCTCATCCCACCTTATTACTGTCCCCAGCTTCCCTGCAATGTCCCAGATTAGCTCCTGGTTTTCTGTAGAATCATTCTATAGCTCTATGATGCCTTTCCTTTCTCTAGCCTTTCTGTCTCCCCACCCCACTCCCATCCCTTTCCTTCTCCCCATCTGCCTCCCTTTCTGTTTCTTTAGTCCCTCAGCCCTGTCCAGCTCTCTCCTGCCTCCCTTCCACCAACCCTGTCTCTCTCTCTATCCTCCTTGCCTGTTCCTTCACTATCTTTGACTTCTTCTATTTCTCCCTAGCCCCATAGCTCTGTCCCAGTTTCTGTCTCCCTACTCCCCCGGATCTGTCCTTCCCTCACCCCTGTCTCCAGGTCTTCCCAGACCCTCCCCTCCCCATCAAGTTCCCCCTACCCCCAAATACTCTGACCATAGCTCCCAAGGATGTCTCCCTTGGGTTGATTCCTGTCTTCTGCAGAGGGGGGAAGATCTGTTCTGATACCACATCCTGTTTATATCAATCCTGGGGTAACTGTTGCCTGAGCCCCTCCTCTTCCCTTAAGTCCTGTCATACTTCCTCTTCCCCTGCTTTCTCCCCACCCCCAAATTTCTACACTCCAGGCCTCATCTTCAGAGTCCCAAAGCCCACTGTCCTGACCTCCTCCAGGAAGTCCTCCCAGATTCACTGACTTCTAGCCTCTTAATCAAAGGGTTCTTAACTTGGGGTAATGGACAGGGGGTCTAGAAACTTGGATGAAAAAAAAAATTACACCTTTATTTCAATATGATTACTTTTCTTTTTAATCTTATTTCATCTTACAATTTAAAAAACATGATTCTCAGCAGGGATCCAGGACACACAGAAAATTCAAAGAAATTTTGCTTTAGATCCTCTCCGGGAACACAATTCTGAGTTAAGAAGGGACCTTGGACTTCAACTTCCTCAGTCTACATAAAGGGAAACAAAAGGCTTGAGAAATATATCCCAGGGCCTAGAGTATGTCAGAGGCAGAGTTGTCATTAAAATTTGGCCTATTCTTCTGTACAAAGACTTTAGGAACACCTGTCATCCCCACCTCCTTCACCCTGTAACACACACCTGAGTTCTGCTTTCTTTCCTCCAATATCCCTGCATGCTTGAAAGGATGTTTAAATTAAGAGCTGCTTCTAAGTTAGGGGAGGGAAGACTGGGGAAAGGGGCAGCTCTGAAGAGAGTCAGTGGAAGAAGGTATAGATACAGGACAAGAGGCATTGGGAGGTTACAAAGAGTTATATGGGAATGGGAGAGAGAAGGGGTCTAGGGAAAAAGGGTATGGGTTGCAGGTGCCATGGGAACAAGAATTAGTTTAAAGGGAACATGGAAATATGGACAACAAGGCAGAGATTTGAGGAAGGAGTATTTAAAAGAAGACTTGGAGATTGGTTAGTGTGGCCATATGGGAATAGAAAATGTATGGGATTTGGAATGGACAAGTATTCAAAGGAATTCGCAGGAGATTTGAGGTCCAGATGTACAGGACAGAAATTAGGGCAGAGGTGTAGGGAGAAGGGGCTGAGAATTTTGGCAGTGGGATTATGAGGGGAAAGAGTTTTGCAAGGAAGGAGATTTAGGGAGAGATTTGAGTAAAGGAGTGTAGTGGGTGGAGAGGGGAATCTGGGATGGAGTTGTATGAGGAAGGAATTTCTGGGCAGTGAATGCAGGGAATGAGGATTTGGAAGGAAAGGATTTGACGGGAGGAGGGCTTGGAGAGAAGACTGAGGGAGAGAACTATAGGCTGGGGGGGAAGATTTAGGGAAAAGGAATTTGGAGGAAGGAAGGAGGAGCAGATGAGGAGGGAGAGTGTACGAGTGTGGTGCGGGTGAAGGGTTTTAGGGGAGGAGATAAGAGAAGAAATAGAGGAATATGGGGAAGAGAGGGAAATGAGGAAACAGAGAGACAGCAATGTGGGGAGGGCTGAGACCGGAGACTAGGAGGGGGGGCAGAGGGATTTGGGGAAAGGACTTGAGGGGTTAAGGAATAAATCACAGATTTGTTCCCAGAAGGGACCCTCAGAGGTCCCAAGGTTTCATTTTACTGATGAGGAAACGGAGCCCCAGAGGAGTGACGGAACTTCGTTACCGAGGTCGTGAGAGTGACAGAACTGGGGGCGCAGGGGGCCCCGGCTGAAGGGAGAGGGTCTGTGGGGGAGGGGGCCGGCTGAAGGAGGATGGAACGTGAGAGGAGGGGGATCTAATAAGAAGGAAGGGGATATAGGGGCGAGGGGAGTCCGGAAGATGGGATGTGGGGTGCAGAGCCGGCGGGGAAAGCGTTGATCTGCAGCCGCCTCCTGCAGGGCGGAGGCCAGACCCGGACTGCCCGGCCCGTTGGCATGGCAACGCTCCAGACAGCGCGGTCCTGCCTCCCTCCCTTTCCTTCCCTCAATCCTCCGCCTCTCCCCGTCTCGGTCTGCCAATCATGCGACGTCCAGCCAATCCTGGACCGGATCTGGGGGCGGGCCCTTCCCAGCCGGCGCTTCAGCTAACCCGGTGGCGTTCCTCTCCTCATCCTCTCTCGGCTTCCGATCTCCGCAGCATCCATTGGCTAACGGGCTGTCCGTCTGCGGAGGGCTGTCCAATGAATTGGTGCGCCAGGACAGAGGCGGTGGCGAGGGCGGAGCGACGGCGCGAGCAGGGCAGAGAGGGAGGAGGGGTGACGCAGAGGCGCAGTGACGCAGCGTGGCGGCGGCGACGACGGCAGCAGCGGCGGCGACGGCGTCGTTCGGTGTGAGGGGAGAGGGAGGGAAGGCGGAGAGAGCGAGGCGAGTGAGGGCGGCGGTGGCGCGGGCCGGAGGCGGTGAGTCCTGGTTGACCTGAAGAGGCCTCCCCACTTCGGGGAGCGGGGGGAGGAAGGGAGGGACAGACGGGCAGCTACCCACCCTCCCCTCACGGCGGCGCAGCTCCAGAGAGGAGGGAGGGAGAGGCGCAAGGCCGCCCGGCCCCGCCCCCCGCGCGCGTGCGCGGCGCGAGGCCGACCCCCCCCCCCCCCAGCCACGCGGCCCCGCCCCTCGGGACCCCCGGCCTCCCGGCCGCGGGGCCAGGCCCCGCCCCCCAGAGAAACCCCTCGGTCCTTCCCCGAGACGCCCCCACCTCCCTAGAAGTCCCATCAGCCTCTGTCTAGTCCCCCTTCACGGTGCCCTACAGGCCCCCCACTCCCCTCAGTGACCCCATCAGCCTCGGTCTAGTCCCCCTTCACGGTGCCCTACAGGCCCCCCA
>CM053771.1:22571494-22659155 GCA_028658325.1 Potorous gilbertii
GCCTCTCTCTAGTCCCCCTTCACGGTGCCCTACAGGCCCCCCACTCCCCTCAGTGATCCACCTCAGCCTCTCTCTAGTCCCCCTTCACGGTGCCCTACAGGCCCCCCACTCCCCTCAGTGATCCCCCTCAGCCTCTCTCTAGTCCCTCTTCACAGTGCCCTACAGGTCCCCCACTCCCCTCAGTGATTCCCCTCAGCCTCTCTCTAGTCCCCCTTCACAGTGCCCTACAGGCCCCCCACTCCCCTCAGTGATCCCCCTCAGCCTGTCCTTATTTTCATTTTAGGGGTTCCTACAGGCCCCGTCTCCCCTAGGTTTTTATTTCCCATTCAGAGGGTCCTACTGACCCACCCCCCTCTCATTCTCCTTAGAAATATCCTTTAGCCTGCCTTCATTTCCCCTCTGCTAGGTCTGCCAAGCCCTTTATCTTTCTTCAGGTTCTTACTTTTCAGAGTGCATCCTCTGTTCCCTTCTTCCATTAGGGGAATCCTAAAATTCTTTACTCAGAGTGATTCCCTAACCACCATCATTCCCTTCCTCTGGTCACCTTCCTTGCTCAGAGAACATCCACTGGTCCATGGACCTTTCATAGTTCCTCAGGAGTCCCTTTTATCAGTCTGTTCCTTCAGAGTCCACCCAGAGTCCTTTCTTGATGTCAGTTTGCTTGTTTTTCCTCTTCTCCCCACCCTCACCCTACCAGTGTAGATAATCTGCTTCCCATTCTTCCGAGGACCCTTCCCCAATCAGAGACATCATCCCCCATCATCCCCTAACTCTTCATACCTGACAAACTAATTGAGTACCAAGCATCCTTCACCTTACAAAGATGCCGCTACCCTCAGGCCAGGCTTTCCTAAGGGAGAATGTTTCTTTACTTAGCTCCCTTTGATCCAGAACAGCCCATTAGAGTGTCCATCTCTCCCTCCCAAAGCCCTTAACCTCTTCTCTGCTTCAGAACCTTTTGGCCTCCTTTCCTTACGCTTCTGTACATCTCCCCCTCAAGGTTGGAGTTATATCCCAGGTCTTGCCTCTCAGTCCTCTTTCTTTCAGTTCAGCAACATTAGGCACTGGTGATGGGCAGAGCACCTTGGAGAGACCCTGGAGAAAGAGAGTAGAGAGAGCTTTTAGCCTCAAGGAGCTTCCATTCCAATGGAATGAATGATACAACAGGTGCCCAGATTAGTACAGTCCAAGGAAAGCGCAGGGAGGACATGCTTATCAGGAGGTGAAATCAAGTACAGCTTCCCAGAAGAGAAGAGCTGAGGTTTAATGCAAGACAAAGCCCCACACAAATGGATATGAGGAAGGATGACATTGTAGGCATGAGGAATGACTGGTGCAGGTGCCAAGAGGGCAGATTCTGGAGTGTGGGGAGTGGCTTATGGTCCACTTTGGAGAATAGACTGAGGGAATTGGAGTATTAGGAAGTAATGTTGGAAAGGCCAGATTTTGGAGGGATTTCAGTGCCTACCCAAAGAGTCTGTAATTTATCCTGGGGAGTATGTGGGACCCAAGGAAGGGTTTTTGGTCAGGGGAGTGGTCAGAACTACGCTTAAGGAATATTTGGCAACAATCTGAAAGATGGTTTGGAGGAAGAAGAGACTAGAAACAGGGAGTTTCATGAAGACTAAGGAATTCATAAAGTCCTAGTTTAGGGTGGACAGAAAGGGAGGGAAGTGAGGGATGTGGGAAGGTAAAGTTTTTTCTTCATCACTTTTCATCCCTCAGCAACTACCACTAGCCATTTCTTCTTCCCATCTTTTCAGCTTCTACTGGGTCTCCTAAAGAGACCTCTCTTCTAGACCAGGGATTTTTAAACTAAAGTTCATGAACTTTTTTCTTCAATATTTGGTAACTATATTTCAACATAATTGGTTTCCTTTGTAATCCTGTGTATTGTATTTTACCTATTTGAAAACATTATCCTGAGGGAGTCTACAGACTTTACCAGACATGACACAAAAAAGATTTAGGAACATTCTAGGCTGTTCCTACCAAGTTTCAGGTCAGGTCTTCTTCTACCCTCCCCCCTACCCATGACCATTTCCCAAGACTAATTTTTTCTTCATTCTTTACTCTTCCCTTAAAATTACTCACTGTTTCCATACCTTTGCCTTCCCTTGTAATTACCTTGGTTTGTTAACCCATTGAATTCTGCTCTAAGATTTTCCCCTTTGGTCTCCCACATTTTTCTCTAGAGGCCTTTTCCCCGGGTACAGTTACAGATCTGTTTCTCTTTTTGTACATATCCTCTCCATCTTTAAGCCTTTTCCCTCAGATTTCTTCTTACCTCCAACAGCCTCTCTCCAACACTTTAACGGGTCTTATTCTTTTCCATGTTCTTATCTTCTAGAACTATTAATTCTCTTTTTTCTCTGTGCCACATTGTTCTGTCCATGGAAACCAGGTCCTCCCCAGCTTTGGTCAGAGGCATATCCTCTCTGCCCCCTTGGCTGCCTTTCTCTTGTATTATCTCTGTTGTCCAATTAGATCTGCAATCTAGTAGGCAGTTTTATCCTCCTCCTCCTCTCCTTGGGTGTTGGGCCAGACTAAGCCGAGTGAGGCAGATACCTGGGCCTCTAGATTGAAAAGAGATTTGAGAGATTGCCTAGTCCAGTCTTCTCAGTTTAGGGATCCTCTCTACCACTTGTCTGACAAGGACCACCCAGCCCCTGCTTGAACCTAGCACAGAATGAGGGCCTGATGAGACTTCTGATGGTTACTTTGCTTCAGCAGAAGCCTGCTTCCTTTTGGTCTCTAGTCACTGGACTCACATCTACCCTGAGGAAGCAAGATAATCAGTTGACTCCCATTTCTGTGTGATGGACCTTCAGGTATTTAAAGACATCGGTCAGGTTATCCCCTAAATCATCTCTCCATGGGTCTAAACACCTCTTGTTCCTTTACCCATTCCTCCTCTGAGATAATTTCTAGACCCTGGATCTATCCTGATCACCTTACCTTGCTAGTTCTCCTGTTTGATAGTGTCCTTGCCAAAAGGTGCTGTCAGAAATGAACTTCAAAGTCTATATGCACTCTAACCTGGGAAGGTACTTTCCTTGACATCCATTATTGTATCCTGAACTTTCCACCCTCCCATATTTTCCCCAGAATTATAATCTTTCCCATGCTAATGGGATAGAGTCCTACTGGGAAGGAGAAAAGAGGGTCTTTTTCATCCCTTACTTCCCCTGTCCTTTCCCCTTCTCATGGCCTGACATCTGGAGCCTTTCTTCCTCATCCTGTCAGTTTTCTTCTTAAAAACAATAGAATCTTTAGTTGGTTTCTCATTCCATGGGAATTGGACTAGGTGACCTTCCAACCAGTGATTCTTAATCAGGAACCACAGTAGGCAGCCAGGTACCTAATTTCATTAGATTCTTTGTGTGCTCCAGATTACCTCTCTTAGCCTTTCCCTCCCTCTGAAGGAATCCCTTCAGAACATTCCTGCTGAATAGTGAGGCATGAAGGAGAGGGAGCTTTACGGTGCTTTGAGCTCCCTAGCCAGGTGATAAGACGTATGTCCGTGGATTCTTTGGAGACTACATAAATTATTAGCTTAAATAAGAATGACAGATGTCTTTTGCCTTCAGAAGGGGAACGAATAGATGAATAGGAGAAAGGCCGTCCTTAGTAGTCATTGCACCACTTAGTTTTGCTGAAGACCGTCTTGCCAAGGCCTCCGTCCTTGTCCATTAGTCTTATCCTTTTGATGGAACTAAGTAGAGCTGGGAATGTGGAGCAGATCAGTACATAATTGCTATTCATTTGCCTTTCTGAACTGTAGGGATAGGAGTTATTACTCCTTCCTTCCCAAATACCCTGCAGTATCAGGGAGCAAAAGGGCTTCCTAGGATATTTCCAGTTGAAAATTTGTACCACCTCTGAGTGGTTGGTTGGAAGGAGGAGGTTGTGTTTCACACCATTAGAGCATATAAGTAGGACTGGAAGACTCTTCAGAGGACACCTAATCCAGCCACCTCATTTTACAGATGGGGACAGCCAGGAGGTTAAATGATTTGTCCAAAATAATACAGGTACCAGATCTGAACCCAGGTTTCTCTGACCCTGACACACAGCACAAGGCTGCTGTGAGATCAGAGGGAAAGATGGGAATTGTTAGCTGTGTGTCAGCTGATTAAGTGAAATCTCATGGCATTTTCTCCAGGCTTATAGAGGAGATGAATGAAGAATCCTGCCTTGTGGTGGGAGTCGCCTTCCCAGTCAGCATTCATGCCCAGACCTTTCTCTCCTCCCTGTTGGGTTGGACTCATTGATTTCTCAGACCGTCCAGCTCTGAAATTCTCGCAGTGTAATCACTAAGGCTCAGAGGAGTAGAAGGAGTAAAGTAAGTTCTCTGTAGGTGGTATGAGGTATTTTGGTTTTTTTTTAAAACTCTCAGGTTTCTTTGCACTGGGGTCTTGCTGAGGTTGAGTTATATACAAAACAGAGTACTGAGCAGAAGTGTTAAACTTTTGATGGGGACCACAAGAGGTCAGGAATTCCAGGAAACTCTTGTTTATCGTTTGGACTCCGAATAAAGAAGTATGAATACAATACATTGTAGATACTGTGAATTTGTGGTTTTCTAAGCAGCCTTTCACTTCTATCTGAGTTTATCACCACTGCTACAGAGGATAGAAAAGTTGAATTGAGACTGGCCTCGCATTGGGCAGATTCTGGGCTTAGAAGAAACCTGCCTTGAAGTCATTTTAGTAGGAAGCATTCCAGGAGTGGAAGTGGTGAACTTTGGGCCAGGGGATAGAGAGTTGAGGGAGAAAGAGGGCCATAATTCATCATTGGTATTCGTCTTAGGCCTGAGTGAGCTGTGAAGACAAGTATGTTGTAGTACCTGTCTATAGGGCGCTTACATTACATAGTGAGACAACACATGGCCATAAAATAACAGTATATGGTGGTTTATTCTGAAATGAAAGATGGGTGGTACAGACCGTATGAGTGCTGGAATGAGATCAGTGTGGTCACTGAAGGTTTAATGGAGGAGGTGGGGTTAGAATGAGCAATATTCAGGTGAATTGTAAAGGAAAGGATGCCAGCTGGGCAAGGGGCCTGCCCTGAGGAAAAGGCCAGAGGTGGCAGTCTGTGAGATGGATTCAAGGTCAGGGGAATCAGTGGGCCAGTTTGACTAAAGCAATGGAGATGAGATAGGTTTGGGTTAGGAAAATGGTGGAGAATTTATCTTTTAGGCCGAACTAAGCCATTTTATATTTGGGACAGTGGAGCACACAAGGAAAATGATGTTTTAGAAAGATCACTCCAGCTGCCAAGTGTCCCATGGTTTGGAGGAGGGAGAAAATAGAGTTGTTTGGACCAGCTGGGAGGCTGTTGGAATAGGCTAGGTGTGAGTTAATAAGGATGTGCTCTTGGAGCCAGAGTGGGGGAGCTTAAGGGACATGATAAAGGAAGAATCAGGTGAATGGATGTGGGGTTCCAGGGACAGAGGAATCAGATTACAAGTGGATGGGAACCCAGAATTCCTCTAATCCAGTATATACTCTACAAAAAATCCCTTCTACAACATCAGCCATCATTAAGCCTCCGAAGATGGCAGTGATGAGGAATTTCCTATTTACAGAGGAAGTCCCTTCCATTTCTGGACAGCTTTAATCATTAGGTAGTTTTTCCACACTTTACACTCTTTATATGCAACTTTACCCATTGCTCCTAGTTCTCCATTCTCCATTTTAGGGACCTGACAGGGCAGTGACAAAGATGTAGAGATAGGAAGGTGCTTTCACAGAAGAAGCCTTCAAATGTGAAGACAGCTAACTTTTTCTCCCTTGGTCTTCTCTTCTGTAGCTAAAAATAATGAGTCCTTTAACTTATCTTCCTGTGTCATGGTCTATGTTCTCTGGACATGCTTTGGTTTGTCAGTTTCCTTCTTAAAAGTGACCAAACAAAACACAGAACAATTGGTTCTCACTTTATTTAAGTGGACTGTTCAGACATCTCTATGTAAAATGATTTTTGTGTGATATGAATTTGCCTTCAGATGTCAGGGTCGTTTTCCAGGAAGCTCTGGCCATCTCTTGTTTCTTACCCTCATGATAATCACTGTTCCTTTAGCACCTGTTCCCTTTTCTTATGGCATGAGCCCGCACCTTTTAGGAATACCTTGCAAAAAATCACATATCTGTACTTCTCAAGAACTGAAGCTGTTTCCTTGGCTTTGCCAGTCACTTGATGATTGCTTTCTCCTGTTAGGATAGCCAGGTGCCTTCAGGTTGCTGGCATGCCCAGGGTTTTGTAAAGGTGAGGGAAATCATCAGTGCCACCTTGTTTGTGTAAGTGTCGTTGGCATACATGGGATATGGAGCCAGGAAAGGTTTGCAGGAAAATGAAAGCACTCCAGATCCTCTTTGGCCTGTTAATCCTCTTGGAACAGGTCCCTCTTGTTTTTTTTCTAGGAGTTATGAAGAAAAAACAACTGGGTAGCATCTCCCAGGATCACCTGTTAGTCTGACCAGGTGATTTCCTGGGTGATCCCTCTCTTCTTCACCTTTGGGATTAGCAGGTACTTCCCAATTATCAAGCTCCTTGTTTTCCCTCGTATGTTGGTGGGAAGCTTGATGACCTCTCTGGAGAGGACTTTTACCTCAAGGATTTCCCATGGTGCCTGTTCATCTGTGACACACAGGGATCCTTGTTTTGGCAGGACATACCCAGAGCTGCAGTGAGCCTTATTTGAGGCTGAGGCAGATCTACTTTCATCCAGCATCCAACAACATTGTCCCCAGTGGCAGCACCCTAACTAGGACTGGGCAGAAATCAGGGTGTAGCTGGCACATGAATTCCCCAAATTGCTGATGGTACCTTATCATTCAGTCACATTCAAGACATCTAGACAGCCCTTGACTCCTGAAAACAGCTGCAAATTTCCTCTTTGGATGAAATTTTAATGATGCTGCTTTAAAAACCACTCTTCTTTTCCCCAAAGCCTATTTGTAGGTGATGGTCAGACCCTCCTACAAGATTCTGGACCTCTCTCAGCTAATCCTTCTTCTATTTCTCCTGTTTTCCATAACTATTGGAGAGACTTTCTTACCTTACTGGGAATTGCAAAGAGAGCTGGACTCTTATCTAGCCACACCTCAGATGTGACTGTAGCCTTACTCCTAAAAATCATCTAGTCCAGGGCCCTCATTTTAGTGATGAGGAAACTGAGGCCTGGAAAGAGGAACAGACTTATCCCCAAGGTTCAAGGTGTTTGTGGCAGAGAGCTGGGAAGGGAAACTTCCTTCTTTTCCCATTCCTGCATGAAGCGTCTCACTTCTGTTCATGATTTTCTGCTCATGGAACCAAAGAAACAAATTCGTTGTTTATGAAAATCTTTCAGATATTTGAAGGCAGTGGTTGTTTCAGCTTCTTCCTTTTTAAGAACTTTCTCCACTGTGTCTCATAAGGTTTTAGGATTCATCTTTTCTTTCTCTGGACACTTTTGTCATGCCTATTGTGGTACCCCAGGAATTTCCAGATAGTAATTGATATGTATGTGGTGCTTTATTTGTAAAGTGCTTTACATTTTATCTTACTTGAGCCTTATATAACACCTATATGAGGTGGCTATTACAGCTGTTATTGTCTCCATTTTATAGATAAGAAAAATGTGACTCAAGTGATTTGCCCATAGTCACACAGTGAGCATGCAGATTTGAATCCAGGGCTTTCCAACTTTGCTGTTTACAGTTCTGACTTGCCCTAAATCACTCCTAGTAAATAAGCAAAGAATTGCACCCACACTTACCCCCTCAGAGGTACAAGGAGTATTACTAGCTAGATCACACTGTTCCATGCTGAAGATCTACAAGGTAATTTCCTTCCCCCACCTGTAGAAACCAGCTTGCTAAGGTAAGCTATGAACACCATTGGTTCTTCACCAGGCATATCAGACTCACTGAGTTTGGTATTAGCCTTTCTGACTATAACCTTCAGTCAGTAGGGGACCCAGGATAGTCTTGTCCTTGCCCCTTTGACCTTCTGCCAGTCAGTCAAGTATCACACATTTCTTACTATGGGTCAGGCACCATGCCAGGTGTTGGGATGCCCCTGCAAAGATTGAAGCGACTGGTCTCTGCTCACAAGGAGTCAGCATCTGATCAGGGGAAGTAACAAGGACAGAGAGAGAACAAATACCCACTTAACTCACAGCAGAAAGGGAGGGGATGACTAAATTCAGGGAAGGTGGTGCTTGGTCAAGGCTTGAAAGAGGGATCCTAGGAGGAGTGAGGAGGCAATAGGGACAGGTGGTGGGCCTTGATTTTAGGCCCTAGGGAAGAGAAGACTTGGGGGACATAATCACTGTCCGCAAGTGGGCCCTTCATTTGAAAGAGGGTTTAGCCTTGTCCTACTCAGCCCAGAGCAGTGGGGGCTGGTCTTCAGGAGGTGGGCAGAGCTCCTTAAAGTCCTCTAAGGCTGACTGACCATTTGGATGCTATACAGGGACCTTTTTTTCAGCTACTGGTTGGACCAGGCCAATGAATATTTTTATTGGGGAGGAACCTCTGTGACAATCCCAGCATTTGTAGAAGCCCTGGGACTTCCTAACCTGCCCAAATTAGAGCTAGCTAGGTATCACAGTATCCAGTCTAGAGTTCAAAAGACCTGAGTTTAGATCTGACCTCAGAAGCTTCCTGGATTTGTGACTTCACTTAACTTCTCTGTTCCTCATTTTCAGCAACTGTGAAAGGAACATAATAACAGCACTTAACCTTTCAGGGTTGTCGTGAGGAAGCATGTGATGCAGTGCCTGACACATAGTAGGTGCTTCATAAATGCTTGTTTCCTTCCGTCTTCTCTCCCTAAAATCTGAGGGTCAGGGAAGGGCACTCACCTTTGAAGGAAGATTGTCTCTCTATCCATCAGCCTCTAAGAGTGGGCTGTGTCTGGAAAGAAATAGTATTTTACAAAGGAATGAGATGCCTCTTCCGGAAGTGCTCTAAAGAGAACATTCAGCCTGTCCTCTTGCCCTGGGACAGGAGCACATCTAGCTCGTTCTGAGTTAGACAGGTGGCTCTTATGTTTTTCAGGGCCTCATTTGAGTGGCCTTCCAGAGGCTCTAATCATAGGATTAGAGCACTTCATAGATAGTATTTGAGTCAAAAGGAGTCTAAAGAGATTGTCTCCTTCAGGCAGCTTAGGTACCATTACCCTTCCACCGATGAGGCAGCTAAAACCCAGGTTGTTAGGGAATGTGATATGCCAAGATTGCAAATCAAGTCACTTGTGGGCCCTAGAGGCTAGAACTCGGCTGGCCTGCTTCCTTGTGGATTACTCAGGCATTTCTGCCCTTCTGGACAGCCAGTACTTCATGAAAGTTCTTCATTCAGTCAAACTGTATCTCTTACTGCACTTTAAGCTTAGTTCTTTAGAGATGTGAATGAGTCAGTCACCATTCTCATTTAGCAGTCCTGGACTTTCTGCTTTCTGGCCCAGGGGACCTGGGGACAAAATTAAAAGGATATCTGTCCCCATATTCTTTCTTCCCAGAAGCTCAGTTGATAATTTAACTCTGCACACAGTGAAAATCCCAAGGTCTCCTAAGCCCTTGGACTGTGTCTAATACCCCTCTTTTTTTTCTCTTCTAGGAGCCCGTGGAGACCTCCCTGATGTGAACAGGCCTCTTCCCCCTCTGCCCCTCCTGGGATTGTCTAAGCACCCTGATTTCCCTGGGGAGAAACAGCAGGATTCTGGAGCCGAGACCATGTGACAGCATTGCCCTGCCCCACCATTCCCCCACCCCCGGCCTCTGCCGGTGCCAAGCCCAGGCCCTGGCCACGGCACCATGATGTTCCGAGACCAGGTTGGCATCCTCGCTGGCTGGTTCAAGGGCTGGAATGAGTGTGAGCAGACGGTAGCCTTGTTGTCACTGCTGAAGCGGGTCACCCGAACTCAGGCCCGATTTCTACAGCTTTGCCTGGAGCACTCCTTGGCAGACTGTAACGATATTCACCTTCTGGAGTCAGAGGCCAACAGTGCTGGTGAGTCTGCGTCCCCCCTTAGACCAAGGTCTGGCACAGACCTGGAGGTGAAGGAAGGGAAGCCAGAGAATCAGAGAGCTTCTTTGAGGTCATCCTTGTACTGGCTTCCATTTCTGGATTTTGGTGGGGTTTTTTTTCTGTGTCAAGTAACGTAGTCACAAAGAAGGTCTTGAACCCTGATTGTATGGTGAGAGCCTAGGAGACGGAAGCTGCATTTGTGCATTGCCATATCCCAGAAGCATTTGGAGTCTTCTTCTCTTCGGTGCAGTTCAGTTAAATCCACATTAAGTGCCTCCATTTGATAAGCTCTCATCCTGGGACCTGATTAATATTTCTAAGAGAGCTTGCGCCTGCCTTCAGGAGCTCCCTATCAGTGTAGGTAGAAAGAAGGCATGGGCACATCACCACAAAGTGGGACCAGAGGCTTTAGAACTCCAACAGACCTTGGGTGCTGTCTGGGCCAACCCCTCACTTTACAGATGAGGAAATGAAGGCCCAGTTTGTTTGGGCAACTTGTTGTGGTCACGCAGGGTCCTACAGAAGGATTCGATTCCTTTGTCCTGTGCCACTGGTACAAATCATTAAGGAAGACAGGAAAGGCGGGATGACCTCGGGAATGGGATTAGAAACAAGCAGAGAACATAGAGTCTCTCCACTGCTTGGGGAAGGACAGCATCATGGCCACTTAGATGAGGTTGTAGGAATGTGCTGAGAGGATAAGACCTCTTAGACTGCAGAGGTAAAGACCAGGGCTAAGGAGGGGTATGGGAATTGATGAGGAAGACAATTGGGGTCTGTCACGGAACTCATGAAGAGGATCGCTAGGCAGTAGGCTTGTGCTCCCAGGCCTGGGCACCTCAACTAAAGGATATTTTAGGATGGACTTCCGAGCTACCACTGAGGTGCCTTGCCTAGGGCCTCTACCAGCTAGCACCAGAGGTTGAGGAGATTGGTGTGCTGAGCCCAAAAGGCAACTGGCTCCTAGGCTTAGGCCCAAATAGAGGCTGGGCTCCCAGTGGAGATTTATTTATGGTCATGAGAAGGCATTAGAGGTTGAGGGGGAAGAACTTTACCTGATGAGGGGGCGGTGAACAACACTTAGCCATTCTGACCTGGAAGGAGGGGAGGGTCTCAAGTGAGTGGCCCTTTCTCTTGCCACCTGGTCTGCTCAGTCTAAACATTGAAGCTGGTGAACCCCAGGAAGGTCTGACCTTCTGAGGAGCTCATAGCTCTCCTCTTGACCTTTCCTGTTTCTCCTTCCTCTTGTTCCCCACCACCACACATGCCTCACTGGGCCCTAGATGCTGGGGCATTTGGGTTATTTAATGTGGAGAGGGAAGGCCCTAGTCAGACTAGTGTAGCTTCTGGCTTTGTTGAGGAGGGATGTAGTCCAGCCCTGTCCAGTTACCCCTAGAGCAAGTTCTGGAGACAAGGAGAAAGGGCTGGATAAAGTGTCTCCATCCCAGGGTGCTTGTGGACATCAGAAGGGATACTGGGGTAAAGCACTTTGTGAGCCTTAAAGCTCTCTGTCATTTGTCAATTTACCCTCTGGAGCAGTGGATAAAGGCTGGAATCAGGAAGACTCATCTTCCTGAGTTCAAATCTGGCCTCAGACACTTACCACCTGTGTGACCCTGGGCAAGTCACTAAACTCTCTGTAAAATGACCTGGAGAAGGTAATGGCAAATCGCTCCAGCATCTCTACCAAGAAAACTCCAAATGAGGTCACAAAGAGTCAGACATGACTGAAACAACTGAACTGTGTAATGAAGAGGCATCTCATATTTTACATTCTCCTTACTTACCTGAATGCCTCTGGGATGCAGAGGATTATTTGACATATTGGGGGTAACAAAAGAAATAATTCATCATTGGAAAGCCAGGACTTCTTCATAAAAAGGTAGCAGAGTCTGACCTGGGTAGTTAGTCAAAAGCTAGAGATGTGTTATTCTCAGTTAGCACTTGTGCCAAAGAGCAGAGGGCCAACTGGGGGCTGTGCTGGTTCAGGATGGAAGAGCCTGGAAGAGGCCAGGGTGGCTATGGTTTGTACCTGGGAGTGTAACCTGGACAAAAGCTGCCCGTAGAGAGCAAGGGGAGATAAGGATGCAAGCCTGAGTGGATTATTGGATTGTTGGAGGGCCTGGAATGTCATCCTGAGGAGACATGAAGCTGTGTCCTTCCCCTGGATTCCTAGCCTCCAACCCTCAGGCCAAAAGGCAAGAACCCCATGACCCTCTCTTGTATTTCCTATAGCAGCTAGCATGATGCTAGGCCATCACAGGCACTGGGGAATTAATTACTTGTTGGAGTCCATGAGTTTGCAGACTCGCCCTCAACTCTCAAGGATTTCACCTAGGAGGTCAAAATGTAGAGTGCACCTTGCCTGTGGCATTTTTCCTCAGTCAGAGGAGCCCCAGAGACTTTAAGTTTTACCCTTGAAATGGGAGTGTTGCCTCGTGCTCTGAAATTTCCCCTGACAGGGTCAGAGGGCACATTGGGAGGAATCCAGGGTGCTTCCTCTACAGGAGGGAAGTGGGGAGATTATGTGACCCACTTGGAGAACGTTACTGTTGGACCAGGTGTCCTTAACCTTTTTTTTTGTCAAGTGGGGCCCCCTTTAGTAGTCAATTAAAACCTGTGGATGTCTTATCAGAATCATATTTTTCAGTGGGGGGAACGGGAAGGGAAAAGGAATTTATATGGCACCTACTGTGTGCCAAGCACTGTGCTAAGAGCTTTACAGACTATTTCATTTGATCCTCACAGCAACTCTAAGAGGTAGGAACAATTGTAAGACCCATTTTACAAAGGAGGAAACTGAGGCAGGAGGGGGATGAAGTGACTGATGCAAGGCCACACATCTAGGAAGTGTCTTGGGTTGGATTTGAGCCCACGTCTTCCTGACTCTAAGCCCAGCACTCTGTCCACTGTACTATTGGCTATCTCTGAGCATAATATAAAGTCCATGGGATTACAAAGGTTTTATTAAAATACAGTTATCCAGCATAAAAGAACAATTTGTGGACTTCAGACTAAGAACCCCTTGGTTAGACTAAAGGTAAAGATCTATCTGGAGCTTTCTGTCTGTGAGTTTGGAACAGGAGCTATATCTACAGCTTGGAAGAAAGAGTTCCTGCAGGCTGACTCCAGTGCTCTGGAGGTGCTGAACTGTCCCTGTCTCCTAAGGAGCTCCCCTCAGGGACACTTCAGCCAACCTCTTTTTTTTGCCCTAGGGATGTGAGGTGGTTTCATAGCATCTTCTTGGAGATTTCTCAGGATCAGGGGTAGGGAGATGCAGGTGGTCTGAGGACCTGGGGGTTAATAGTTGCATCCTCCTTTTTTCTTCTCCCTACAATCATTCTGTCTTCCCTGTTACTCTCCGTCTAACTGTGAGTGAGTGACATAAATTTAGGCCTCGTTGGAGGGCCAGAGCCAGGCAGGCAAGGGTGGGGATGTCCCTGGCTCCAGTATGAGAGAGGAGCCTGGGGACAGATGAACTGGACTCCATTTCTTGTCTTTGAAACTCCCTGAGCAACACTCCCAGCATTCCTCCTGCCTATGTTGGGTTCTGTGAATCCAAGGCCATCCTTCCCCTCCCCCTCCCCCTTTTCAGAAACAAACAAACAAACCAATTAATTTCAAGATTAAGATTATTCTGCTTTCCTTCCTTCCTGCCCTACCTCACTCTGGCTCAGTCTGGGTGGGGAAACTGAGGTCAGGAAGGGGACAGTGAGTCACCAGATCAGGGATCTGACCCCAGTCCAGATCATCACCCCCACACAAACGCCATACACCCTGGGGTGGGGCTTGGGGAAACCTCATCTTTACTTTTTTCCCCTGTCAGTGAGCCCAGCAATGCTTCTTTCATGAGTTCCTTCATTCCAGTTCATTATACAAAAATGTGAGCCTCCCTCTTGGCCTATTTTCCCTCACTCCACCCTCTTCCCCCCGAAACAGCCATGGCCAGAGTGTGGGTAATGGGCAGTGCTCAGCCAAACCTGAGCCACCTCTGGCAGCTGCTCAATATGATTGCAACAGTAAGGGATATAAAAAAAGGTTTGGCCTCATCAGTGTCTCAAAGATAGATTTGGCCTCTGAAAGCTGCCAAGCCTCAGGGTCGTGCCCTACTTAGCTCTAGTTGGCCCTCCCCTTGCTGTTCCCACCTCTGTACGGGGCCTGCCCACTCACCATCCCTGCCAGGACCAGCCCTTCTCCCTATCTCAGTCATGCTCCCACCCCCTTCATCAGAAATACTGGCTACCAAGAACAGGTTTGTGGCTTAGTGAGGGATGGAGACAGAACACGGCTCTTCCCTCCCCTCCTCCCTCTATACCCTTGGGGTCAGAGTTGCTTGTTGTGCTTAGAGGGCCACAGTCACATCTGGTTTCAGTAAAATAATTTCCTATGAGATTCCCTTGCCACCACCATCACAAATCGGTGGGAGCTATCCAAGTAGGCTCTGCTCCCTTCCCAGGATAGGGCAAGGGCTAGCTAGGCTAGCATGTTGTATCCTCCATAGACACCCACAAACGAGATTTGCTTTTTTCTGGAATGGATGGGAGGAGTCCCTCAGAATAATGGGTGAGATTCCAGAATACATTGTCTTCTCTCCCCCACCACTGTGGACAGCCCCTTGAAATGTTAAGTTCACACATATTTATCATCTACTCTATTGAATGCCTAGTTTTGTGTAGATGACCCTGACAAGGACAGATTCCTACCCATTACCCATAGTCTTAGTGGGAGCTGCTTCTTTAGGGCTCAATCCAGGTTATGTGGAGTGGTTCCACCACCATCTCACTGTTTCTTAGGTATCTGCTGGCTCTGTGTCGTGTCCCACCCCCAAGGCTAGACTCTGTGTGTCAGAAACAACTCCTTCCTTTCTCCAGAACAGAACAAGGTCCCTCATTGAAGCTCATGCTTCACCCTTACTGACTTGTATCATGTCAAGGACTGGGTGGTGCACTGAGCACAGTGACTAGGACTTCCCTTGTCCAAGATACCTCTGCTCCTCTTGAGGTCTTAATAAATATCTGTGAGAATGGACTCAGGCTTGGGGGAAGAGTGAAGCCAGGCATGAGAACTTCCCTAACAGACTTGTCAGTGGTGAGGGAAGGCAGGGAGTGGGGAAGAGAGACTTAGGGAAGCCCCTGTCAGGATTCCATGACAGAATTTGCTTTGCACAAGTGTCTTAAGATCAGATAGAAGGACTGAGGTGTGAGAGACAAGGATTGGTGATGAAACAGACAAACCAGGGGTCACCTGTGCCCAGCCTCCAGTGTCTAGGGCTTGTCATTTGTCTCCAAGGCTTTATGACCATGAGGATGGAAGGGGAGGGGGTTTGGGAAGATAGAGATTGTGTAGGACTAGCTGGGGCTCAGAGGAGCTCCAGGAGAGAAGGGCTAGATGGGGAAGGCATCTCATCCTCTGACCCTTTGCTGCCTACTTAGCCGGGGCTCAGTCCTTTTGCCTGATAGATACTAAAAATAACCTTTGCTTTCACCCTTCTCCACAGTAAGGTCAAGGGTTAAGTAGGCTTAGGCCAAATAAAAGGACCTCATTAAGCCCCAGTGGTGGTGGTGTAGGGAGTAGAGGTTGCTGGGAGATCTGAGCTTCCAGTCCCCTCTCACACATTTACTGGCTGTGTGACTCCAGGCAGGTGTCTGAGCCTCCCCCTGGCCCCCACCCTCAGTTGTGAGAGACACGTGGTGTCATGAGTAAGGAGCTCATAGGGTGAACACGGAATGGAACTCAGAGTCCAGGAACGACTTGCTGGTATTGGCTATATAATCTTGGGCAGTTCTTAGGGTCTCAGTTTCCTCATCATACTCAATTACCTCCTTGGTCCCTTCTAAGCTCTAACTCTGTGGTCCATCATGGGTATCAGCTGGCCCCAAGAGATGATACAGGCTGACGAATGGAGGTGGTTCAGGAAGAATTTAAGTCCATTTCTGAATGACTGACCCCAGAGTTGTGGCCATGGAAAGTTCGTGGTATTTGAGGATAGCCCAGACCAAAAAACAGAATCTGTGCTTTTGTACCCCTTTGGTAAATTGCAGGACTGAGGTGTTGCTTGAGTGTGTTTCAGGTCACATGAGGTTCCAAGTAGCAGGTAATTACCCTAGCAGGTGGCAGGAAGAGAGTTGCAGAAAGACCGGCTCTTGAGAATTTACTGCAAGGGGCGATGTTTTGAGCCTCATTGGAAGAAAGACCAAGTCCAGAACTAGTTTGGATCCCCAGATGCCTGGAGACCAGGATACTTCTCTTCTGCAGATGCTGTCCTTTCTGGCAGAATACCATCCCCTCTCTGGGAGTGGTCACTTAGCATACAATTGGACATGCCTTGTGGGTTAGCCTGTTTGTGAATGGAAGGAGGCAGAACTGTAGTGAGAGGGTGGGTCATAGTTAACTCCTGCTTGTCTGCCTTGCCCTTCCTTGGTTCTCAGTAGTTCTGAATTAGTGTGTGACTACAGCTGCCTGGGATTCCCGTAGATGTGCTGGGGGCCCTTGGGGTCTTCGGGCCCAGAGCAACAGTTTTCCAGGCTCTTGTCTCTGTTTTCAGAAAAATATTAAGGGGAATATTGTTGACAGTGAAATGACATTTGCCCCTTTAATCAGGGGGACTCTAGTTTGCTAAATTTTTTTCAAAAGGAAATGGAGAAAAAACTGAAAGGAGGTATTCAGTCTGTCAACATTCCCAGTCCCCCCACTTCCCCGTTCTCCTCACTGTCCAGGGAGGGGCAGAGTCTCTTCCCCTAAGCAGCTTATAGTCCAGTGAGGAGATAGATCATACACGTGGAGAACTGGGCAGCGTAGGAGAGGTGGGGTAGCCAGGCTTCAGACCAGGACCAGGAGAAGACTCTGGAATTTCAGTTGCTCATAGAAGGTTGAGATCACTGTGGAGCAGCTGAGGTGAGATATGTGGAGGACAAGAGGGCACAGGAGAGCACTTCAGGAAGTGCTGAGCTGCCTCCTCTGAGGCTTTTGATAGGGGGTCATGGGAATGAAGCCATGGCAGGACAGAGAGAAGGACATCTGGGAGCTGTCTGGTGGAGCAGGAGAGGAAAAGGAGGCCCTGGGATGCACAGAAGAGACCTGAATTTGGAAACAGACACCTGGCTTGTAATCCTGACTGCTCCTGCTATCTGTGTGTCCTTGAGGAAATCACTCAGTTTCTCTGGGCCCGTCTCTTCATCTCAAAAATAAGGAGGTTGGATTGAATTATTTCTAGTCCCCTTCCAGAGTGAAAGCTATGATCTTGTAGTGTAAGCAGGTGCTTCTGAGGATGGAGACCTAGACTAATACAGGGAGGGAGGGGGAGCAAGAGAAAGATGTTCAAGGGTCAGGGCCCAGGATTCATAAAGGGGAAGTAACCTGGATGGGGCTTTGGGGGAGGAGGAGCGCAGATGTAACTGGGAATGAGAGGGACCCTGATGTGGAGCCAGAATCCAGATGAAGTCACCTTTCCCATCATTCTTCTTTACCCTAAGCCCTTCGCTCTGTGCAGACTGAGCTCTTCATTCTCTCCTGTTTGTCTTCTTCCCTCAGCCGTCATCAACCAATGGCAGCAAGAGTCCAAAGAGAAGGTAGTCTCCCTCCTGCTGTCCCATCTGCCCCTGCTCCAACCTGGTAACACAGAGGCCAAGTCCGAGTACATGAAGCTTCTGCAGAAGGTGCTGGCCTACTCCATTGAGAACAACGCCTTCATTGAGGAGAGTCGGCAATTGCTGTCTTATGCCCTCATCCACCCAGCTACCACATTGGAGGACCGAAACTCGCTAGCCCTCTGGCTCAGCCACCTAGAGGAACGGCTGGCTGGGGGCTTCCGCACCCGAGCTGAGACTGCCTACCACTCCCGCCAGGGCTCAGACGAGTGGGGTGGCCCTGGGGAGGCTGGCCCTGGGGAGCTAGGGCCCAGTTGGCAGGACAAGCCACCGAGAGAAAATGGACATGTGCCCTTCCACCCTTCTGGTGCGGTGCCATCCACCATCAACAGTATTGGGAGTAACGCTAACGCAGGTGAGGCCTGGCCCATAGATACCCTTTAGCAGCCGCAGGTGCAGGGCCTGAGCCTGAGCCAGGTGGGGAGTACTTTGGATACAGCTCCAGCTCTCAGATCTAGTTCGTAGAAATAGATGTCACAGACTGTTCAAATATGGTGGAATTTTAGAGACCTCAAGGCCATCCTCCTCACCTTCCAAATGAGAAACTGAGATTGATGGAGGGGAAGTGGTTTGCTTTCAGTCCCATGTGGTGGTGGCTGAGTGGAGCCTGGCAGTGTGGGTCATCTGCTCTTGTTAACTGCCAAGGGAGATAAGGGATCTTAGCATGGGCTGAGAAGACTCCCTGGATGTGCTTGAGCTGGGACACGAGGAATCCTGGGAGCAGAGAAGGCTTGGTGCAGGCAGAAATGAGTGGAGGGGTTTCTAGGGAGGACTTAAGACTGCATTAGCTAGGTTGAATCTAGATTGTAGAGGGCTGGGCCTTGAAGGTTAGGATGAGCAAGTTTGCCTTGATGCAGCAGGAAGTTAGAATCATATGTGGTTTTTTGAGCAGAGGAGTAATGTAGTAAAAGCAGTATTTAAGGAAAATTATCCTGTCAGATGTGCGGGATAAACTGGAGGTGGGAAAGAGACAGGAACTTGATGAAAAGTCGAATGCTCTCAGTGAGAGGATTTGTATTCTTTTTACTCTGCGGTCAGTCTTAGACCCTATGTAGGCGCAGTCTGTTGATTCCCATCTCTCACTTCCTTCCATCTTGGACTCGCTGCTCTAGACTTCCTTATTTCCTTCCTCCTCCTCCCCATCCTAAATGGTCCTGGGATCTGGGGAGGGAGGCAGGGAGGGACCTGTGCTCTGGGGGGCAGAGGAGGCAGGTGGAAGATGGGGGTAAAGGGTGTCAATACTTTGTTCTGAAGAGAGTTTTCCCTGCCAGTGTCAAGCATCTTCTCCCATGTTCCCATTCCGCTCCATTCAAGATCCTGGAAACCTTGCCCTCCCCTGGCCTGGGATCTGTCTAGCATCTTCCTCTTTGAGAGAACTCATTATGCCTGAGGGGGCAGAAGCCGGGAATAGGGGAGTCTGGACTTCAGGGTTCTCCTGCAGAGAAGGAAGATACAAAGGATGAGATGAAAGGGCCTGGAAAAAGGAGGCAAGGTTAGAATTTTATTCATAAAGAGAAAAGGCGGCAGCAGGTGCCTAGCAACAGTTCAGGCCTCTAACTTAGCACCAGGTTAGTGCTTTCATCTGCAGAGATGCTTGAGCACCAGGAAAAGGGGCTAGCCTGGTGTGTGAGGGCAGCCAGCTCCAGGCCCCGCTGCTGCGCCACCCCAAGGGCTATTGGGCATAAGGCTTCTGTGAGGTCTGCGGGGTCCAGTCCTCCCTCTGCCCTAGGCAAGTCACTTCCCCTTTCTCTGCCTTGATTTCCTCGTTTGGGACAAGGGGATAACAACACCTGGCCAGCCTGCAGTACAAGGGCTACAGTGAAGATCAAGTGTGATGCTGGATGGGAAAGGACTGTGGAGTGGACTGGAATAGCACCACTAGCGCTGTAGTGTGATTGCCTGGGGTGGGGGCTGGGCTTCCCAGCACCCAAGCTCTGGGAGGCTAACGCTCCCTCTCCCCACACTGCACTTCCTCCCTAGGCCTCCCCTGCCAAATCCACCCGAGCCCGCTGAAGCGGTCCATGTCACTCATCCCCACGAGCCCACAGGGTCCTGGTGAATGGCTGAGCCCAGAGGAACTAGGGGCAAGAGCATCCTTTGCCCCACCCGACCACGCGCCCCTCTCACCCCAGAGCAGTGTGGCTTCCTCAGGCAGTGAACAGACGGAGGAGCAGGGCTCCAGCCGGAACACTTTTCAGGAGGATGGTAGTGGGATGAAGGGTAAGCTGGAGGATGGCTGCTCCACTCTTGCTGTCCCCAGGGAAAGGAAGTGGAGTAAGCCCCCTGTCTTTATGTGGCCCACCCCACTCAGGCAGGCAGAATATCCAGAACCATGCAAGAGCTTTAGGAATTCTTTAAGAGAAACCCTGAGGAATGTCAGGGTTTTTATGGAACACATAAGATGGAAAGAAGCAAAGACTGGGCTCTTCAGAAGATATTGCCTTGAGAAAGACAGGTCTGAGTTTGTGGGGGAAAAGGCGGGGACTCAGAGGTAGAAATGGTCTTCCTGGCTCGAAAAGGCATAGTGGCAAAAAACCTCATCCCTCTGTCAGTCAGCCAGCTGTCTCTTAGGATGTCTTTCCTATGCACCAGGCCCTGTGCTCAGCTCTAATGGTAGAAGGGCAAAGGTTGAACAGTCTCTGCCCTCAGGGAGCTCCCATTCTATTGGAGAGATAACCATGTGCTTCCAGAGGCGTGCTCAAGATAAAAACCAAGTGGTGGTTTGGGGGTTGGGGGAGTGGTGTAGATTGTTGAAGATTCCAGGTAGTAGAAGCGATTCTTAAAGCAAAGTAGGGAGGGCTGCCATGACATGTGAGTCAGCCAGTGTAAAGGGGCAGACACAGGAGATGTGACACCTCGTCTTCTCCCCACCACAGATGTACCATTGTGGCTCAAGAGTCTTCGCTTACACAAGTATGCTGCCCTCTTCTCCCAGATGAGCTATGAGGAGATGATGACCCTGACTGAGCAGCATCTGGAATCTCAGGTGAGCTCCCTCAGTCTTCTCCAGAGCCCAAAGACAGAGCTCCTTTGACAGTCTAGGTCCATAGAACGTGATAGGAGGGTTACACTTAGAATGTCCTTGACCTCTGGCCAGAGCATCTGAAGGCATTTCATATGGAGCCCACCTCTGGGCTTCTGTGAACTGCCATCCCTGAGACCTTCCATCCTCCTTACACAGAACGTGACCAAAGGTGCCCGTCACAAGATTGCCCTGAGCATCCAGAAGCTACGTGAGAGGCAGAGTGTCCTCAAGTCCCTGGAGAAGGTGAAGACTCAGGGCATTTGGGAGGCCGATCAGCGGGATGGGTGTCACAATCTACTGGGTCAGCCCTGCCAGTGATGAGATGTGCCGCCTTCCCAGGGTTCTTCTTGTCTCCGTGCCTGATCCTTCATCAGCCTACTAGACAGTCTTGGGCTTGGTTTCTAAAGTCCTTCCAGTTTGGAGCCTCAGGTTGTCAAACTCAGCATTTTTTACAAGACTCAGGAGCCTGGGAGCCCTGGTCTTCCTCTCTGCTCAGTGCCCTGTAGGACTGCCCATCTGTTTCCAGCTTGGTATTTTATTAAGGATTTAGTATTCTGGGTAAGGCTGTGTATATAAGATAGTAAAAAGAACTGTGGGATTTGAGTTACAGGTTCTCTCTGGATCTCATTTGTCAAGTCGTCTAGCATTTATTAATTATATTGTGCTAATTGTAAAACAAGGAGGGAGCCGGAGCCCTTGCATACTTTTAAAAAGTATGTGGTTCTATGATGCTTGAGTTTCTTTCTCTCTCACCCTTGGCTCCTTTGGTGACTTCTTCTGAAACCCTTTCTGACTCCCCGTGTGTGCTCTCACCCCATCCTCAGGATGTGCTGGAAGGTGGGAACCTGAGAAATGCATTACAGGAGCTCCAGCAGATCATTGTCACACCTATTAAGGCCTACAGCATCCTTCAGGCAGCTGTGGTGGCTGCAGCCAAGGAGGGGGGAAGGGGGGAGCCGCCGCTGGGCGCCGAGCCTCCCCCAGCTCATCCAGGCCCAGAGAAGGCCCCTGAGGCCAAGGATTCCCCAGCAGAAAGCTATCCCCCACAGCCGGCCCCTGCCCCCAGTGACGGCAGTGAGTCAGCCACAGCCCCTGTCGCCGATGGAGACCTCCCTAGCCAGTTTACCCGAGTGATGGGCAAAGGTGAGCACCCTCTACTGGACACCAGCTAAGCTGCTAACCCTCACAAGCTCCAGGGCAAAGGCCAAAGGAGTAAGGTTGGGGGGCAGTGGGGAAAGGAGATGAAAACTGGGGCTTCAACTGCTGCTTAGACATGGGTGACTGAATCAGGTGCACTTACCGGGGCAGGGCTTGACTTGCACCTCCTCTTTGCATTGGTACTTGCCACTTAGCATTGAGGTGAATGGGTAGAGTCCTGGGGCTGGGGCTCACAGACTCGAAAGCAGGAATTTTGGCACAAGGTGGCAGCAACAGGAAGGAGCCACACAGACACAGACAGCCCTAGGCTGTTGCTGGGTGCAAGAGGAGCGGAGAGCCCTACTGGGCACTTCCTAGTGGATACACTAAATGCTGAGTTCTCTCAGACTCCCCTGCTGTCCTGCTGAAGGACCCCGCTGCTGTCAGGAGCCTCTCCCCAAGTCACAACTCTGAGAGGGTGGTGCAGGGAAGTACCAGGACCTGGCTCATCTCTTTCCCTTCCTCCCTCTCCCATCAGTGTGCACCCAGCTGCTGGTGTCCCGGCCAGATGAGGAAAACATTACCAGTTACCTCCAGCTCATCGAAAAGTGCCTGACACATGAGGTGAGTCCTCCCTCTTCTTCCTGGAAGATGAGGGGTTGGAGGGTTCCCCCCGCTTCTAGCCAGGCAGTTCTGAAAGAGAGTCCCTTCTGCCTGCTCCCCCTACCCCAGGCTTTCACCGAGACACAGAAGAAACGCCTGCTGTCCTGGAAGCAGCAGGTCCTCAAGCTGCTCCGAACCTTTCCCCGAAAAGCTGCCCTGGAGATGCAGAGCTATCGGCAGCAGCAGAAGGGGTAAGAGCTGAGGAAGGGCACATTGGGTATTGGCAGGATCCTTATTCCTCTCTGCTTCTGTGGAGGGTGCCCTGGCCCGGCTCCTATCATGCACTCTTTACAAGAGCAGTGGTTGATAACCTTATAGATCATTGAAGGTTTGCCAAGCTATTTACGGCATCCTCATTTCAACCTCCCAGCCATAGCCTTTTACTGTGAAGAGGCTAGTGAACACATAGCTGGAGTGCCTTCCTACTGAGCCTCCCAAACTGTGCCTTCTGTGTCTCTTCTTTCCTTTGCCAGGGTTGGACTTTTACCTTAGGATGGGGAGGTAGGATAAGGTTGGGCAGTCATTACTCTCACACACTTACCTTTCTGTTTTGACAGCTGGGCTTTTGGCTCCAACTCGCTCCCCATAGCTGGTTCTGTGGGGATGGGAGTGACTCGACGGGCCCAGCGGCAGTTCCAGATGCCCCCTCGGGCCCTGCCACCTAGCCGAATGGGCATCCTGAGCCCTGCAGGCATTGGGGGTGTCTCACCTCGGCATGCCCTCACCAGCCCTAGTCTTGGGGGGCAAGGACGACAGGTGGGTCAAGGTTAGGGCTGTGAGCTTGGGGAGGCAAGATGTTAGCTAGGGTGGAGGCCACCCACCTAGGTTCTGGAGAGGGGGTGTGATGGGCTCCGTAGAGAGAGAGTCCAGTGGGGAGTCCTGCAGAGAGGTAGGTGCTCCTCAGCCATCTCTTATCCCCTTATTGATACTATCTGTCCAACCTTCTCACACACAGAACCTGTGGTTTGCCAACCCTGGAGGCAGTAATAGCATGCCCAGCCAGAGCCGGAGCTCCGTGCAGCGAACCCACTCCCTCCCTGTGCATTCTTCCCCCCAGGCTCTCCTCATGTTCCCACCAGGTAAGGCTCCCTCTCCCTGGGGCCTTGTCTCTGGCTCACTCTTTTACCCCTGAGTTGGGGGATCAGTTCCCCTCGCTTCTTCCTTTGGTATTCTGCACTCTCATTCTCTGTGTGTTCATTCTGCATCTTGATCTTACTTGGTTCGTCTTCAGCATGTCAGTTTTAAACTATGGTGTAATTTATGTAAATTGAGGCCTGGACTTTTTGATCTTGGAGGTCCTTTTTTGACCTAAGATTCTGTGACTAAATATAAAGGAGAAGTAGACATGTGGACAAAAGGAGTGTACCACTGGACTTGATTTGATCCAAAGCTGTTAGTGAAGTTTCACATTAAAAGATAGATATTTCTTAATGAGTCATCTCCTGGAATTTGGGCCATATGGGCTGTGTTTACCATAATACTGATTGACTTAGAAATGGAAAAGAAATAGGGTAGAGAAGTGAGCCCTTCTCAGGTTAAAGTAGGACCTTTGAGGTCATAGTTAGGACGTCTGAGAGTGCCAGGAAGCATCGTGCCTCCGTGTGCCTCTGTGGGTTGTATCAGGCCCGTCCTGTCCATGGGCTTTTCTCAGCAGACATTGCAGTGCTTTGCCATTTCCTTCTCCGGTGGAGTAAGCAAACAGAGGTGAAGTGACTTGGCCGGAGTCACACCAAGCCTGGTGCTCTAACCACTGAGACATCCAGCTAACAGCATAAATAAATGAGCTAGAAAGAGTATGGTCAGGTGAAGTCTCCTAAGCTCATAGATGATATTTAGTGAGTTAAATGGTGAAAAGAAACAGGGATACTTCACAGGCTTGTGTGAGTGGAGAGAAAAGGTAAGTCACATTTCTCAGGACACAAGTTTGACTTCATGTACTTATCCACAGAGCTTAGTATAGTGCCTGTCACATAGTAGGTGCTTAATAAAGGTTGACATTGACTTAAAGCTGCACCGTGTGCAGTGCTGGGCTTTCTGCTGTCCACATTAAAAATTCAAAGTCCAGAATCTCACCAGAGTTTGGACCTTAGAGACACTGCCCCTTTGGCTGCAGTGTATATTCTCAGAAAGAGGATTGGGGATAGAACACGGAGCCTTTGGAAGTTTTCTTCTCACTTTTTGAGTTTGTATGATTTTTTGCTTTTCTGGAGCTGGACAAGGTCCCAGGAAGAGCCCTGTGATCACAGGCAAGCTCTGGATGTGGCCTGAAAGGCAGCTCCCTCACTCCCCAAAGATTCAGGCTGAGATGGGATGGGTCAGGGTTCTCCTAAACTCAGG
Source organism: Potorous gilbertii (assembly GCA_028658325.1). Lineage (NCBI taxonomy): Eukaryota > Metazoa > Chordata > Mammalia > Diprotodontia > Potoroidae > Potorous > Potorous gilbertii. The sequence continues at coordinate 22,596,316 of CM053771.1, forward strand.
AAGGGCTGTGGAAAGCGGAAATATTGACTTGTTACCCAACTCATGTGCACAGACTGTGAGGCCCGGGCATCGGAGGCTCTTCCCCATAGTAGGTGCTTGCTTGTTGAGCCAAGAACAAAACTCAGGTCAGCCCACTTTGCCCGGTGAGGAGTGGTCTTCATCTTTTCCACGAGCAAGGCTGACTTGGAACTAGAAGCATGGTCAGGAAGGGCTTTATGTGACAGATTGACAGTGGGTAAGTGGGGGAGGTTTGGGGCACACCATCTCACGGAAGACCTTGGAGACTTCATGCCAATCAGGCCATCTTGTCTCTGACTCCCCGTGGGCTGAGGGGCTTTCTCCCATCTCTGCTTGTCTCACCTCCGTTCTAGCCACAATCTATCTCTCCTTTGTTTCTGGTTCCTGGTGTCATCCTCCATGTCTTTCTCTTCTCTCTTCTCACACTTTTCCCCTTGCCTCTGTCCAGACTGCCAGGTGCCAGGCCCAGACCTGGAGATCAACCCTACGCTGGAGTCTCTCTGCCTCAGCATGACAGAGCACGCTTTGGGTGGTGAGAGCTTCCCTTTTCCCATCCCCTCCCCGGGCTCCTTTCTTGAGGTTATTCCCTGGGCCTTCCCCCCTCTTAGCCCACTGAACAGTTGGAGGCCCAGGCAGGAGGCTCAGGCACCAGGGCCACAGGTCTGGGGAGGGCTGGAAGCCCCAGCTCCACATCTTTCTTTCAGCTCCTGACTTCCTTGTTCCTCTCTCTCTCACCACAGATGGCACAGACAAAACCTCCACGATCTGATGTGAGCGAGAGTCCAGCGGACACGTCGTCTCCCTGGGGTGGGGAGCGGGGGCCGGTCCATCCCCCTCAGTGACAGAGGGTGGTGTTGGCTCAGTTATATGTTCTAATATTTTTCTACTTTATTATCCCTTTAACTCTGGTTTAATATTGATAGACAACATTCGCCCCCCTCCCCCCAGAAGCCCCACGTTGCTATGACGCAGGGTATAGCAGGGGATCTCTGCTGAGGGCCAGGAGAGCTGCCCTGGGTACCTCTTCTTTCCCCTGCTTCCTTTTTGGATGATGGCTTTCCCAGAACTCTGACTCCAAAGGAGGTCACCAGATTCCCCCTTCCCCCTTGAGGGGCCTGCCCAGGAGCAGCAGGGGCCACAGAGCACAGATCTGCCTGCTCTGGTCAACACTTTGTGGGAGGAGACAAAAGTCTTGTTTTCTTCCATCATTTCCCCTCTTTCTCACAGACACACACACATTGCCCCAAGGATGGGAGCCACCTCCCTCTCCCTCCCTCCCAGCCCCTTCCCAGAGTTTCCGTACGATTAATTTCTTAGGCCTATTTAAGACATATATTTATATAGTTCTTAGCGGTTTCTCTGTCTCTCTCTTTCAATCACACGCTCCCTTCCTCTCATTTTTAATCTCCTCATTGGGTCTCTCTGAGCCATGATGTGTGGAGGGAGGGTGACAGGGGAGGCAGAGGGTTTCGGGGATGGAACCAGGGGAGAGGGCAGCGCCTTCACCCCCCATCCTCCGTCCACCCCGCCCCCCCAGACTCCCCTCTACCCCCTGCCTAGCTCCTGGAGGCCCAGGGGGGAGGGAGGGCAGGGCAAATAGGTGGGGGAGCGGCTAGTGGGGTGAGAAAGTCTGTTGCCTTAATGTCCCCTCCATTCACACACACACCCCTTCTGTAGCCCCACCCTAACCAGGAGGTGAGAGACTGGAGGTGGGCAATGGAAGGGCTTTTCTTGAAGTTTTTTTCCTTTTCTTCTAACCCTCTCCCCTGCTCTGTCGTGACCTCACTGAAGTGGAACACTACATCATAGCCTAGAGTCCCATCCCCCGCTTGGGGCAGCTGGAGGGGAGATGTCCTCCCCCTCCCCCTCAGGTGGGCCCACCCTGCCCCTCTCTGCTGGGACTCTCTCAAGCTTTTCACACAGAAAAGGAAAAAAAATGTTATTTTTAGATACATTTTATGAATAACTTTTGTTATGACTATGGCTGGTAACCATTACGTATGTTATTAAAGAAACAAAATGTTGGAAAAAAAAAACCAAAAACCCCCCCAAAAAACCTCCTGGCCCCTCTCCCTTCTTCCCAACAGTCACCCAGTCTGGTGCCCCTGGCTCCACTTTCCCTTCTCAGCTCCTGGTCTATTCCTCTTCCTGCCCTTCTTTTTTGCCCAGGGAGGGAGGGGGGCAGGGAATCCCAGGAGCCTCATCTCCAGGGGGGCCTCCCCACACCCTGGCTGGGGGAAGGGGTGGGGAGGGGCTCGGGTTTATTTATGTACCTCTTGCACTCATCAACCTATGCAAGCCCCTCTCCCCCATCCCCTCCATATTGCTGTGCCTTTGCCTGTCCCCCATCTCCTAGGGGACACCACGATTTGGAATCAGCAGAATGGTGTTTTGTGGGGTAAGGGTTCCTGTCCACTCTAGGTTACCCCCCGGCCCCCATCCCCAGCCAGGTCCTATCCATCAGTCTGGTAGGCATGAGCCGGCTCAGTCTACCAGTGAGGACCTCCCTATTGGAAGGGGGTGGGGACCCCCAGAGAGGAGAAAACCATCCTCTCCCACCCTCCAGCCTGACACCAGAGTGTGTGGGACGCAGGCGGCCCCCACCCCGACGGGCAGGACCCAGTCCCCCGTCCCCTATTTTCCCTCCATCCCGGGCCCTCCATGGTTTCAGCACCCCCATCTTTCCCCAGCCCCACTGGCAGAAGCAGCTTTGAGTAACTGTACACAGTTTTTCTCTCTGTTGGAGAAAACACATTTGTTGGAGTTTCACTTGTTTAATGGTCCGGGCTTATTTTGGAAAAAAAATTCTGACCTTTGTTATAATACATTTAATGAAAACCCAAAATTCCTCTGACCCAATCTTTGGCCGCCTTGCTTCTTGTGACGGGGACCCCTTGGGGGAGGTTGGGGGAGAAGGGGGTGTTTGTGCTCAAGTTCTCCCCTCCCTATCTGGAAGGCAGGAAGAGATTGGGCCCACTGTCCCAGCTCCCCTCGTTGGGGGAGGGAGAACTGTTGGGATAAAGGTAATTGATTCCTGGCTTTCAACTTGTAAACATATTGCCTTTATTAACAGCAAAAGTTTAAAAAAAAAAAAAAAGGTTTATCTTTTGTCCTGAGAATGGTGCCTGAGCTGGAGAGGCCCAGCCCTGCTGGCTGTCGGGTGGCCTGTGATGGCCACTGATCCTCAGTCACTGTCGCTGGCCTCCTCACTGGAGTCAGAAGCGCCCCCCTCGCTACCATCCTCTTGAGCTGAGTGGTCACTGGCACTAAGAAAAGCCGGGCTGGGGCTGCGCCGCCCAGGTCCAGCCTCACTGCCGCTCTCCTCATCCTCATCCTCCCCACTGCCCCCAGCTCGGCCTCCCCCATCCTCGTCCTCCTCCTCATCCTCCTCATCATCCTCTGAGTCAGCATCGCTCCCGAAGATCTCCTCCTTGTCCCGGGCTGCCCGGGCCTCATCTTCACTGCTCTCCTCTGCCTCCTCCTCGGCGCTCATGCTCTTGTCGCTCTCCTTCTCCTCTCCCCGCTCACTTTCGCTTCCTGATCGCTCCTCTTCCTCCTCCTCACTTGCCTCCTTCTCACTGCCGCTTCCCTTCTCCCGCTCTTCATCTGAGGGAGGGGTGGAGGGAAAGGGTGTTGGTGCCACTCTTCCTGCCAGGCAGGTGCCCAAGCCCATGGGCACGTGCCCAGAGCACTCACCGGAGCCTGGGGCTTCTTTTTCCAGCTCCAGGTCCTCTTCCTCCTCTTCCTCTGGCTCATGGTTCTCCAGCTGGGCCTTCCGAGCTTCCTACAGTGGGGAAATAGGAAAAGCTCTCAGGAGCTCCCCCCTCCCCCTAACCCTGTGGGCACCCTGCCACCTCGGCCCTTACCTGGGCCTCCAGCTCCTTCTCATTCATGTCTCGGTGTTTGACCACCAGTAAGGCATTGGTGCCGGACTGCACTCCAGCCTTGGCCCGACGTTTACTGAGGCGGACCCTACAGGGAGGCCAAAAAAGAGGGTCAGGGACCCGGCCTGAGGCCAGACCAAGGCCAGGACACACACGGGCAGAGGGGAGTGAGGCTGGCACCACACACCTGGTTTCCAACTCGTTGTAATAGACACCGTCACCTTCTCGGAAGATGAAGAAGTAGTTTTCTTCATAGCCCTTGCTAGCCTTGTTCTTCACATTCCAGTTGTATTCCCTTGCAATCTTATAATCATAGCTGTGTTGGAATGGCCAGAGAGGGGTCAGCCCTTCCCTGGCCAGTTCCCGCCTCCTGGTCCTGTGACCCTCTGTCCTGCCACTTACACATCGTCTGGTGCGTAGTCCATCTCCTCTTCCTGATCACGTTTACGCTTCCTCATGGTCTCTTCCACGGGCAGAAAGTAGGCCACAAACTGGTTGCCTTCCTCATCCATCATTCCCCTGGAGGGGGGAGAGAGGGAGAGTGTTGGAAGGGAAAAATGGACAGCACCAGGGAAGGCACCACCATTTACCTAGACTTGCCTGATCATGGCTTGAGACATCATCTCCAGGGCAGCAGAACCACTGGTATCCTTGGGGGCTGGGTCTGAGTCAAAGATCACTTGGGCACAGGGATTGATCCACATCTGGGAAGAGATGGGCAAGGGGGCTCAGAGCAGGCCAAGAGACCCTGCATCTTAACCTCCCGCCTCCAGATTCTCTCAGGCTAACCTTGAAGTCTGGGAAAACAGGCATCACCTCCACTGGTGTCACCCTTGGCTTGCTATAGTGTTGAGAAATCTGAAGAGCAGAGAAGCCATGAAAATGGGACTCTGAAGATCATCCTCCCCCTCTAGAGTCAGCTCCTTGCCTTTGTCCCCCATTACCGACTTCTGGGCATCCTCAAAAGTCTTCTCAATGGCTGTGATCTGGCTGTCACGATCTTTGTAGATCTCCTCCTCCGTGAACTGCTGCTTCACTGACACCCCAATCCTAGGAGAGAAAAATGAGCCCATGAAATGGAGAGCATGGATCTCCCACCCACCCATGGCCCCTCTTCCCCATCACCACTTACTTCACTTCAGGCTTCTCATTAGAGACACCATATCGGTTGAACTCTGTAGAGATGTATTCTGTCTTTCTCATCCAGGGAACCACTTTTGCATGCTGTTGGGACCTGGGGGGAAGAGAAGCCAGGAGGTGTTTCAAGAATCCCTTGCAGTCAGACCTTCCCTTGACAGCTGAACTGAACGCCCTCTCCCCGCAACCCCCTCAAAAAACTCACCTTTTGGAGCTGGTTGGAGCCTGGATTTCTTCTTCAAGTAATTTCTCATCTGCTGGATCTAGAAGAACTGGAACAAGTTGGATTGTGAGGGGGTGCGGGGTTCTGGCCTGACACAGGCTGCTCAAATCTTTCTCCATCTCCCCCCAGGGCCTCACCATTAGGGTCGATTCTGTAGGTGTCAGGGTTAATGAGATCAATGGTGACGCCAAGGTCTGGCTCAGTGAGCAAGTCATGTTTGTGCTGCTTTTCCAGAGATGTTGCCTTATACTGGACAAACCTGGGGGAGGGAAGGTGTGTGAGGGCAGCCTTTTTCCTAGAGGAAGGGACTGGAGTCTTCTGGGTCTCTCTTGTCTTCCCCCTAACAGAGGACTCTCGACCGTTGGCATCCCGGGAGACACCCCCAGCCCTTTGCGGAGAGGGCGAGGACCCAAGTCCTTCCGGACCTGGATCAGTAGCCTGTCGCTGTCCAGGGATTCAGGGTCTCGGAAGCCCTGGAGGGGAAGCAGACAGGGCCATACTCACCTGTTCTGGTCAAAGGGGTAGGTGATGAACTTGGGATCAAAAGGGATGTCCGGAAGACTGTTACAGTACTTAACTCGACAGACCACACCAGACCTGGGAGCAAACGATTCATAACGGGGGCACTCTCCGGTAGCCCGCACCGGACCCGCCAGCACAGATGCGGGTCGGCCCCCCTCCACACCCCCCACGAGGACACACGCAGGTCAGCCCGGGCCCCCCCATCCCGGCACTCACCTCTCCGGCAGAGTCCTATGAGAGTTGGGTCTGGGGGGACACAAGGATTCAGGTCATTGCCCCACGTGGTGACACCTGCCCCTTCCCAAGCCCGGCCCCCCCCCCGAGGCAGGAGCCCCTCTACAGAGTCCAAGGGATGCGATCCAAAGTGCTGACTGCGCTATGGCCTTCGGAAACCTCTTAAGAGAGGAAGAGGAAAGAAACGCAGGGGCCCCCATTCGGGAGGAGGGGTAGCAGTTCAGGATGGTCCCGACTCAGTGACGTCACCGAGAACCAGGGGTGCGCTTACGTCACGGGGAGGGACGGGGACGTCTGGAGCGCTCTGCTACCCCGCCGCTGCGGGGGCCCCTGGAGTGGGGGGCGGTTCCTAAAAAGGGGGGCCGCGGCGCTCGCTCACCTGTGGCCGTCTTCCCGTTGCGCCTGGGTCTGGATGGTAGGCGCCATGACGGCAAGGAAGAAGACTACTAGTCGCGAAGCGGGACAGGCTCGGCCTACGAGCCACGCAGGCGGCTCTCCAGGCAACCCTGCGGGCCGCTCCGCCTCCCGGCCTCCCTGGCGGCGGCGGCAACGAGGACCCCGCGGGACTCCAGGGCCAAACTACCGACCGCGGGCGAAATGCCTTCTGGGAAACGTAGTTCGGGTTTAATTTTTTTTTATCGGCGGCGGATTGGCCACAGTGGGAAGAGGCGGACTTTTAAGGAGGAAGAAGCTCGTGATTGGTCAGTTGTGCACGGACTCGGAATGACTGAGAGGGAAGAGGCGGCCCAAATGCAACCTCGGAGTTTGGGATTGCTCAGTTAACCAAGGCAACACCGGAATGTGACGCACATCCGCGATCGCCTTGAGTGACCGAGGCTGTGACCAACAGGAGGCAGTGGATTAAAGGAAGAAAAGATGGCGGCCCCGCCACCAGCGCAGTCGGCGCAGCAGCCTCCGCAACCGCCTACGGCGGGAGTCTCCGGCCCGGGATCGGCTGGTGCCTCGGTTCCGGGGCCTCCGCCGGCTCAGGGTCCGCAGCAGCAGCAGCAGACTCCCTCGGCACAACTTGTAGCGGCCTCACAGATTCAGGCGGCGCAGAGCGGCCTCCTGCAGCAGCAACAACAGGACTTCGATCCTGTGCAGCGTTACAAGCTTCTGATTCCTCAGCTCAAAGAGAGCCTACAGGTGATTGGCCCCCAACCCCGAGGGAGGTGGGTCCAGACACGACGCGGGGGCGGCAATTGGTGGATGGGCAGTCGAGGGGGCGGGACTCGGCAAAGAGGCTGGGGCTGGATGTTTGAGGACGCTAACCCTGGGATTGGCGGCGAACCAGGGAGGAGGAGGGTCTAAAAGAGCGCCGGAGCCTGGGACTGGAGGAATGAGTAGGCTTGAGCGGCCGCCCCCACGGATCTGCGCATGCGGACTGGGAGAGGTCTAGTAAGGCTGGTTTAGGGGGGAGGGGCGCAGGTCGTGGGCGGCACGTGGTTGAGAAGGTAGAGTAGGAGGATGTCAGGCTCAATGATTGGCCCGATGGTTATGGAGGAGGCGGTGCCTGGAGCTTCATAGTTGGACACCCTGAAACTGTCGGGGAGGGGGGGAGTTGATTCTGCTCTGGCCCAGCCACTGCCGGACACGACCCCCGCCCTTTTCTCCATTCCATCCCAGAACCTGATGAAGGTGGCTGCCCAGAACCTGGTTCAGAATACCAACATCGACAATGGCCAGTGAGTATCTGAGGGCTTGGTACCGCCCTCCAAGCCCCGCCCCTCCCCTAGGCCATGCTCCGCCCCCTGGACCACGCCCTGCCCTTAGCAAGGATCCCCAGGGTCTGCACTTTTCTGCAGGGGGTCCTTGTCCCTGGAGGCCGGAGCTCCCCCTTTTCAGCCACTCCTTCTGTTCCATTCTCGGCAGAAAGAGCAGCGAGGGCGGGCTGCAGCGCTTCGACAAGAGCCTGGAAGAGTTTTATGCCCTCTGTGACCAGCTGGAGCTGTGCCTGGTAATATTCTCCCTGCCCCCGAGGGGCTTCCTTCTCTTGGGGTCTCCTTGGACTCCAGCAGGGTTTGGGCTTTTTTAACTCCAGTCAAGGGGAAAGCCTGATCATACAGCATCCAAGGATTCCAAAAGGGGGCATCCCTGCAAAGACACTCACCTGGGGAGGGACCTAGTCAGAGCCCAAAGATATGGATGGGGCTGCTCTGAGAGACCAAAACTAGGAAAACTCTTGAGCTGGACTTGGGCCAGGTAGGATGGCCTTGACTGGGGCCAAGGATGGAGCTGGTATGAAAGGAAGTTGAGTCCAGATGGAGTGCAGGATGAGAAGAAGAGGCCAGGGCTGAAGCAGGGTGGAATGAAATCAGTGCTGGGATGGGGAGCATCACAGGATTATGGCTCTAGAAGGGACTGTAGAGGTCCTCAAGTGCATTTTACAGATATGGAAACTGAGGCCCAGAGAGGGGAAGTGATTTGCCCTTGGTCACACATGCAGTAAATGACATCGCTGGGATTTGATCCCAGGACCTCTGACTCCAAATCCTTGATACTTGCTCCCTCAAGGAAGGCCAGAACTGAGGCAGGTCAGTAGGAAATGAATCCAGGGTTGGGATGGGGATAGGGCTGAGGGCCAGGGCAGGTACAGAAGGAGAGAGGAAGCCAGGGAAGGAAGAGGAGGGCAATGGGGCCAGTGTCCTAGCAACCCTCAGTGTCTCCAGCCCCCTCACTCCCCACTTGGGCTTTGACAGTTTTAGAATAGCATTTGTCATACTGACTTTGGAGAACTCCCTCTATCAGTGGTGGCAAGCACTTTTTTCTCTGCAACTTGAGAGTCTTGGGGAATGCATTATATTCCATGATCATCCATATGTACACAGATGCTTCTCAGTTCTATTTATCTAGGCTCTGACCTCTCCCCATCAGAATCTGTTCAGCGGACATCTTTGAACTGGATGTCCTATAGACATTTCCAACTCATCACATGCCAAGCCAAATGACTTGTCTTCTCCCCCAAACTCTCCCACTTTCCATACATTCCCATCACTGTCCAGGCCACTGCCAGACTCCAAACAGAAGCATCATCTACAGATCTCAACCAACCCCCCTACATCTAATCCATTGCTGAGACCTGTCAGTTCTATCTTCCCAACATCTCTGGGATCTGCCCCTTGTTTCTTCTGCCACTGCCACCTCTCTAGTGCAGACCCTTATCCCCTCATGCCTGGGTCTCCCCCTGTGCAGTTCATCCTCCACGCAAATGATCTTCCTAAATCACAAGGCTCACCAGATTACCCCTCTCTTCAGTACACTCTAGTGGCTTCCTCTTACCTCCACAATAAAATAACCTCTGGTCTTTAAAGCACTTGGTAACAGGCCCCCTTCAACCTCTCCAGTATCCTTACACTCCCCTCCACAAACTCAGTGATTGAACTACACTGGCTTCCTTGCTGTTCCTCCAACTAGACACTCCATCTCCAGATTCCAGGCATTGTTTTTGACTGTGCCTTCTTCCAGAAATGCCCTTTCTCCTCTGCTCTCTGGCATCTTCCAGTTCCAGTTAAAATCACATTTTCTTTAGAGAACCTTTCCTGATCTCCTTTAAAGTCTGCATCTTCCCTCTGTTGATTATTTCAATTTACCCTGTATACATCCTGCATATATCAGTTGTTTCCACCTTGTGAATTTATTTCCTTTTTTGTGTGTCTCCAATGCCAAGTTCATAGTAAGGGCTTAATAAATGCTAATTGAATGTGTCTCTTGTAAACACATTTGAAGCAGAGGGATATACACACAGAGTAAAGGTAAAAAGCTGGAGCAGAATCTATTATGCTTCAGCTGAAGTAAAAAAAAAAAAGCAGGGGTAGCAATCCTGATGTCAGAGAAAGCAAAGGCAAATTAGATCTAATTAAGGGATAAGGAAGGAAACTACATCCTGCTAAAAGGTACCACAGACAATGAAATAATATCATTACTAAACATATGTACAACAAGTAGTATAGCATCTCAACTCTTAGAGAAGTTAAGGGAGTTACAGGAAGAAACAGACAGCAAAACTATACTAGTGGAAGACCTCAACCTCCCCCTCTCTGAACTAAATAAGTCTAACCACAAAAGAAACAAGACAGAAGACTTATTTTCATCACTAACAAATTTTATCTTACTAAGTTTGGCTCAACTCATCAAGATACTTTTTGGATACTGACTCTGTGCTAATTTTGTATGTAATGTTCATAGCATTTGCGATAACACCAGTAACTGTAACAATAATGGCGGTAAAGGCAAGCATTTATAGCACTCTTAAAAAAATGCGAGTTGATTTGAATTGACCCAGGGCCCTGAAAAGTTACTTACCCAGGGTCACACAACACTATACGTCTAGGCGTATCTTGAATCCAGGTCTTCCTAGATTACAGTGGGCCCTCTAAGTTATTATGCCAAAATTCCACTGTACTATTGGCAGTAGAAGAACCTGGAATCCAGCCCCAGCTCTTCAGTGACTAGGAAGCACTGTGTTCAGTTATTTTTCAGTCAGGTTCAACTCTTTGACTCCATCTTGGGGCTTTCTTGGCAAAGATGCTAAGGTGGTTTGCCATTTCCTTTCCCAGCTCATTTTACAGAGGCAAACAGGGTTAAGTGACTTGCTCAGGGTCACCGAGACAGTAAGTGTTTGGGATCGCATTTGAACTCAGGTAGAGGAGTCTTCCTGACTCCAGGCCCAGCAGCTCCATACACTATGGTGCTATCTGGTGGCCCCTAGCAAGCAGTGTGACCTGGTACAAATCCCTTGGCCTCTTTTTACCTCAGTTTAACCACCTGGAAAATGAAGAGTTGAACACTTAGTAGGCTCCCATTTTCTCCTCTTACATCCTATTTTCTCGGATCATCTTTAACATGTGGAACATTTTCTCCTAAGTCTTTGCCTGGGTCTATCTTGTCAAGTTCTGTGCCCCTGTGTGTCCCTCTAAGTGTGAGTCTTTGTCTCCCTGTGGCATTTAGGCTCTCGTTTGTCTAACCACGGTTTTCTTTTTAAATTCTGTTTTTCCTTTTACTATAGGTTATTGATGACTTCATTTTCCTTCCCTTTTTGTGCTTTGAAAACAGGATGTTTTTATCATTCAGCTGAAAGATTCAGCTCTGATATTTACTGGATGGTTCCCACTGTATCCCTGGCACTGTGGTAAAGCTTTGTTCATTCTAAGTGGGGGAAACAGTATCTTGGAGAATGGACCCACAGGGGAGTTTTGGTCTGCAGAGTCCAAGGGATGGGGTGGGGGGGTGGGGGCTGGTCCTTTGTGGTACTTTTTCAGTCTCAGTTTCTAGATTTAAATACTGAGGTAGTAAGGGAAGCCAGGCAGCTGGGATTGCCATAGCACACAGAGCTCTGGGCCTGGAGTCCAGAGGAATCATTTTCCTAAGTTCAAATCTGATCTCAGACCCCTGCTACCTGTGTGACCCAGGGCAAGTCACTTTACCGTGTTTGCTCCTGTAAAATGAGCTGGAAAAGGAAATGGTGAAAACAGTATCTCTGGCAAGAAAACTTCAAATGAGGTCAGGAAGAGTGGGAAACAACCGAGTGGCAAAGGGTGGGGTGTGGGCCTCACGGGGGCCCCGGGTCGGGTCCTAGAGGTTCCCCAGCTGTGGCCCAGGCTTCCTCGGTGGGTCTGGTGAATTTCCCTCCTGGGACCAGGGAGGCAGCCCTGCCCTGGAATGGCCCGGCTCTTTCCCGGCTCTCGCGGCCTTCACGGGGCTCACTCGCTCCTCCGCCCCTCCCGCACTCTCCCCGCAGCGCCTGGCCTACGAGTGCCTGTCCCAGAGCTACGACAGTGCCAAACACTCGCCCACGCTAGTGCCCACGGCCACCAAGCCGGACGCGGTGCAGGCCGAGAGCCTGCCCTACCCGCAGTACCTGAGCATGATCAAGGCCCAGATCGGCTGCGCCAAGGACATCCACAACGCCCTGCTGGAGTGCTCCAACAAGGTCACGGGCAAGGTGCCGGCCCCGGGTGGGCTCTGACCACGCGGGCACCTGGGGCCCCGACGGCTCTGCCGGGGTCTGGGCTGCTGGGGGGGACGGAAAGGACGGGGCTTGGCTTTTTTAATTAAAGGTTCCCAAATTATGGCTTGTTCTCCTTTCTGCCGCTGCATTTCCGGGGCCTGAGCCCAGGGCGAGGGAGGACGGGGTGCCCTGCCCCAGCCTGCCCAAGGCTGACCTTCTGGCCTGGACAAAGGCGCAGTCCCGCCTCGTGGAGGCCAGGGGGCGCCAGAGGACGGCCATCTGTTGGGGGCCCCGCCCATCTGGTATCTGCATCTGCGCCTGCGCCTTCTCGGGGGTAGGGGTGGGAAGGTGGGGGGAGGACAACAGAGTCTGAAAGCCTTGTCAGTTACACCCAACTTTTCCTCCCTTCCCTGCCCCCTCCCGTCTCTCTTCCCGGAACCGTCTCTTTCTGCCTGGATCTCTCTGCTTGGGACTGAATCCTGTTTAGATCTCTCTTTTCCTGGGACTGTCTCTGTCTTTTCCTGAGACTATCAGCCTGGTCAGTCTGTCTCAAGACCCTGGAATTCTGGCTGGATCTCTCTGCCTGGACTGTCTCTGGCTGGACCACGGTTTCCCTGTCCCGGGATCTATGTGTCTGAGTCCTTGTCCTCTGCCTGCGACTGTCTCTGACTGGGTCTCTCTGAGTTTGACTTTCTCTGCTCCGACCTCTGTCTGCCTCGAACTGTCTCTGACAGGATCTTTCGGTCTTTCCCCCTAGCCAGCTCTGTCTCTGGATGTAGCTAAGGCTCTTGCTGTCTTTGTCAGGAGGGTATCTCGGGTCCTGGATCTCTGTTCTCTCTCTGACTGGATCACTCCTCTCCCCTCCCCTTCCATCTCCTTTCACCAGGAAAATTGGGACAAGGATAAGTAAGGAGGAGCTCTAGGGTGAAAGCCTGGATCCTTGAGAGGGAAGGAAGGGGAGGGGAGGGGAAGGGCTCTTGGGTCCTAGCCAGACCAGCTTTGCTGACACAGCTCCTGACTCACCCCAGGCTCCCAAGAGGAGGGAGGAAATCCCCCAGTTATATAATCACAACTGCTGCACCCCCAGTGCATATACCTGATCTTGGGCTAACCCTGGACACTGGCTTTCCAGAGTAAGGGCTAAAGGCTGGATGCTTGAATAGGGAATGGAGGAGGGCCGAAGGCAGAAGAGGATCACTGTTGGGAAAAGGAGGGTACCTCTGCTGGGGTTTCTAAGAAGGATTCCTATAGGAGGTTCCTTGTGATCCTGGGCAAACTTGCACTTTCCTCCTCAGCCTTCGGTTTTCTCTTGTCTAATGAGAGGGTCTTGGCCTAAATGACGTCTAAGATTCCTTTTAGGTCCCGTGATTCCAGGACCCTGAAAAGGGAAGGGTGTCCCAGACTGGGGTGAGGGGGTGGGGAGGAGGCTTTGGTGAGAACATGCAGGGAAAAGGGAGCTGTGACGCCAATCTCAAGTCAATCACCCTAACCTCCCAGTTTGGGGAAGCCTCCCTGCCCGATGCTGGAGAAGGACCAGGACCCAGGGAGGGTAGGCACGGATTATGGATTTAGCCGTCCTCATCTTTACATTTCTCTTGATGCTGACCCTTCAGGCTGTCTGAGAGGCCCGAGAGTGGGGGAAGAGTTTCGGGCCTCTCATCTTCCTCCTCCCCTTGGGCTTGCCTGCGTCATCAGCTGATTGTGCAAGGGGGGTGGGGCCTGGACACCAGGGTCCAGCGTATTTTTAGCCCCAAAGGAGAAGTGAGAAGGGCGGAGCAGGGTCCTGCAACTGTGCCCTTGGTGGGTGGGGAGGGGAGGTGGCCTGACCTAGCCTCTCCGGGAACATCTGGGATCCAGCTGTGGTCAGCCCCTAGGGGAGGGTCCATGCCCTTCTGCCAGGCCTGGGAAATTCCTCTGGCCCCTTAGCCAGGGGTGGGGAGGACACCCAGACTAGGACACTTTGTCCTTTCCCCCTGCCTGTGGGGGGAACACATTCAGTCACGAGGCAGAGATGTCACTGGGCACCACCAGAACCCCTCAAAGGCAGGAAGACCCAAAGGGTCTTGGGGTGACACACAAAACATCCCCTCCTCCTCCCAGGACAATCCCATGGGGGCACACACACACAATCTCATCTGAAAGCTACAGTGAGACACAATCTGTCACCTTGCCCTGTATGTTCCTGAGTTGTCTGACACACTTAGAAGGCTGCAATCAGATCATCAGTCACTCTTGTCTTTCTCTTTTCTCTCTCTCTCTGTTTCTCTCTCTCTTTCTGTTCCCATCTCTGTCTCTGTGTCTGTCTGTCTCTTTCTCAATCTCTCATTCTCTCAGGCCTTGGTGGTTTCCGGTCCTGGCCTCCCTCTCCCATGTTGTTCTGGAAACTCTGCCCACCTTCTGGGCCGGAAACTTGATGATATTTTTAGATCCGCCAATTTCCGTCCCCTTCCCCTCCCCCTCCCCCTTCCCCATCCCAGAGGCCCTGGCCCCCAGTCCCACCCTTTCCCCAACCTCATTCCAGAGGGGATTCCCGACAACTGTGACTGCCAGACTTCCCAAAATTGGGATTTTCCCTCTCACAGCTCCAAACACCTAACTTCCTGGCCTAGGAAGCAGAGGCTACCTGGGGCTTTAAGCATTCACAGGTCAGAGGAAGCCAATGTGGCTGAGGAGACTATGAGCCAACTCAAGTCAACAACAAACATCTACTATGTGCCTAGCACTGTGCCAAGTGAAGAGACAAAAAGCTTTTAATCCTACATTCCACAAAGAAGGTGAGGATGCTCCCAATTCAATCAAACATTAAGTGCTTACTGTATACACATTTCTATGCTGAAAACATCAGGACTGGCTTGAGGTAGAAAGTGAGAGGAGGGTCCCCTCATAAGAAAGGGAAGGAATTTCAGGAGATATTGGGAAGGTGAGTAGATCTGATCTGGCTAGGGGGTAGAGGGTTGTAAGGTCATCTGAGGGGTCAGAGGCCAGAGATCTGGTACCCTTAGCTATCAGAGGTTGGGAAGGAGGGGAAAGGATTCCTGGAACCCAGAGATTTTGGAAACTTTGGAGCAAGGAACTAGTTATAGGCTATGGAATTTAAGGGGGTCAGAGAGTTGTGATAACTTCTGAAATGACCTAAATTTGGAAGGAGAGTGAAAACCTGAATCCTTGAGGGGGGATAGAGTTGGAGGAATTAGAGGCCTGGGACCCTGGAGGAGTCTATTTCTGCAAGACTCAAAAGGGGGATGCTAAAAGAAATTTTTCCAAATGTCCATTTTATGTAAGGCTTGGTGCTAAGCATTAGAAATATACTGATTTAAACTGATTGTAAAAAGGTAGAGGCCTGAGACCTAAGGGGGTAGATGCCAGGCTGGTGATCTGGTACTCCAAGGAGTCAGGCTAGATGGTTAAACAGCTAGGGCTCTGAGATCATAGATTTAGAGCAGTAAGGCATCTTAGAAATCAAGAGAGAGTCCCCCTTTCCCTTTACAGAAAAAGAAGTAGGTCTAGTGAGGCTCCTGGACTTGCTTGGGTTCACCCAGCTAACAAGTGTGTGATGGACTATTTCAATCTAGGTCTTCCTAACTACATGCTCAGTTACTTAGCCTGAATACCAAGCTGCCAGAATCTTTGAAATTATATATCGAATTTTTTGGGGGGTGGGGTGGGGTGGGGCAGGAGGATCCCTGGTTCCCTGAGGACACTAGTGAGGGACTGAAAACTGTGGTCTTTGATTGAGACCAATCATTGGGGTTCATAGACCCTCCCTCTTCACTCTACCTCTAAAGCTGGGCCTAGACCCAGGAGTCTTGGTTCTGAGGCATGGTGAGGTAACACTCTGGTTTAGGAGGTGGAGCATGGGGAGCTCAGAGAGTCGTCAGGGAATGAGTCAGGAAGCTGGAATGTACCCACAAGCTCAGATCCCAAGAGAAAGACAAACCAATTCCCCTTAGGATGACTGGAAAATGGAGAAGGGTCTTGGGGAAGGACTTTCTTTATGGGAACCTCTGAAGTAGAGGGGAGGGAGCATTCCATTTTCCCTATCAGGTGGCGGTGACCTTGTCTCTGGGTCCCAGTTTCACCTGTTTTGAGCTGAAATCAAGGCCCAGATCTGAAAAGCATGCTGAAAACTGAGGTTCCTCAGCTCTCTGTTTACAAGGAGAGAGGAACCCCAGCATTGGATCAGCTCCCCCCCACCCCCCACCCCCCGCTCCCCTTACGTCACCTGATTCCAGGAAGGGCCCCCACACATACACACCCTGCGGTGGGTGAGTCACTGGGGAGCGTGAGAGCCAGCCACTATGGGCAGGTGAAAATTGGAGACCACAGGCTCACGGGACCCAAGGGAGACTTGGGGAGGTCCCAGCTCCTGGGAAGGTCCCTTCTGACCATCCCTCCCCTCCCCAGAGAAGTTTCCCACAAGTTCTAATCCTTACAGAAGTCTTCATTCTGGAAAATGAGCACTTGGAGGAGAAGTCTTCACTTGGGAAAATGAAGATTTCTGTTATTTAAATGTGTTCGAGTCAGAGAAAGGCCCCAGCACAGGCCTAGAATCAGGCAGTTCTCCAACTAAGAGGCCATCTCCCCTAAAATCTGTCCTAAGTAACTCGAGAAAATTTCTCAGAATGGTAGAGATTGTCTCAAGAATCCTGACTTTGCCCAGTTCCTTTAGGGATTTGAGACAAATCCTTGCCCCTCTCTGTGCCTCAGTTTCCGCTTCTGGAAAATCTAGCACTCATGGTCTCCCAGCTTTCTCTCCTGGTTGTATTTTCTGGGGTTAGAGAATTTGTAAACAGGTTGCCTCTCCCCTTGTGAGTCTCTCTGTCCCTTGACATCTGGCTTTCAGGTCTTTAGTACTTAACTCTATGCATCTACTCTTCTGTCCGTCATTTCTGCCTCTGGCTCTGGCTCTGGCACCTTAATGGTGTTTCCAGTTCCAGACCTTCAACTTCCCACATAGGTAAAAGGAAGGGCTTGGATCTGGGAAAGATCCTTTCAGGTCCTTTCTGGGTCTGTTTCCCCGTCTGAAAAATGAGGGGGGGGGTTAGACTGGAAGACGATTGAGTTTCCTTCTAGGTCTTAAATCCTAGGACTTGTGATCCAGTGACTGAGGGACCTCTAAGGGCCAGCTTTTTGCCCAGACTAGGGTGCTGGGCCCCCCCCCGCCCCGCCCGGGGGCACTCAGTCCGGGAATAGCCCCTCCCCCGAATCTTCCCTAGTCTCCGCCCTTTCCCGGTCCCCCCCCTCCTCCTCTGTCTCTAGCTCCTGGAGCTCCCCTGAGGGTGGGTCCTGGGCGGCACCAAGAGGCCCCGCCCCCAAAGCAGTTCCTTCAAGAATAGCGCGCTGGCCATCCTCCCCACAGTCCTGGTTACGCGCACAGCCAGAATATTCACGGGGATGGACGGAAGCGCCGTAGCAGGCGGGAAGCCCAAGTCCGCCGGCTTGGAACTGTGCGCTCTCTACGAGGTAAGCTGCCCCCTCCCTCTCGCCCTACCCCTGCCTGCCTTCTCACCTCTGGAACCAGCGGCCCCAGGTGTCGGCCGCCTCCGCCTGAGGTCTGGTTGGGAGGGCTGTGGCGCTGACAGCCAACTGTTCCCCTTTCGCTCAGCACTTCTGGGCACTGGGGTGCTACGGGGCTTTCTTGAGTGCAGATAGCTTGGCAGACTCGGAAATTGGAGTTCCCTCTGGGATCCGAGAAGGGTCCCTCTAGGATAGAGAACCCAAGTCTTGGAAGGGGTGTGAGGCTGCTTCCTCAGGGACTATGTGTGTACGTGCGCTGGGGGTGTCTTGGGAGTAGGAACTGGGGTTCTTTAAGTTGGGGGGGGTTACTGGGGGAAACTTAATGATTCTAGTTTCTGAGCTGCCTTAGGGTGGAGTCAGTAGGGGCAAAGAGTCCTGGAGACTGACGCCTGGGTCCTGGTCCGCACCCCGCCCCCCCTTTTTAGGGTGGGGCTGAGTTTGGGGGAGTTCTCCAGAGCCTAGACCAACGCTTTAGTTCCCGAGCACTATCCAGGGGTCAGAAGTGCAGTTGGGTGGGGTTGGTCTGCTCGGCCCAGCGCAGCGACCTTAGGTCCGACGGTCGGTCCCACCCTGATCCTTCTCCCTCCTAACAGAAGCTCCTGTCCCTGAGCCCGGAGCTGGCGTCGGCGCCTCGCGGAGAACTGGACCCCGACCTAGGCTGGGGCTCTCGAAGTCCCTGGAGTCCAAGCCTCGCAGATCTGGAGCCACCTTCACCGCCGCGGGCCCCGGCCCCGTTGGGTCCCCGGCTCCCGGGCCGTTCTACTAGCTTGGTGGAGGGCCGCGCCTGGGTGCCCCCGCCGCCGGGCTTTGAGCCCCTACCGCCCAGAGCCGTGCCAGCCGCCAGCACCGCGCCCTCGGAAGCTTGTTCCACGTCCCCAGTTGGGGCAGCCTCCTCGTCCAGATACAAGACAGAGCTTTGCCGGACCTTCTCGGAGAGTGGCAAATGCCGCTACGGCTCCAAGTGTCAGTTCGCCCACGGGCCTGGAGAGCTGCGGCCAGCCAGCCGCCACCCCAAATACAAGACGGAGCTGTGCCGCAAATTCTTAGCCATGGGAGCTTGCCCCTATGGAAACCGTTGTCATTTCATCCACTCTCCACATGAAATTCTGTCTGTGGCCTCGGGGCACCCGCCTCTCCTCCGCCAGAGTGTCAGCTTCTCTGGGATTCCCTCTTCCCGACGCCGGGGCTCTCCCACTTTGAGCCCTCCAGGTCTGCCGGACCTGCCTTCCCCCTCCGGCTTCTTCTCCCCTCCTTCCTCTCCGCCCCCACTGCCCACGGTCCCCGGGGAGGTCCCTTTCTCACCCTCTGCTTTCTCTGCTGCCCCTGGTTCAGTGCCCCGGGAAGCCACGGTGGGAGAAACCTGCTGCCCCTCCTGCCGTCAGACCACGGGAACATGGGGGCCCACAAGGGATGCCCTGAGCCTGGGCCTGGGGCTGGGGCTGGCCCGAAGCCCTTCTGCTCACTCCCTGGGCTCTGAGCCAGATGACCAGGCCAGTAGTGGGGGAAGCAGCCTAGGGGGGTCTGACTCCCCAGTGTTTGAGGTAGCAGTGGGGGGCGCTTTTGCCCCCTCTAACTCTCACCTCCTGGCCCTGACTACTCCCCGGCGGCTCCCCATCTTTAACCGGCTCTCTGTGTCTGACTGAACACCCCTGTTACTCCAAACTTAGTTGAGTAGGAGATCAGGAAGTTCCTCTCTCCTCCCATTGCCAGCTGTGCCCACATGTGGAGGTGCCTCATCTGCTTAGCCCCCAGAGCATTCACCCATTGCCTAGTCTCCCGGGGCAGGTCCCTATGGCGAGCAAAAACTCTCAAAGAGGTGTTCTGGGGGTGGGTTTTTAATGTAGCATACTGAATCGATTTATAAGTGTGTATACGTACATACATACATATGTACATATATATGTGTATATATACATACATATATGTATGTGTGTATATATTACAGCGTGTCCCAAAAGTCTTAATTCAGTTGTAAGCATTACTAGGTTAAAACTGTACTGTCTTTGAGACACCCTGTTAAGAGGGGGGGTCAGAATAAAAGATACCCCCCCTTTCTTCATGCTGTGAAAAGGCTTCCCCAAGTCTCCCCTGGATGGGGATCTCCCCAGCCCTGGTGCTCAAATCCTACCTAACCAGACCAAATCCAAGTCTCCCTGCCTCACCTGGGGCCCCTTATTTATGGTGACGACATTATTTATTCCTACGGGTTTTATAGTATTTATATATGCAGTCGTTCCCTCTTCCTTTTGTCTAATATTGGGAGGTTGCTGCCACTATAATATATATTTGAAAGGTTATTATATATGTGTATATATATATATATATATATTGTTAGCTAAACAAAAAAGAAATCTCTCTATTTTTGTTTTTGGTGGAGTTTGTTTTTTAATTAAAACTAATACAATTCACAAAAGAGGAATCTTGTGTGTGAAAGGCTGTCTTCTTGTCTGTCTCCTGAGGTTCAGGGGTGGGGAGGCTGTCCTGAGACCTAGGGGGCCGGTCTAGCTGGTTCCTAACTCCTTTGGCCCCAGGGTAGGGCGGTTCCAGATGAACTCACCTAGGAAGGGAGGGCACCCCCTCACCTGAAGAGGTGGCCCAGGTGAGGTCACCAGGAAGGACTGGGGGTGGGGAAAGGGATTGACTACAATCTTAAAAAGCTCAGAAAAGGTTGTCGGGCTCAGCCACTCTGCTCTGCTGACTGAGTCCCTCTCCACAACGCCCATTTCTTCTATCTTCCTCAGGGCTGATACCTGCCCTCCATACTTCCTGTTCCCATCTCTCCGCCATGTCTGCATCTCTTTATCAGTCTCTTTCTACAAGTTTCAGCGGGTTTCACCTTCACCCCTCTTTCATCTCTCATCACGGTCTTATCTCTAGGGGTGGCATGTCTGTCTCAGAGGGTCCCTCTGACTTGCCCTCCCTCCTGAGACTCTCAGAGGTTTCTCCTCGGGTCTCCGAGAAATCCCAAGGGGCTTCTCTCGTCTCAGTCCCTCCCCTCGCTGCCTTTGGGGAGTCAGTGCCTCTGTCCCTACCCTCCCGATGATTCAGGAACCTCGTGATCACATGAAATACTTGTAAAGCGATGAATTAGCACGGTGCCCAGCACAGAGGCGCTTCATAAAGTCCCCTTTCCTGTAACTCCGGTCCGTCCCTGTCAGTCTGTGCCTCTGTCTACTTCCTTGTGTCGAAGGGTCCCGTCAGCCAGTAGGCACTGATTGAGCGCCTACGGCGTACCGAGTCCTGCGCTAAGAAGAGGCTGGGGCATAAAGGCAGAGGGCACCTGCCCTCCCGGGGCTCCCAGTCTAACCCCAAGACAGCTGGAGGCGGAGGGGTGGGGGAAAGGGGGGCGCGTCTCCGTCTTTCTGCGGAGTCTCTGCCAGTCCTCTTCGATCTCCGAGGCCGTGGGTGGGGACGGGAAGTTTCCGTCTAGCTGGGGAAGGAGGATGGGGCGGGGAGGGGGGACGGGGACGGAATGTGCCCCTGCCCAGGCTGGGCCGGAGGCTACGTGTCAGTGACGCAGGGGGTGCGTGTGTTGTGTGCGCTTGTACCCCGGAAGCCCCGCCCCGACTCTGGGGAGGGGCAGGGCAGAGAGGGGCCTCAGCCTCCAATGCCCGTATAAGGCCTGGAGGCCTCCCCGGGGGCGGGGTCTCGGCGTCAAGACCGCGGGCCCCGCCCCTTCATCTAAGAGGCTCCAGTCGGGACCCTTCCCTCCTGTGACCTTCGGCCTCTTCTTCTGGGAAACCGGAGGGGGCGGGGGAGGGAGTCCCAGAAACGCTGGGGTCTGGAAAGAGCCCGAAGATCTGATACGAGGGGACCGAGAGGCCCGCAGGAAGTCCATCGCAGAGACCGGCGGGGACAGAGCCAGAGACGAAGGCCGTGGCTGCCCCCTCGCGGCCGCCGTGCGGAATGGCATCTAGTCCAGCGCGCACGATCCCGGGAGCGCATTAGGGAGCGCAGGAACCCGAAGCTGCGGATTCATGCCTAGCCAGGACTCATAATTCTCTATTAAATTCCAAATATAAAGTGGGAGAAAAAGTCTGTGCTCCAGGTGAGGATCGAACTCACAACCTCGGCATCGCTACGGCCGCACTGCTGTATAAGTACCGCGCGCTAACCGATTGCGCCACTGGAGCTTCGGCCTCAGCCCCACGGAGCGGGCCCCTTCAGGCTTATCCACGTGACCCCTTACCTCTCCCGGTTCTCTTCCTTCCTCGTTCATCTATTCGTTTCTTGCGCCTGCGTGACGCCACACGTGACGTCCCTTAGATTTCCTCCCCAGAAACTTCACCGCGTGCTAGTGTTCAGAGGGCGCATGCGCACAATCACGCCACGGTCCTCATTCCCATTGCCCACATTACAGATCGCCCCTGCCCCCTGCCGGCCAATGAGAAAAACGCTCTTCTACACCCTGTCCCCATTGACTGAAACAAACCTAGGGCGGGGATCGGGAGCAAGGAGTCTTGCTGGGATGTCGAGGTTTAGGGGACAGAAATGGGTGTTCGGGTGCCCTTCGTCTTGCGAGTTAACAAGTAAATGCGAGGTTAGGGTTGCCTGGAGGCAGGTTGCCCCAAGACCTGACTTAGGGGCGCTTGGGATCCTTCTCCCTCCTTATCTGTGCGGTTGTCCCATATCCCCGAGAGGTGGACAACCGCCACGTGGCGGCCCTGGGCACGATTTGGGATTTCGGACCTCTGAATCTGAAGGAAAAAACCATCGCAGAATTCTAGACTCTGATGCTCCGCCCCCAATCCCCTCCTCCCCTCCTAGTTTCTTTATATTATTTTTGAATAAGTGAGATGTTCTGGCAGTGATCACGGCTCGGTCTCTCCATTAGAATGCAAACCCCTTCCGGGTGGAGACTGGAACTGTTTGTGTCTTCCTCTAACACCTGGGTACTTAGCAATCGATTACCCACCTCAAGTTGAATGAATGGAATTAACGAAGGAGGGTTTTGTGTAAATTACCGAGGTGAAAACGGAAACTTCTCTTTCCGCCCCGCGGCGGAGATCTGGAGACTTTGGCGGGTGCTCGGAATTGTTCCTGCCTCATCTCCGAAATTACTTTGTCCTTTCTTATCTAGTGACTTTTACTCACCTCCTTCCCCTATGTAATCTGCCGGTGAGCCTGGATGATTTCCTATATTTTATAGGGTCAGATCTCTGTAGAACCAGCGCCTATCACAGTCGGTGGAAAGGTCAATACGAGCCGGACACTAAGCTAAGGTTATAAAGGAAAGCAAAAAGTCCTGGTCCTCGAGAATCACAATCTAATGGGGGAGATAGATGGGGAAATAGACAAGCAACCAACCAACGTCCACAAGCAAGCTCTAACCAGGATAACTAGAAAGTCATGAACAGGGAAAACTCTCAAATTTGGAGGAATTGGGGGATTCTTTAATCAGTCCATTATTTAGCTCTCAGGGAGCTCACCTGCGACCCAGATTTAGGATTACCAAATAAATGCCAGGTGAGGGGGAAGGCAGGAAAGCAGTGGCCGCTAGGAATCCTGCTACGTAGAAAGCGGAACTTTTGAGTTGTGAAGGAAACTAGGAATTCTAAGATCCGAGAATGACAGCGCCCGTCCCCGTAGTAGGTGCTTAATATCTTAAAGTTGCTGCGGGTCCTGATCCGTAGGAAGCAAGCTGTCAACTGTGCTAAAACTTAAATTCTTAGAAATCCTGGGTTCGAGCCCAGCCTCTCCCAAATAGGGGAAGGGTGATCCTGGGCAAGTGCCCCCAACAGCTATGGGAAGAAAGGAAAAGAAATCTTCGTAGAAGCTGACGGAGATGGATGAGACACAGAGACCCCTGGGAGATACAAAGAAACAAGTAGTGATGCTCTGGAGGGATCCAGCATGATGGACAGAGCCTCCAGGGTTCTCCCCCGCCCCACGCCCCGCTAGGCAAGCTGAGATCAGGTCTGTTCAGCGACCCAAGGCTGGGAACTGGGGATCGGAAGGGGGGAGTCCCAGGTCCCTCCTCCTCCAGTTCCCACGCTCTAGCCCCGGGAGCCCCGGGCTACAAAAGGGAAGCTTTTCCAGCTGTTGGAGGGAGGAGGGATCCTCCAGATCCTCCGCCTTCCAACCACTGCACCTCCAGTCCAATCTGGGGCTGCCCTAGAGCCCGAGAAAGGGGGCGGGTGAAGGGGCCCGGCTGGCCACCTCCTGGCTGGACTTGGCCCAAGCTGGGGTAGTGGGCGAGGTGGTGAATATTCATGAGACATGTTAACCCCCAGGGGTCTGGCTAGGTTTAACCCCACCCTCTCCCGAGTCCCCTGCAGGCGGGAACAGGATGTCTGGGCGGGAGGGGGCGGGGATGGAGAGGAGGGGGCGGGGAGGAGCCAAGCCCCCCTGCCTGCCTGCCTGCCCGCCTGCCTCGTCCCCTCCTCCCGGCCCACAGCTGGAGCCGGCCCCCCTCCCCAGATGTGGCGCCGCCGCCGCCCCCCGGCCGGGCCCGGCCCAGCGCCCAGGGACTGACGGACCCACGGAGGGAAACAGACAGACAGACAGACTAACGGCCGGCCGCCAGCCTCCCTGCGGTCCTGCCCCTGACTTGGAGGGTCCCCTCCGAGCCCGCTCGGACCTCCGGCCAAGTTGGCCCGCCTGGGCCCCTCGGCTGTCCCCGGGACGGACACGCCGGCCCCCTCGGGTGGCCCCGCTCCGACTCCCCTTTCGGACACACGCTGCCGGCTGCTGCAAGCCCCGGTCCCGCAGGGGTTCCGGGGTCTGGGGCCCGGCCAGCCCCCCTGGAAGAAGGTGAGATCTGGGGGGCGGCAGGGGGGAGGCGGCCGGAGGAGGCAGGGGAGGCGTAGAGGGGAAGCGGGGGAGGGGCGGCTCCGGCCCGGGAACAATGAACAGGGGGCGAGCTGGCGGGCGGGGAGGGGGCGGGGCCGGCGCCGGACCCAGGAGAGCCCCGCTCCCCCTTCCTCCCCGGCCCCTTCCTCCTCGGCCCCCTCCTTCTCTCCTCCCAGAACCAAGGGATGGCTTGGAAGTCGGCTCGATCCCTGGGTCCCCTGGGTGGACGTGGGGACTAGACTCCCCTAGTGCCTCCTCTTAGATTCAGAATCCACACGGACATCCCTGCCCCCGCCCCCGCCCCAAGCCAAGATCGGGGACCTTTGTGCAGATCCAGAGCCCAGACACATTCCTCTCTGTCCAGCTATAGGCTCCTCCAGTGTTCTGGCTCTTAGAACTGATCCCTGGGGATCTTGGAGGGGGCAGACATAGGAAGTCCCTTAAATCGTGTCTCGATTCCAACAAGAAAGGAATGGTCGATTCATCAGGGCTTGAGTCTGGCTCCATTCTCTGCTCAAAGGTAATAACATGGCTGGGGTACAGCCGAAGTTTATGGCTGGGGGCTTGTGTTCACTTCTCAGAATTCAGAAACACACCAAAGCAGACAGAGTCAGAGAGAGAGAGGGACTGAGAGAAAGACAGAGGGATGGAAAGGGGGAGGGAGGCTCAGCTGGGACCCTGGCATCTTGCCTTACAGCCTCCTCTTTTCCTTTTCCCTGGGGACCCTCCAAGGCTCCCGCCCCCGCAGCTTTTCCCAGCCCCTCCCCCCAGACACACAGTACCTGCCCCCCCTTTTCCTCTCTCCTCTCCCTCTCCCTTTCCCTTCCCCTCCCCTCCTCTCTCCCTTCCCCTTCTCCTGTTTGATTGAGGCAATTTATTTTCTCCTTCAAAGGACAGCAGAATAGAAAATAGAAATCTTACTATCTCTATTTCATTTTCCCTTTCTTTCTCCATCACAATCTCTCCTTATTTCCCTCATTTTCTTTCTCTCAGGGTCTGACTCTTTTCCCGTTCTTCTGCCCAGTTGATTGCTCCCCTTCCAAAGACTCATCAGCTCCTCACTCCCCGCGCAGAGAGACCTTGATGAGGAGGGGAGTGTGTATGTGTGTGTCTCTCTGGGTCCCTAAACCTTTGTGTGTTTCTACCCATCCCTCCCCTATCCTTCTAACCATCCTATTCCTCTCACTTTCTCCAAATGTCAGTGGCCTCTCTCCTTTCTGCTGCCCCCAGGACAGTGCTTTGAGATCTGCCAGCCATGCCTGAGGGAGCCCACCGTCTTACCAAACCCAGCCCTACCCCAAGTCCTGGGTGTAGCCACCGAGGTGAGAGAGGTGGACAGATTACGAGAAGCATTTTTGTGTACTAGATGATGGTGCAGGGGGGACTGTTTGAAGGGGAGTGTGTCAGGTGGGCCTGGAAGCCTGCTGAATCTGGCCTGGTCATTTCTTTCAACAGGACTTCCCCCAACTCTGCCCATGGCCTCCCCGCGAGGATCTGGAAGTTCTACATCTCTGAGTACTGTGGGCTCTGAGGGGGAGCCTCATCCAGGCCCCAGCCCAGGCCCCAGCTCCAGTCAGGCCTGTTCTGTGCCAGCCATGGAGCCCCCACCAGGTCCCCCCATCCGGCTGCACCTGACTCCTGTGGGACCTAGAGGGGAGCCAGGGCAAGGCACCAAGAAGCCCTCACACCTGGAACGTGTGGTCCGGGAGATTGTGGAGACAGAGCGGGCTTATGTACGGGACCTTAGGAGCATTGTGGAGGTGAGGGGGGATCCTTCCTTAGACTCCCCAAATGGAAGACCATCTGGGGCCTCCAGAAAACTCTTCTCTCCTTTAATTCTCCCAGAAGCCCTCTTGGGCCCATACCTTGTCCTTTCAACCCCCTCCAGTTCCTACCCCAGCTATCAGCCTGGCTTCAGGGTAGGGGGATTGGAGACCTGGGTTTCTTCCATTCAGGACTACCTGGGATGTCTGGTGGCCAATGGCCTGCCTGGGCTGAATTCAGAACATCTTGGGACTCTCTTCTCCAACATCGAAGACATCTATGAGTTTAGCAGGTCAGAAGAGACCCAAATGTCTAGGAATTGTGGGGCATACTGCCAGGAAAAACCCACTCTCATCCACTTAGACTCTCATTAGGGTTGGTCTCTGGATAGAACTCCTCTTTTAGCTCATGGGGACCATGTTACATTGTAACCCATTGTCCCTTAACAACGAACATGAAGCCAGATAACACACTAGGGCTGCTCCATTTTACAGATGAGAAAACAGGTTCAAAGACATGAATTGATTAGCTCAGGGTCACATAGCTACTAAGTATCTGAGGAAGTATTTGAACTCAGGCCTTTCTGACCTCAATTCCAGCACTCTAAATACCATGCTGGGGGGAGAAGGGCAATCGGGGCCTCTGTAAATGACCTTCCCATAAAGTCCCTTCTTCCCAGGAGCTGATATCAGCTCCAGTAACTGAATTGCTGGACCCTGGATCTGCGGGGAGCTGGTATAATTGCCACTTGATTCAGGGGTGACAGTATGTCTGCCTGGGTCTTGGTTCTGAGGCATGGGTACAATGACTCTTGAATATGAGGGTGCAGAGATCTCTGGGATTTGGGAAAGGGCAAGGGGGCCTCCCTTCAAAATAGGGGATCTTTTGTCCCAACCTGGGGGGTTCCTGTTTTAAGCTGGCCCTCCCCTGTTCTCACTCCCTGCCCTACAGTGAGCTCCTAGAAGACTTGGAGAATAGCAGTAGTGCTCACGGCATCGCTGATTGCTTTGTTCAAAGGGTAAGCATTGGTTAGATGCTAGTGATACACACTCATTGGGAGTCGGGGATCAAGAGAAAAGGCAGGTCCCCAGAACCCTGGGAGAAGGTGTTCCTGGCATGAGAACAGAGGAAGGGTATTGAGAAGGGGTTTGGGATCCCAGGTGTGTGTGTGTGTGTGTGTGTGTGTGTGTGTGTGTGTGTATGTGTATGTGTGTGGCACTTGTGTAAGGTGGGAGAAGGCAGCCAGCTAGGGTCCCTGCTGACCATACTCATTGCCTACAGAGTGAAGAGTTTGACATCTATACGCTCTACTGTATGAACTACCCAAGGTGAGTCCATTTTCTCTTCCCCTCTAGCTCCTCTTGGAGCCCCTTGACCTCCATCTGCCATCATTTTTCCTTTCCTGACCCTGTGTGACATTTGAGAGCTGCTATTGAAAAGCCAATGCCCTCTGTGATCTAGCCTCCCAATCATTCCCTCTGGGATCCCATCATCCTTTGTAACGCCTATGACTTCTGCCCCTCCCCAGCTCTATGGCCTTGCTTCGGGACCTATCCCTCTCCCCTCCTGTGGCCCAATGGCTCCAAGAACGCCAGACCCAGCTCCGACATTCACTGCCCCTACAGAGCTTCCTCCTCAAACCTGTCCAGCGCATCCTAAAGTATCATCTCCTACTGCAGGTGGCAACCTGGGCCTGGGGACTGGGAATGGGGATGGAGCTAGAGGCATATTCCCTGTTATTAGGTGAAGCTTAGGGCTGGCAAGGGTCAGGGAGAGAACCCAGGAGAATGGCTGGAGGGACAAAGATTGGCTTTGTGGAAGATGGCTCTATTGGAGACATTTCATAAGACCCTGCAGTGGGCTGGGGAGAGGGAAACCCGTGACCTTGGTGACTTGATGGGCCAGCAGTAAGTCAAGAATGAATCAAAGAGGCACTGCAGAAAATTAGAACATGACAAGAAACCCAGATCCAGGCACACAGAGACTGAAGATGAGAGACTGATCCCAGATGTGGAAGGCTGGAGATTTGGGGAGACAGTGACTGAATGCTATTTTCTTTCTTCCCCCATTCCCTCCCCACTCAGGAGCTGGGCAAACACTGGCCAGAGGGAGCTGGGGCAGAGCAAGTCCCTGGGGGCCGAGAAGTGGTGGAAGATGCCATTGTCTCAATGACTGCGGTTGCTTGGTACATTAATGACATGAAGAGGAAGCAGGAGCATGCGGCTCGCCTGCAGGTGGGTGGAGGGTTTGGGGAACAGGGTAGGCTGCCTCTGGGAGTCTGGGATTGGGGTGCCCTGAAACAGAGTCCTGTTCCTGACCCCTACTTGTCCATCCATGGGTGCCCCCCTCAATGGACATCCATTTGTATGTCTCCATGTGTCACAGGAAGTACAGCGGCGGCTGGGGGGCTGGGGGGGCCCGGAGCTAAGTGCCTTTGGGGAGCTGGTCCTGGAGGGCGTGTTCCGAGGTGGGGGTGGCCCCCGACTTCGGGGGGGCCAGCGTCTCCTGTTCCTCTTCTCTCGAATGCTCCTGGTGGCCAAAAGGCGAGGGCCTGGTTATAACTACAAGGGGCACATCTTTGTGAGTCTGGGGCTTCCCCGGAGTGGGCGGGAGGGACAACGTGGAACTGGAGAGAAAAGGAATCTGAGTGGGTCCTAGCAGGGGTGAGGTCCCTGAATGGGGAAGGGGCCAGAAGGCAGGATGCCTGAGTCCCTGGAGGCTGGGGGGACCAGAGACCCAGGCACCTTTGAGTTCTCCAGGAAGTGAAGTCAAGAGGTCGCCCTGCCCAAAGGAGGCAAACCATCCTGGATTCTCTGGGGTGGGAAGCTGTGAGCTTGGATCTCAGGATCCCTAGGACAAGGGATTTGGATTAGATACCTGGGGAATGAGGAAGCCTGGTGGCTGTAAGATCTGAGACTTAGGATCCCCACACACACACCCCCAGTGCTGTAATCTCTCTGTGAGTGAAAGTTCCAAAGACCCTCTGAGCTTCAAGGTGGCTGATGTGACCATCCCCAAGCACCAGCACCTGCTGCAGGTAACCAGAGACCTGGGCAGCCAGGGCAGGGGGGAGCCTCCCCTGAGGGCCTCTGCCCCTTATGTGGCTTCTTTTCTTGCCCCATTCCCATAATCCAGGCCAAGAACCATGAGGAGAAACGCCTATGGCTTCATTACCTTCAGCGCTTAATAGTGGAAAACCACCCAGCCTCCATTCCCCCTAAGGTGAGGAGGTCCCTGCCCTGCCTGGCCTCTCACCCAGCCAGTCTCTGGCCCTGCCCAGAGGTACCTGGAGAACCCCCTCTGCAGTCATTTCTCTTGGTCTCTTTCAGGCAAAGCAAGTCCTCTTGGAAAACACTTTCCACTGTGAGTGAGAAACTTTGCACCCTACCCCCAGGGGATAGGGGTAAAGAAGGGGGGATAATAAGGTGGTGGCTTTGACTCCCCAGACTTCCTTTGCAGGTGCCCCTGAAGGCCAGCCCAGCTGTGAGCCTCTAACACCCCCACTTGGGTCCCCCCGCCTCCCTGAAGGCCGGAACTTCACCGGCCGAAGGACTACAGGTACAAAGACCACTCAGGTGGCTCCCCACTCCAGCTTTACTCCATCAGTGTACTCAGGACCCCAGCATTTCAGCTTTCACTTCTGGATCCAAGGACCTATCCAGCAGAGACCCAAAGGGTCCATTCCTCAGCTAGGACCTGAGGTGGGGGAAGGCAAGGCAGGGTGGAAAGACAGACAATGACCAAGTGCCCCTTCCCCACAGAACCCTCCCCATCTCTGAACAGCCCCTCAGGGGCTTCCCCAAGCCGAAGAGGCCGAAGGCAGTCTGGTAAGTGGAGGGCCTAGACAATTGGGGTTGGCAGCTGGGATGTGGAGTGTGGGGGGAGCAGCTAGCCAGCCACCCCAAGTCACTTATATTACCCCACCCACTCCCACAGAGCCAGCAAAGGAGTCCCACATCATGTTTTCACAGATAGGTCAGTGTCCCCTTGCTCCGTCTGGGGCTGGTTCGTGTGTGTGTGTGTGTGTGTGTGTGTGTGTGTGTGTGTGTGTGTCTGTCTGTCTCTTTGTCTGTCTGTCTCTCTGTCTGTCTGCCTCTGTGTCTGTCCTTTGTCCTTCACTGTTTCTAGATGGGCTGGAGATGTGTATATTGGCAGGGGATCCGGGAACTTACAAGCAGAAATTAAAGGTTTTCCTCATATACTTTGTTCTCTCTTCCAGCTGGATCCAGGCTCAAGGTAAGAAACATCACCTGTGTGCCAGACATGTAGAAGCCTGGCTCTCCAAGGGATTGGGGGCTTGGCCAGGCACCTGGTTCTCTGAAAGGGTGGGTGCTGGACACTGGGCACCCCTCTGTGCCTCGTGGTCTCACTGTTTACCCCTGGTAGCATGCTGGCAGTGAGGGGGAGCTGTTCCCGATGTCAGAGTCCCTCTGCAAGGCCCCAACTCCAGAGCCAGCCCTGGTCCTAGCCTCAGGAACTCCTGAAGACCTGGAGGAACCAGTTCCTCCAAACCTGGACCCCCCAGGGCTCTCTATCACTGAGGAGATCATGGAGCTGCTGACCCAGAGAGGTCTCCAGGAACCAGGGGTGAGCCAGTGGTAGCCCCTGGGTCCTTAATAGGGGCTGGTCTTGGGTGACATGATTGAGTCCTGTTCAGACATGGATTGAGGACCTGCACTATCTGAAGACCAGGTGTATGGCCCTAATCTTTTCCCACTCTTTCCTCCAGCTTTCACCCTTGGAAGTTCCTGAAGCCCCCAAATTTCGGGAGGAGTCCAAGTCTGCAAATCAGACAGAGAATGTTGACCCAGAGACCCCAGCCCCATTAAGCAGAGAGTCCTCTGAAGAGGAGAAGGAAAAACAGCTGGAAGACCAAGGGCCATCCCCACTCCACGTCCTAGAGGGGCTGGACAATACTGAAATTTCCAGCATTTCTGAAATTCCAGGCACTGCAGCCATTTCTGACATCCCCAGGCTTCCAGACATTCCCCAAATTCCCAGTTGTGAGGACAGCCCCAGAATTTCTGACCACTCCTTAGGACAAGGGGAACCCTGCTCTCAAGCATCAGCTCAAGATGAAGATTCAGATGCTACAACGTTTGGAATGATGGATCATGGAGATAAGCCCAGACAGGAGAGCCAGTCATCCTGGATGGAGGAAGATGAGGAAGAGGAGGAGGAGGAAGAGGAGGAGGACACAGGACAGCAGTCTCCCACTTCTCCCAACAAGACTGGAAATTCAGAGCCCCCAGAGTTCCACTCCTGTTCAGAGATCCGGCGGGCCTGGCAGGCCATGGAGCAAGGGTCCATGGAGGGAAGAAACTCCCAGGGCAGCATTCTGGAACCACTGTTCATCCTGGAAGAGTCTGATTTCAGGGGAAACTGCAGAGTGGGTTCCCTGTCCCAGCTCCTTGTTGGTGGGGATGGGACCAGGAATGGGGATGGCCCCAGTGGAGCTGCTGGTTCAGAGAGGGTCGCCACACGAGTCCGGGAGTTAGCACGTATGTACAGTGACCGAATCGAAAGACTCCAGAGGGCAGGGAACCAGGTGTCTGTTGCTGACTCCCGGAGGAGAACCCGGGGCCTGGTGCATTCCCACCAACTCCTGGTTCCCCCAAAGGAGGAGGAGGAACTTCAGCCTGGTAAGTCTCCCAGAACCAAGGAATCAGAACCCTTGGGCAGGAAGGGAGGTAATGGTCAGTGGCAGAGGTGAGGGAAGGGAGGTGGAGGAAAGAGAAAGGTGACTCTTCCTCTGTCTCTCTGTAGGACCTCTCTCTGCTTTTGGCCATGTTCTGGTTCGAGAGGTGAGCTTTCCCATGGCTTGTGCTCATGCTTCTGTGGCTCTGGTCCCTGTGATGCGATCCTATGCTACCGCCCCACTGGTCATGCAAAGGCCTGAGCCTCTCCCTGCTGGGAAGCATTGTCTCACTGAGGCTGGTGGACTCCTAGACACTGAGTCCCCCAAGGAAGAAGCCTTGAACCTGCCCGTTCCAGAGGCCGTTCAGCCTGTCCGCGAAGCCCTGCCCCAAGTCCTGGCCCCAAGCCTACCTCCTCAGGGACGCCAACTCTTAGGGTCGAGTGCAGCTGCCCTGTCCCGGTACTTGGCTGCTTCTTGTATCAGTCAGAGTCTGGCAAGGAGAGGGGCAGGAGTCCTAGAAGGGGAGGCTCCTCTGGCCTGGAGGCCCTCCCCGGCCAGGGGTTCCTGGGCTTCAGCTCCTTCATCCCGAGCCCCATCTCCACCACCTGCAGCTCGGCCCAGTTACTCTACCACAGTCAGTATCCGAGTAGGGGGTGGAGGACGGCTGGGCCCAGCTAAGGCCCAGGTCCGCCTGAATCATGCCCCTCTGCTGACCTCCCTGGATCTCCCAGGGCATCGCCGGGTTCAAGGCCCTACTGAGGCCACTCCTAGAACGTGAGCTGAATGTAGGTGTCCTCCAGACACAAAGTCGGGGATGGAGCTATGCCTAGGTCTCCAAATATAAAAGACTTGAAGATATTTAAGGCCCTGAGAAGACAAGATCTGGACATTTGGGTCCTACTTTGGAGCTGGCTTTGTGCCTCAGTTTTCCCATACACTCTCCTGTTGTCCAATCCAGAGGTCTGTTAGGCCTACTAAGTGCTTTGAAAACCCACAGGGGGCTGCCTTTAATGTTATTAATAATTAATATTATTTTCTATGTTTGCACATTCCTTGGGTGGAGGCATTTTCAGTTGTACAGTTCCATATAAATCCTGTCAACCCTGCCATCCTTCCACCAAACCCTTTGCAGGAAGGGAATTCTCTTCAAAGGGCATGGGGCTTGGGGATCTGGGTAAGGAAATACCCCATATTCCACCTAACCCCCTCTATCCTAGCACTGACTCCAGTCCCTCACTTCCTCTCCAGAAATACAAGGTCCTTGTTTTGAGAGGACCAAGCCCTCCACCCCCCAATAAATGGATTTAAGCTGTTGCATTGTTAGTGACTGGATTTGGTGGGGACGGTATTTGGTTTTAGGAAGATCCTGGTCTGAGGGCAGAGACCAGACTCTCAAGAAGCCTGAAACCTGGTGTAGTGGAGAAAGTTGGATATGGGCCAGGGGATTTGCAGGTTTGAAGCCTGGCTCAGCCGTGTATCCACGCAGATCTCATGGTCTGAGAGTCCTCCCCAAACAAAAAGTGGGGCTAGAAGAGATCTCTGAGGACCACAGCCTTGGAACTAAAAGACACTTCAGAGTCCAATGGGGAAAACCCCACCTGACTCCAGACCACTCTGTTGCCTTTTCAGAGACTAGTTAACCTGTCATCTGGAATGTGGGGAGATGTTCTGCTTTCTCTACCAGTGCAGAAGGTCACCTTGGAGAGGCCTGAGTTCTAACATGTGCCTCAGACATTCATTAGCTATGTGACCCCTGGGTCACTTAACTTGTGTAAAATTGGGATCCTAATGGTACTTATTTCACTAGATTGTTGCCTTGGTGAAGTGGAGTCTGCCGTCTGACCAAGGAGGGCTTTCTGAACATTGGGATGTAGGAAGTAGCTGGGGGAACTTTGGTCTGTTCTTGATGTGATCTGGACCTCCTAGCTTCCTGGGCCTGTTTAGCCTCCTAAGATAGCAGTCCCTAACCTCTAAGAGGTTGCCCCCAAAGAAGCCACTTTCCTGAAGTCCTCTCCAGTTCAGGCTCAGTTGGGAGTCTGGTTGGTACATCCTGACATGGGGCAGGCTATCCTGAGCATGTCCTCCCACCTTGGGAGATATGACTTCTCCCCCCTTGTAGATTCTGCCCACCTCAAACTCACAGGTTCATCATGGACAGGGCCAATCCAGCTGCTGGATTAGATCTAAGCCTCCCACCCACATGGTGCTTTGTGGGTTGGAGTTGGAACTTTGGGGTGAGGGTCCTTGGCCTCCCTCCTCCAGGTCCATAGCAGGCCCTCTGCAGCTAGGAGGGAGGGAAAGGTTTGAAATACCGACCCACCGTATAAGGGCTATTCCCAGGCCATGTTTCTCCCGCCCACAGCTTTCCAGGATACCATCCAAGGGAAGGAAGGAAAATTCCCAGCCAACGCTCCCAGTCAGCAAGCATTCCCAGCATTCCACTCCCCCCTCCAACTAAGGCAAGTAGGAGGGGGGAATTCTGTTTTGCATCTTCCCCCTCCCCCTAGGGGAAAAGGGGGTGGGGCATACAGGCAGTCATTCAGCCCCAGATGCATCCCAGCTGTTCCTAGCGAGGAAAGAGACAAGCAGTACCCCTCAAAAGCTCAGAGAATAGCAGGGATGGCCAGGCGTCCAGCTGAGACAACCCAGCACCTCCAGGAATGCCCTTAGGCATGGGTCCCACTACAGTACTGGACTCTGCACTAGGTGCTTAAGGAAACTGCTCAGAGGTTTCAGACCTCTGTCTGCTCTCTTACTGACTGAAAGTGTAGCTGCTGAAAAAATAGGGGGTTTTCAATCTGTGTTAGCAGGATGGTCTTAGACAAGTCACTTAACCCAATCTGGCCTGTGTCCAAATCATAGTCTTCTGCTCTATCATAGCCTATCACATAAAACATCTCCCATTTCTGGGAGGTAAATTGTACCCCTCTGCAATCTGGCTCCTGGCCCAGGCCATCAATCAGCTCTTGGAACTGGTTAAGCAACAACTCTTTCCAAACCCAACAGTCCCAATCCAGTAATGGCTCTGGGAACAGAAGACATAGCAAGACTTGGGGAAGGGATCAGATTTGAGGGCAATGTTGGCAAGATGGGGTTTGTAGGATGCTGAGGCCCCTCAGTCAGGTAAGGAGGCACATGCCCTCAAACTTCTCCCCCCAGAGATTTTAGGACCCTAGATTCAGTTCTAAAGGACATTAACTGGTCCAGTCTCTTTACTCCAAAAGTGAGTAGCCCGAGGCCTGAGGATGCCATGCTATGACCCAAACTCCTTAACCCGCAGTTGATTAGCCTTTCTTCCACACTTCAGCTTTAAGGCGAGATGGCTTGCTAGCCAGTGTCAGAACTCCATGATCCTTCCTAGAAGGAAGTCGGTCATCCCAGGGGCTCTCCACAGCACAGCCTTTTCATTTCCTTTCATTTCATTTCCTTTGTCCTTTACTTGTGTTTTACCCATGTGGGACTTAGAAAGTATGCTTCTGAAAGGCAGGTATGGTGTCCAACAGGGCTCTAAAAGGGATTCAAATATGTCCTCTACTTTGGGGTTCCACCAGCATCCTTCTGTTTGAGTCAATATCAGCTGTGTCCTTTAGCCAGTGTCCAAGGCTCCTCTTTTCTGGAGAATCCTTGGAGACCTGGTCCATTCCCATCCCTCACTGAGACACTCAGCACATTATTCCCTAACACAGTTACTGTTCTAACCTTTCCCTGCTTAGAAATCCTGGACAAAGGATTCCCTACATCACTGAGCTATCCTCCTCACCTTCCAGGATCCATGAGCACACAGAAGGCTCATTCTATCCTGTTAAATAGGGCTGAGTTGTTAACTAATCTTGCCCCATGTCCCTAATTTACCAGAGCAGAGATAGGAAATGGCTTATTTAGTGCTATTTGTCACGTATTCTTAAGTGAGAGCTTCCTAAGGGCAAAGACCAGGCCCTTTTGCTTTTAAGGGATAGGAAAGAGGACTCAAACTGACTTTCACAAGGGTGACTTTCATCTGGATTTGGGGGGTGGCTGTGGAACACAATCCACTACATCAGACTGGTGCCTCAGCATGAGTAAGGTTAAAGATCCAAGGCTCAGCTCTAAAACTTTCCTCTTAGAACAAAAAATATACCATCCATGTTCAAGACTGAGGGTAGGGAACCTGTGGGCTGGATTCAGTCAAAGGGCTACACTTGAGGACCTTGAGCATTGCATGTGGCCTCCAGGCCGCAGGTTCCTAACCCTGTCCCAAAGACCAATCACAGCTTCTTAAGCCAGAAAAGATCATATACCAAATTTATTGCAAAAACCCCACAATCCTAGCAGTTGCTTCATCGGTAGGATTTCTGGTAACGAGCCCGGGCCCCAGGGCCACCAAACTTCTTGGACTCGCAGCGCCGAGGATCAGCCACCAGGAGAGTTCGGTCATATTGGATAAGAATATCTTTTATTTCCTTCTTGGAAGCCTCGTCCACATCTGGAAAGAGGAGGAGGAGGACAGCACAGCACGTCAGTGCGCTGACAACTCCCTGTCCCACAAAACCTTGGTCCTAAGTACAAACAGCATCTAAATGCAGCTGGCAAGGGGACTGAGTACAAATCATGGCTGATATCTTTAACTAGGAGTGAGACCCCAGGGTAAGTCTCCACCTTTCCTAATCTCAAGTCTCCTCACCTGCAAAATGGGAGATGAAAATAGCACCTACCACCCCACAGGGTGGGTTGTGAGGATCAAAACATGTAACACATGCACAGTATTTTTGTAAACTGAACATGGCTCACCTCCCCTAAAGATGGAGGAGCCAAGAGAAGCCGAGCATTCCATGGAAATATCCACCAACCATAATCCTCAAAGAAAAATCAATGGCCCATTTCTGTCCACATGATTTTTCTAGACTAAGTACATGTACAGGTGTAGCCCCCAAGAAACAGGAAAGGCATGGAAATAAACTGAATTTCACCTGACCACATCACCCATTCTTCACTTACATTTCTGGTAATAGGCCACCAGGGCTTTGGAGATGGACTGCCGGATAGCTGCAGAAAGAGGGAAATGGGGACATTAGCAGTGACCACACCCTAAGGATACCAAGAGGCAAGTAGAGAAATTCCTGGGCTCCTCCTTCAACCCAAACCCGACTCACCATAAATCTGTGCGACATGGCCTCCTCCTTTCACACGGACCCGGATATCTACTCCAGCAAAACGTTCCTTGCCTAGCAGGAGGACAGGTTCCAGCAGCTGCAAGGCAGGAGACAGTCTGAGCAGATGTGTCTCTAGGATGACAACCCCAGAGCACAGCGAAACACTCTGATCTCCCATTATTATGGCAATCCATTCATAGATCATTATGTGAATGGTATTTGCAGAAGAGAACCCAGAATTCCTTGTCACTGAGAGCAGCCCCATACTTCTGACACTGTTATAAACGCTTGAACCTGCCTGGAATCATAAAAACAGCCCAATTCATACTAATGCCATCAGCAGGCCTCCCTGGAAGTCTGCCCACATCTTCTGCAAGCTCCTCCAAAGGCATCTTTTTTTGGGAAGTGCTTAAAGGGTGTCATTCTTCATGACCCTCAGGACTTCGCCATTCCTGGCCCCGTTTCTTGCTTGTCTCTCTGTACCCACAATGCTCAACACAAGGCACAACAAAAGCAGCCATGTGACTGGTCAACTGCTCCATCTAGGTGATGTTATCTAAAGGTTCTGACCATTCCCACTCTTTCCTCCAAAGGTAGTTGAGTAGAAGAATTACATTTTCTCTTGCAGATAGGCTCATAGGCACATAGAGCCTCCTTGCTCTCCTGTGAACTGCTTTGGCTTTTCGCTCATTCTTAATATAAGGTATATTCCCACACCTCCCTAACTCCAGTTGGCAGAAAAGAACAAGGGCACCAGGGCTGCTTTGCTTTTTCTCTTCCCTGAAGAGATGAAGAGAGCTAGAGGAGTCAGGGCAGGTGTTGAGAATGCTGCAGGGCTAGGGCAGGACAATCTAGGTACCTTGTATTGCAGGGTTCGAGGTTCAATCATCTCCAGCGGTCGCCCATTCACCTTGATCAGCCCATTGCCTCTCTTGCAGTGGGCCACAGCAGTGGCAGTTTTCTAGGAAGAAAAACAACTCACATTTCTATGTGGTTTTGGGGATTACAAAGTGCTTTTCTCACAGTAACAAAAAAAGGTAGGTAGTGGAAAGAGCACTGTGTTCTAGACACAGAAACTTAAGCTAAGGAAGTAGTCAGCTTCTTCCCAGCCCTGCTGAGGGGCCTCTATCAGGAATCACTTTACTCCTGAGACAGAAGTTTTCCACATGCAGTGCTTGACAATTCACAAAGAGCACTTTTTGGGACAGTCCTCTGAGATAGGAATATTATCCCCATTTTCAAGATGAGGAAACAGAAGTGCCTGAGATTCAGTAAGGCAGTCAGGGGGGATCCAAACTCACCAAATAACCACAGCTAAGTATTTGAAATTGTTAGAGTTCAGAAAATTTCCAATCCAAAACCTTCATTTCACTGACAAAAATAGGCCCTGTGAGTAAGTGTGGCATAAGAGTGCTGAAGAAGAATGCAAGAAAAGTAACGTTCAAATCCTATGTTAGGTACTAGCTATGTGCCCTTGAGCACCCCTACCCCCAACACCTCACTCATTTTGTGGAGAAGATCCTGAAGGTTACACAAATGGAACCTCTATCGTCAAGCACCTTACAGATCTATGTGGCATGTTCTCATGCAAGATACCCTTTCAGCCTCCCTACTTCTGGCCTCACTTTTCCCATCTGCAATTACTCCCCAACCAAGACAACTTCCTAGGATGGGTTAAGCCCAGTTGAGACCGACAAAACCAATCACCACCCCCTGAAAGGAACAGAAAAAAGGGGAGATGCCCAGCAGACCATTGGGTGAAGAGCCCCAATCTGGGCGGGAGACAAAGCTCCAGGCCACCGACTCCTGTTTTCCGGCAAAAGAGGAGCTGGGGCGTGGGTGCGGCGGGGCTACCTGGGCCGGGGAGTCCAATTCTCATCCCTTGGAGTTGGGGAGGTGTAGGGGGCGATGGGATTCCTTTTCTTAAAATCTGTAAACTTCGGGGCGACAAACACATATACACAAGTACACGAGGCAGGAGGCGGGAGTGGGCCGGTCGTAGCCTACAGGAGCAAAGGCCAGGCCTGGGCTCTTTCCATCGAGCCTCGGCACGCTCACGGTAGCCCCCAATCCACGCCCCGCACCCCACGGGCCCACTCCTTGGAGACAACGAACACGGTGGGGCTGAAAGGCGTCAAACCAAGATCTGAACCCCGGGATCGCCAGGATACTTCGGCTCGGGAGGCCCTCCTAGAAGCAGACACGTGGGCCCCGGCGGAACCGGAAGTCCCCCTTCTCCCCTCCCCCACCCCGCGGACCCTCGCTCTAACCTTTCGCCCGAAGACCTGGACGGACTGGAGCGGCCCCTTGGACGGCATGTTGCTGGCGGGCAGCGCAGGCTGGAGGCGGAGAAGGCGGAGGAGAAGGCGGAGGCGGCGGCGGCTGTAGCGGAAGCCGGACACTCGAGCTCCTCACTCGCGCGGCGCCGAAGCACGAAAGGGACTCTGGGGAACGCGAGGGCTGTTTTCCAGAGTTTGCGCAGGCGCAGACGCCCGGGAAAGCCGCTCTCCAGAGAAAGGGGCGGAGCCTAATAGGTGCGGCTGCGGCACTTTACGGCAGGGGCGGAGCCTGGCCTGGTGAAAGGGGAAGGAGCCAATGGCCAAAGGATCGAAGTGACGGCGATCCTTATTGGCTGGTTCTTTAAAACCATGTACAGTCATCTCCTGATCCCGCCCCCTTCCCTTTCCAATCTTTTTCGTGTTTCTCTCTGTCCAGACTTCCCTCCCTCTCCCAACCCCACCTCAGTCTTTCCTCTCCCCAGCGCCCCTCCCTCAAGACTCCTCCCCCTCCCCAACGCCCCTCCCTCAAGATTTCCTTCTTCCTCCCCAACCCCAGCACCCCCGGGCCTGGCCCCTACTTCTCTTATTTAAGATTTCCCACCTGCTGCACCGCCCCCAGACCACTTCCTAGGCTTCCATCCTCCTTCTCCACCCCCTCCCCAACCCCCTCCCACCGCCCGCCCTCCTTCCCTTGCCCCCCCCTCCCTCCTTCATCTCGCAGATCTTTACTCCTTCCTCAAACTCGTCCCAAGGTCCCCTCCTCCGGACCCCCCCTGCCGTCAGCAACCCCCTCCAAGCCCTCTTGGGCTCCCCCTTAGGGACCCTCCCCCGCAAAAAACTGCTGCCCTCGCCTCCTATCCCTTTCACTCGGCCTCACCCCGGCAGCCTGGGGCCGGGGGCGCCTTGAGTGACTTCAGTTTCCCCAGCTTAGCCCTCTGCCCAGGGAAGTCAGAGGTAAGAAGGGTCTATGTGTCCCCAGGACATATAGCGCCCCTACTCCTTTGCTGGCAAGCCAGGACCTCTGACTTCGCCTCCTCCCTGATCCATCAATTGACTCATCGATCGGGAAGGGGCCTCCAGTCGGAAGTGTCCCACTTGTCATTTCTATTGAACTGAGAGCTGAGGATGGATCCGAGGGTAAGTGAGGAAGTGATTGGGCCGGAGGGGTGGGGGGGTGGGAAGAATGGGGAGAGAAATAAATACCACCCCCCCCAGACCCAACTAGGGACCTGCATGCAGAGACCCAGACCCCACCCCCTACCCCCAGGCCCAGACAGCTCAAGGACAGGACAGACCAACCGAGGGCTAGAGACACAGGTAGTCACCTACGCTAAAGACCCAGACCAGAAGAGCCCTAAACAACATTAGTTAGCTTGACACACTCTCTCTTTTGAGCCTCAAGCCACCTGGCAGGTAAGGGTTAGGACTGTCCCTAGTTTAGAAATGAAAAGACTGAGGCAGGCAAAAGAAGTGTTGGCCAGGCTGACCTGGCTAGGGAGTAAAGCCCTCTTCTGAGAACAGGTCAACCCTCTCCACTATTGTGGCAGGGACATGTATATTAACAGGTCTGTTCACCCTGAATCCATGATCCCTAACATGTAAACACAAGCCCCTCCACATCAGTGAGATCTGAGTGTGTGGAACTGGGGTTCCCTTCCCCCAACCTCAGTTGACTTCGCCCTCACCTTCCCAAAGTTTCCCTGCTGTGGGGAGGGTGCCTCTGCTCTGCCCCTCCCTAATGCACTCTAACCCCACCCTCCCACCCATCTCTTCCAGGTGCCTGAGGCTCCCTAGGCCAGGGAGATGGGTAGGGGTAGGAGAGGCCCTCTCCTCCCCACCATCCCACATGTGGTTCTTCTGGGCCTTCCTTGTGTTCGTTCGCCCCCTGGGGGGGCCCTCTGTGGGGCCCCCCAGCTGCCCTTGGGAGCCCTTCGAGGTCCTTATAGCTATCATGGAGGCCCTAGTGAGTGGGCAGGCTGGTGCCGGGTGGGAAGTGGGTGAGGGCATGGTGGGAAAGGAGCCTGGGCGATGTAGTGGCCAGCTCTTCCCCCTCCAATCCCAGGGAAATAGAAATGAGGGGACCCTTTATACTCCGGACAATCTCTCTGTGAGTATACTTTGACCTTGTCCCACTCCCTGTGTATGGGGGGTGGGGGGCTAGTATCTCAGTGGAAGAGACAAGAAAGTCAGGGCCTTTAAGAAGGGGCAAACCTGGCTGTCCTCAGGGGTCCTAGGCAAGAGTGCCCGATTGCCTTTCCCCTAGATATCCTGGGTAGCTAGTGATCTGGGAGGGGGTGTGCCTCAGAAGTCAGCAGTTGGGGTGCTTGGGAGGTACACTCTGAGGAGTCATGGTTTGGGTCCTCTGATGGGGGTGGTGGGTCTCTGGGGTGGTGGGTCTCCATCAGTGTGTGTTCTGCCAGGGCTATGGGGAATGGAGTTTAGGGGCTTCTCTGCCAGGGGTCCTCAGGACAGGATGGAGGTGGTGGGTCTCTGCAGGTGTGCCCGATGGAGACTCTGCACTGCTTTGGGGTGGAGCTGTCTGTGATTGGGCATGAGGAGGGGCCGGCAGTAGTGAGGGCTGTGAACCGACTGCAGCGCTCATTGACAGCCCTGGGGTCCCACCTGTGGGGAGCCAGGTGGGGAGCTGCCTCAGGGCTCTGCCCCCACTGTGAGGAATACCCTGAGAGGCCTGTCCTCCAGTTCTTGACCAAACTTCTGGAAATACTGCACCTGGCCTGTGCTGGAGCCAGTACGGCTGGGTGAGGGGGGGTGGCGAAACCCCTGCCCAGCCCTCCCCCATGTACTACCCTGCAGGTCCAGAGACAATCCCAGGTATCCCTCAGGGAAGGAGGGAGGGGAGGGAAGTGGAGTAAGAAAAAGGGGAGGGAAGGAGAGATCTTGGAGGTCTCCCATGCTCCTTTCTTCATACCTGAATCTTCTTCACCCCCACTCTTGCTTTCAGGCTGGAGGTCTTTAGAGGCCTAGATTTCTGGGGTCTCCTATTACCATGTCTACATCTGTAATGCCAACAGGTCCTAGGGTGGGCGGAAACGAGGGAAGATCCAGAGAAGAAAGAGGAAGCTGATATGGTAAGTGAATGACACCTATCCCTTCAGGGAGGGCCTGAAGTCCCCAGCTAGGGCTGGAGGTGGAGTTTGGAGATCCTTGGAGAAAGTGGAGTGGGCGGCTTCCCCAAGGCCCACCCCAGACCCCCTCCATCTCCAGACAGGTGACAATGCTGCTGCTCTCCTCACCCGGATGAGGCACCTTCCACCTTCCCTCCGCAGGATTGCTTCCACCTTTAGGATTCCTAATGTTACCTTTCCCCCTAGGCTGTGTCCAGCCCCTAGCACTTGGCTGGGTACCCACCGAGTTGGCATTTTTATGTTTATCAAATAAATGAATGAATATCAGGGAGTGATTGATCTATAAACAACCTCCTAAGGGCACAGGGAGGCTTGTGAAATACTTAATGGACCTGGACTTTGCTGCCACTTGGGTGACCCCTTTTGCATAACCTGGAACTAGTTATTCACATGTGAGGTTGCACTCTGTCCCTTCTGTCATGAGACTCAGTCTCATGACCTTGCCCCAGGGACAGTGAGAGCTGCTTCCTAGGCTAAATCCCCACCAATGACCTCTGCTTCCTACCAAACTCCATGAACCTTGCAGAGACTGCTGGCCAAGGGAAGCCTTCCTAAGCACAGCTTTGTGCCAGCACACTCCTCAATCCTGCTTTAAGTCTTCCATAGCTCCCCATTGCCTACTGTCTCAAGCTTTTCAGTGTCACACCTAGATCCCTGTGATCTTGTCTCTGGTTCAACTGGATTACTCACCTCCTAAAGTGGGCACCAAGGTTTCCTCCACCTGGATGACCTTCCCACTAACTTTAATTCTACCTGTCCAAATGCTACCCATCCCTCCATCAAAGCCTAGCATGGGGGAGTGGAGTCAGAAGATTGGCTGTCCTTCTTCTTGATTAACTGAGTGACCCGGGATGAGTCTCCTTCCCTCCACAGCAAGATGAAGGCCTCAGCCAGGCTGGTCTTTGTAACCTTCCTGGACCAGCTGCTTTGTCTGAAAGTCCTTGGATGGCTTTGCTGAATACTGGGTTCATCTTGCGTGTTTTATGGATGTTGCTTTTCCCATCTCCTCAACTGTATGGGACCAGGCCTTCCTGTCTTGTGCCCAGCTCAGTGACTGGCACAGCAGGCTCAAACACTTAATAAAATGATTAGTAAATCACATTTTGCCTGGCACTCACAGCATTTCTGACTTAGAGAGTCTCTTTGAGGCCTACACATTTTCTGGGCTGCCTCGCCCTCCCCAATTCCACAGTTGGAATGAAGACAAAGCAATTCTTTTTCTTCCTCCATTTATTACTCTACCTCTAAATTTGCCAGGTTCAAGACAGTGTTCCATTCATTCACAGGACAAAGGTCACCTAAAGGGGCCTGAGGATTACTGGGAGCTGCCTTAAGTTGTTCCCCAAGACCTTTAGGGATGGAAAATTCGGGGGGGCAAGAAGACTTTGGAAGGATGGGACTCTGAGGGACATTTCTCAGGGAGGACTGGATCAAGATCCCCCTCGGACCGTAAGGAAGCAGGTGGAGAGGGAGGGAAGGACATTTATCCACTGTCTGAAGTGTCTAGCCCTGGGTTAGGACACTGGGAGCCCCCTCGGCTCCCCCTCCCCACGGTGGGAGATTCTGGAGCCAGGCCTGGCAGGGAGGAGGAGGCGGTGGCGGTTAAACTATTCTTATTATCAGCTGGATTGCGCGGATCAAATGAGGCCATTTGTAAAATGCTCTATGAACCTCCGAGTGGGATAGAAAGACCCGCTGTTTGTATCGCTTGCTGCCATCGTTAGCTAGACTCTAGTCTGAGCCAGATGCTCAGGCTGCTCCACCAGATGTAGGTCTAACTTTATGTGCCCTGCACTGTTAGGGCACTCTATGGCTGGATACTGTCCCCACTGGAGGGAGATAGCAGGGACTGGTCAAGAAACCCCCTCCTCCCCAGGACTCAGGTTCAAAGTCAAAGGTGAAGGACTCTAGAGTTGAGGCTGCTAGCCAGGAAGGATCCTCACACCTGTTAGTCCAAAAATACTTATTAAGCACCTACTAAGGGCCAGGAACTGTGCTAAACCCTGGGGATATGGATTAGAAAAAGAAAGACAGTCCCAGTCATTAGGGAGTATATTCCAACCTGGCAGACCACTTAGAAAAAGCTGGTAAATGGATCTGTAGGAGAAGATCCCTTGGGCTGGGTGGGGCTTGATGGAGTCCAGTCCCAGGAATTTAGCTGGTGGTAGGAAATGCATGAGTTGGCTGAGCTTCTAGTTCATTGGTGTCTAAGTCTGCATGACCCCATTTGGGGTTTTCTTGGCAGAAAGAAGAGTGGTTTACCATTTCCTTCTCCTCCAGGAAATGGAGGTAAACAGGATGACTTGCCCAGGGTCACACAGCTAGAAAGTATCTGAGGCCAGGTTGGGACTTGGGAAGATGAGTCTTCTGATTCCAGGCCTGGTGATGTATCTACTGCCCCACTTTAACCCGAAGCTTTAAGTGGTTTCTGCTTTGCTCTGCCTTGTGAATTGAGGGGTCAAAGGTACTGAGGGTACTGATAAGATATGAGTGCTGAAGCTGACAGATTCACAAGCTGTCAATGCCACCACTGCTCAGCTCTGCCAGGTGAGGCTCAAACCTTAACTCATTAGCTCTGTCCATGTTATCTGCCCCTTCTACCTTCTAATTTCACCAAGTAGAACTAGGGGCTCTGGGAAGGGTTATGACAAACTTACTCGGT
This sequence comes from Potorous gilbertii, assembly GCA_028658325.1. NCBI lineage: Eukaryota > Metazoa > Chordata > Mammalia > Diprotodontia > Potoroidae > Potorous > Potorous gilbertii. The sequence goes on from CM053771.1 coordinate 22,641,208, forward strand.
TTACCAAGCAGGATGAGGCTAGTACTTTGACTTAGCTCTGACATGCAAGGTAAATATGCCGAGGCCAAAATATGGAACATGACCTGACTGATCACCAAACAACATGATTTTATTCAGTAAAAGACAACTGAATTGAAGTCAAGAAACCAAAGAACACATGGAAACAATTCATCATTTCATCAAAGGATAATATGTCAAAACCAATCGGATATAGACAAAGCTGCCCTTTGGGGAAAATGTATCTGTCTCTCTAAACACAGATCCACAAAAGAGAACAGTTAAATAAATGGACACGCAAATAACTAAGCCTGGAAAACCACTACATTTCAGGTCCCAAAATAAAAATTCTGAAATTTGAAATTGAAAGCAAAATTTAATTAATAAAACCAGCATTGTTGGGAGTGGGGAGTCACTGAAACAAAACATAATCTGAATGAAAATTTTAAATAGTGAGGACAACCAAATTACCAGTAACTAAAATGATAAAGGAGAATTCACAACAAATAAAGAAGAAATAGGGGAAATTATTTGGAACGATTTTGACCTAGTTAACTATATGCCAAGAAAACTGACAACTGAAATGAAATGGATAGTGACAAAAATATAAAGTACCCAGACTAACAGAATAGAGAATATAAATAAAAGTCTCAGAAAAACAAATTGAACAAGCCATAAATGAATTCCCAAAGAAAAACCTTGCAATTAGATGAATTTATAAGTAAATTCTATCCAGTAGATATCTTAAACTCTGTATGTCCCAAGCTGACATCATCACCTTTCTCTATCCCCACTCCCAACCCTCTGAATACTTTCCCTTTTTTCCTTCATCCCTAGGCTCCCAATCCAGGAACAGTCCAGGACTCCTCACTCCCCTCATCTCTGTTCGAGCTGTTGCCAAAGCCTATCGAGTTCACCTTTGCAACATCTCTTCTCTGATTAATACCACCCCCCCACCCCTCCGCCCCATGCTGACCCTCATCAACTCACACCTGGATTATTGCAATTGCTACTGGAGGTCAGGGAGGTCTGTCTGCCTCAGGTGTCTCCCTACTTCAATCCATCCTCCACTCGACCACCAAAGTGATTTTCCTACAGCACAGATCTGATCATCACACACACACACACACACACACACCCCCACACACACCCCCCCCCCCATCCCACCCCTGCTCAAGTGACTCCCTGTATTACCTTCAAAAATAAATATAAAATCCTCTGGCATTCAAAGCCTTTCATAACCAGGTCCCTTCCTACCTTCCCAGACCTTATCCCCCCACACCTACTCCTTTATCCAGTGACACTGGCCCTCTGACTTCCAGGAGAAAAAAACCACTCCTTTTGTCAGACTATAGGGCATCCTCTCTGGCTGAACTCCACTCCAACTCAGGCCTGAAATACTTTGCTCTACCTACTTACTGACTTTCCAGGCTTCCTTTAAGTCCCAACTCAAATCCCACCTTCTATAGAAAGCCTTCCCTAACCTCTTAATTTTAATGCCTTCCTCCAGTTAATTATTATTCCTATTTATCAATTACTTTGTATATACCTGTTTACATGTTGTCTTCCTCATCAGATTATAAATTCCTTGAGGTCCTCTTTTTTTTTAGCCTCTACTTTAATCCCCAAGGCTTTTTATAGCACCTGCCTGGTGCTAAAGCATATCATAGTGATTTACTAAATGTTTATTGATCGATTGAAACATTCAAAAAATAATTATTTATAATATTACACAAATGATTAGGAAAAATAGAACTCTATGAAACACCAAACAAATCCCTTCTACTATACAGATATGGTCTTGATGCCTAAACTTGGGAGAATTAAATCAGGGACCATTAATGATACCAGAGGCCAAGTCTCCTAATGAATATGGATGCAAAATTTTGAAGAAAAGAGTGTCAGAGGCTTCAGTGACATATCAAAAAGGATAGACATTATGACCAAGTTATTAGGGAAACTTAAAATAACAGACTATATATATATATATATATATATATATATATATATATATATATATATATGAAGAACAAGAAGAAAATCATACTATTATATCAACAGATACAGAAAAAGCTTTTGACAAAATACAACACCCATTTCTGTTACAAAATACTAAAAAGCTAAAAAGCGTAGGGCTAAATGGATCCCTCTTTAGTGTGGTGAATGGTATCTAACTTTTCCTCCAGAGTTAGCATTGTGATGAAGATAAACTTTCTAATGAGATCAGGGGTAAAATAAGAATGGATGTCTATTGTCACCAGTATTATTTGACAGTGAACTAAAATGCAATTCGAGCCTGGGGTTAGGTAGACTCATCTTCCTGAGTTCAAATTCAGCTTGGCTGTGTGACCCTGGGCAAATCAATTCATGCTGTTTGCCTCAGTTTCCTCATCTGTAAAATGGGCTGGAGAAGGAAATGGCAAACCACTCCAGTATTTTTGCCAAGAAAACTCCCAAAAAGGGTCATGAAGAGTAATTATAGACTTACAATAATGAAAAACTGGAAAGCAGTTTGGGAGAAACTGGGTTTAGTTAGACCCACACATCATACCATATATCAAGATAAACACTAAATAGATTCATGTCTTAATGAGAAAAAGTCACATTATAAACAAATCAGAGGAGCAAAGAAGAAATTAACTTTCAGATCTGGGGGAAAGAACAATCAAATGAGGATGGAAATTTTAAAGATAAAGATAGGAGATAAGATAATAAAAGATGCAATCTTGATTGCAGAAAATTAAATAATTTTTGCATAAACAAAACCAATGCAATTAACTTTAGGAGGAAAAGTTAACTGGGGGAAATCTTTGCATAAAGTTTATCTGATATTATTTCCAACATATATGGAACTGATTTAAATTTATAAGTACAATAGCTATTCTCCCATACATAAGTGGTGAAAGGATATGAAAGTCTTCCATGGAAAAAAATCCAGGTTATCCACAAGCATATATTTTGAAAAAAAAATGCTCCAAATTACTAATAACCAAGGAATGACTGCAGCCCCCAGGCTCCAACTCCCACCCATCATCAGATTGGCAAAGGCGACAATTGTTGCAGAGGCGTCATGAAAATGGATACAAATTAACTCCTAGAAGAGCTGTGGGCTGGCTGGTCAGGCCACCTGGATCTAAATCACTGAGCTGTACTTCTGTATGCTTTAGACCAGGGATACGCTACTAGGATACCCCCAATGAGATCAAGGGTAGAGGAAAAGTTGTAGAAATCCTAACAAATGGTAAAACTGAAAAAAAGAATTCAGAGGACTGTGTAGGCGATAAGACATCTTGGATAGACTGAGCCACCTCAGGAGAGGAAATTCATAGCTTAGAAGCAGGAGCCGCGTCTTTCCTCCTAAGTTTACGAGACTGGCCCGGGATCAGGTGTCATGTAACTGCCTGAGGGCAGATTGGAATTTGGGTCCTCCAGACCGCCCTGGAACATTCATTGCTGCCACGGACAACGCAGGACTTTGTTTTGCTAGAGTATGCACATTTGTTACAAAAACTTTTATATACGTTTTCCAATGGGGCAGGGGAAGAGTGCTAGAAAAATGTAAACCCTAAAAACAACCCCAAACTCCCCCAAGACAGGGGCGGGCTGGGAAGGGGCAGCGGCCAGGGGGGGGCTCCGCCCAGGGCGGGGCTCCGCCCGTGTGCTCTGGCCCTTAGTCTCCTCTTCGGTAAAAGGCGGCGACGAGACGCTGGAGCGTAGAAGCCAGGGGCACGTGGCGGGGCTTCTCGAGGACCTCGGGCAAGGTGCACACGAGACGTTCCCAGGGTTGCCCTTCTGTGACGTCACAGGAGCCCGTTCCCGCCCCGCCCAGGAGCACGCCCCGCGCGAGCAGACGCCCTCTTTTCCTCCTCTCTCCTCCAGTCTTCCCCCGCCCCGCCCTCGCCTTCTCCCCGCCTCCTTCTTTACGTCACGTCCGGTCTCCTGAGCCTTTCCTAAGATGGCGCCGGCCGGCCGGAAGTCGCGCTTATTCTCCGCCTCTCCCAAGGTGGCGGTCGCGGTTCCGGTTCTCGCGAGTTCTCGAGATAAGCCGCCGCCGTCGCCGCCGCCGCCGTCGCCGTCGCCGTGGCCTGCGCTTCGTCTGACGTCGCGTCCGCAGGAGCCGGAGCCGGAGCCGCGGGCCCGGGGAGTGAGTGACGCCGACCGCCGGGGGTGAGGACCGCGGCTGGAGGGGCCGGGCGGGGCTGCGCGTGTGCGAGTGTGAGGGTGAGTGTGTCGGGGGCGGGGGGTCCGCGAGGGCGAGCGGGTGAGGGCCAGTGTCGGGGGCGGTCCGCGCAGGCGGGTGTGGGGGCAGTGTGTAGGGGAGAAGGGGGGCAGCGGGCGCGTGTGACCGTGTCACGGCGTGTTGTGGGGTGGGGAGCAGTGTGCGAGCCCCGGCGAGCGCGATGGCGCGGACGTGGCAGCGGGGTCCCCTCCCGCCCCGCCCGGCTCCCCAGGTCCCCCGTGCCCGAGCCCGCGCGGCCAAAGGCGGCCGCGGTCCAGCTGCCCTTCCAGCCCTTGCTGAGCCGGCTCTCCCCGGGCGCTTCTGCCGCCTGCCCTCCCGCGGTGACTTGGTGTTACTTTGTATTTCTTGTGGTCCGCGTGGGCCTGAACCCGCCCCTCCCTCCCCGGCTAGGCTCACCTGGCCTTAGTTGGTATTCTCAGTGCACACGGGGAGCTTGCGATACTCTGTGGACCAGGACTGCGGCCGGAGTGGCCGCGTGCATCTTGTGGGCGTGGGGAGAAGGGCTCAATCCCTCTGGAAGTGGTTTCCTTTGTGTGTTTGGAGAGAGAAAAGAGAGGAGAGGGGAGAGACGTTGGAAGCCGCTGGTGATCTGCTACAGGAAGGAACCGGTGGGGATGGAGGGGGCCTTCCTGGGGTAGAGGAGGCCGTGGGAGAGCCTTTGTCTTGCTGCCTCATTTCGGGGAGCACTGGGCCCCTGACTCCTCCGTCTCCCCCAGGTTATTCCGACCTAAAGACCTAGAAGATGTCCGACAGTGATGACAGCAACTTTTCGGAGGAGGAGGAGGAGGACAGCGAGCGGAGCAGCGAGGAGGCCGAGGAGGTTGAGGTGAATGCCGGGGAGGGGGGCTTGGACTGGTCCGGCCGGTGTGCTGGGGGGCCCAGGGCGGGGCTCTCCTTCCCGGGGGCAACGCCTCGGAAGCGGCTCTCCGGCACCCCCTGCTGGCTTCTGGATGCTTCTGCTTCTCATCCGGGTCCTTGCCTCCTTCATGGAGTTTCCCTGGAAAGTTTCCCTGGCTGATCCCCCATTGCCCAGGGCTGGGATCTGAGCCTTCTCAGCATTGTCTGTCCCGTAGCTGGTAAAGGAGGCCTGGCGGAGCCGAGTTGGGTCAGGCATCCCTGGATGGGGCCTTGGCTTTATGGTGAGACCTTGGGCAAGTCCCTGTTCCTCTGGCTCTCACTCCTCCCTTCCAGCTCTGTGACTCCCCAGCTAGGTGGTTCACTCCAAGAAGCATTAACCTTTCCATCTTGCATGAAGGCAGCCTGAGTAGAGATGGGCATCACAGGGCTTCTGGGGGGCTTTGTTCTGACTCTGGAGCTGTCACCCACGCCCTTCCAGCAGGTAGAGGAGGAGCGGCGGAGTGCGGCAGGCAGCGAAAAAGAAGAGGAGCCTGAGGAGGAAGAGGAGGAGGAGGAAGAGGAAGAGTATGATGAAGAGGAAGAAGAAGAGGATGATGACCGTCCCCCCAAAAAGCCGAGACATGGAGGTTTCATCCTGGATGAAGCTGGTGAGTTGAAGAGTGTGGGCCTGTGCGGGGATGGGAGCTTCACCTTTGGCCTCTCTTGGGTTCTTCCCCCCATCGGCCTGGGAAACGTGGAAGTTTGGGGACAGAAAGACAAGTTCTGTGACACCCCAAGAGCTTGGACATCTCTGGGTCATTTTCTCCACCCCTTCTCTAAGGTTGACATTCTTACCCTGGGCTCTATGAACTTGTTTTTTGTTTGTTCATTTGGTGATTTTTTTTCCCCCTAGCTACATGTAAAAACAAATTTTAACATTCATTTTTAAAACTTTGAGTTCTAAGTTCTCTCTTCCCTTCCCACTCTCTCTCATTGAGAGGGCAAGCAGTTTGATACAGGTTATATATTTGTATTCATGCAGAACATTTCCATAATAGTTACGTTGTGAAAAAGAACAGGTAAAAAAAAAACAACCTCCAGAAAAAGCAAAGTTAAAAAAGGCATGGTTCAGTCGTGTATTCAGACACCATCAGTTGTCTCTCTGGGGATGGATAGCATTTTTCATTATAAGTCCTTCAGAATTGTACGAACATGTTTTTAAAAATACTTGACAATTGCATTTCAGTGTAATTGCTTTTTTTGTTAACTTTGTGTATTTTATACATGGGGCTGGGCTTGATGGGAGAGGAGGGACTGGTGAGTTGGGTACAAAGGGAGGGCCTCAGCATCCCAATCTCAGTCTCCTTTTCTCTTATGCCTTTTCAGATGTGGACGATGAGTATGAAGATGAAGACCAGTGGGAAGATGGAGCTGAGGACATTCTGGAGAAGGGTAAGTGGTAAGATTAGGCCAGCCTCCTGTGTCTTCCCAGCTCTGCTGGGGCCTGGAGAGTCTGAGGAGCCCTGAGAATTGGGGTTTAGCAAAGGCAGGGTCTGGATTGGGGGGGGCAGGGCAGGATCATGAACTGGCCTCTACTTCCCTGGATAAAGTTGAGCAAGAAGGGAAGGAAAAGAGGGAGAGGAGGAGGGGGAAGGTGAGTGTCTGATATTCTAAGACAGAATCCTTCATGGGAAGTGGGATGGCCCCAGAACTCATCTCCCTGTCTCCAGTCCTGCATCCGCCTCCTCCGTCACCTGGCTTCTTTCTGTTGCTGAGAGAACAGCTCTCATACCTTTTTCTTTTAGGCATGTGAATGGTGGGGGTGGGGGGGGCCTTAGGGAATGGGTATACTAGGGTTCTTTGGCAGTACTGGGACCCTTCCTTCCTAGAGAGGTATTATTTGGGGAGTGGGGGTGGGGGTGGGCTTGGGTCCTTGCCCTCTCTGGGTTTCTCTTCTCTGTCTGTTCCCTTTGGCTCACCCTCAAGCTGTCCCCCTGCAAAAATCCCTCCCCACTGTTTTTCGTGCTGTGCGATTCATTCATTCCTGCTTTCCCTGTGCCTCGCCTTCAGCCTTGATTTTGTCCTTCCTGTGTTCCTTTACCCCTTTTTTTTGTCCCTTCCCTACCCCAATCCCACCCTACTTTGTTTGATTTTGCTGATATAATTTGGCTCATACTGTGTCTGCTCACCACCACCACCACCACCACCACCACCACTACCACCACCACCACCACCACCACCACCACCACCACCACCACCACCACCTCTTCTTCTTCCTCCGAGTAGAAGAGATTGAAGGTAAGAATCGGGGTATTTTAGCCCCCCAACCCTTCCCCTTCTTCCTGCTGTTTCCCCTCTCCGACCATGTAGCCTCTTAGTGACAAGGGAGGGAGGGAGGAAGGGCTCATCAGTGCTGGGGACAAGTCTGTTTGTTTTTTAGGACTCTGGGTGTTTCTAGGTATTTTTATTGAGGCTTATCTATTGATAATAACAGAGGTCCAGCCAGCTAGCCCATGGGTGTTTGCTTTAGTCACCCATGAGCTGGAGATTGGGGCTGGGTAGGTTTGAGGCAGGGGCAGAGACACTACTTGAGTGTTTTCTCCACCCCCTTCCCCTAGTCGGAGTCTCTGTCCTTTGCCCAGCTCCTTCCCAGCTGAACTCAGTGTTCATTTGCCCAGGATGCAGGTGGCACTGCCCCATCTCTCCCCATTCCATCTGCCACGCTGGCTCTTCCTCTTTCTTGCAGCATCCAACATTGACAATGTCGTTCTGGATGAGGACCGCTCTGGGGCCCGCCGCCTCCAAAATCTCTGGAGGTAATAGTTCTGGGGCTAGGGGAACAGTATTGGGGTGTGGAGGGTACTGTCTGAGGAGCAGGGTTAGATTTTGGAGACAGGTCTCAACTCTGCCTACCCTTTTCTAGGAGAGCTTAGGTCATTGGATGTCTCCAATGCTCAGTTTCCTTATCTGTAAAATGTAGCTATTGTCTAAGTCCCTTGCAGCTAGTCTAAACCCTGTGAATTCATGTTTAACACTTGCTTCTCGCCCCCTTTTTTCATCACAGGGATCAGCGAGAGGAGGAGTTGGGCGAGTATTACATGAAGAAATATGCTAAATCGTCCGTGGGAGAAACGTGAGCATGTCAGGGATGGAGGGTTGGGGGGCAGGGGTAAATCAGGGCTTGAGGATTGCCCAAGTTTGACCTCTTCCCTGTCCCCACAGTGTGTACGGGGGCTCTGATGAGCTCTCAGATGACATCACTCAACAGCAGCTGCTGCCTGGAGTCAAGTATGTTGGGTTGGAGGCAAGGGGTTCTCAGGAGTCCTGGGCAGGGGAGGGGGGAAGAAGGGGGTGGCTCTCCAGATGGGGATGTGGCGGAGCAAGTTTTGCTATCTTGGGACCCCAGTAATGTCTCCTTTTCTATTTCTGAGGGACCCTAATCTGTGGACCGTGAAATGTAAGGTGAGTTTCTTGGCCTGGGGAATGGGATTCATGGATTGAGGGGAAGACCTGTTTATTCGTCCATCTTGTCTTACCCTGTACCATCTTTCTTTCCAGATTGGGGAGGAACGAGCAACAGCAATTGCCCTCATGAGAAAGTTCATCGCCTACCAGTTCACAGACACAGTAGGTGGTAGCTATTGGGGAGGACTGGAGGCGTGTTCCCGGGAGGGGGTCAGTGATGGAGGATGAGATAGTCAGCGAGCCAGCTCTGGTCATCTCTTCATGCTGCGCCAAAGTAGGGGAATCTGGATCAGGGTGCAGGGAGTGAGGGCTCCTTCCTTGCAGAAGCTTCTTTTCCCAGAAAGTCACCTGTGATTCTCTTTGCAGGTTTACTTATGGGTGGTAGTGAACAGTTAGGCATCTCCTGCCACAATGGAGAAGGCCCTTCAGAGACTTTGTCTGTGGGTTGTGGTGATATGAGGGCTGCTCTCTCTCCTCATCAGACCAACATGGCTGATATCCTCTCTCTTTTCTTCCTGTGAGGTGCCCAAGGGAGCTTGTTCAAATCTAGCTTCTTCTCAGAGAACTGTACCCTTTCCAGAGGGCAGTCATGTGTTTTTGAGTGCCTACCTTGTGCCCAGGCACCCAGAGGATGCAAGACCTGAGGCTGATGATTAGCTAGAATAATTGATTGTTTTGTAGCTCTCAGAGCTGAAGGGGCCTTGAATGAACATCTGGACTGAGGTGGGCAACAGGCTTAGAGAGAGGAAGGAGATGATCCTTGGTGGGGGTCTCCTGGCATGGACAGGCATGGACAGCTCCCTTCTGGGTCTCTGACCTAAGATGTCATCTTCTACCTGCCATGTTTCTTCTCCACAGCCATTGCAGATCAAGTCAGTGGTGGCCCCAGAACATGTCAAAGGCTACATTTATGTGGAAGCTTATAAGCAGACCCATGTGAAGCAGGCCATTGAGGGGGTGGGCAACCTGCGCCTAGGCTACTGGAACCAGCAGATGGTGCCCATCAAGGAAATGACGGATGTACTCAAGGTTGTCAAGGAGGTTACCAATCTCAAGCCCAAGTCCTGGGTCCGTCTCAAGAGGGGCATCTACAAAGATGACATTGCCCAGGTACCTGAGGCTGGGGAGGGATTGCTTAGGTGGGTTGTGGTGTGATGGGCCTGGCTATGTGCCAGGTATTAGGTTCAATGATTTCTAGGACTGCTGAAGCTCGGAAGACAGAATTGGCTATGTCCTTGATCGTTTCTGCCTCATCCTCCAGGTGGATTATGTAGAGCCCAGCCAGAACACCATCTCCCTCAAGATGATTCCTCGAATTGACTATGACCGCATCAAAGCCCGAATGAGCCTGGTAGGGAGATGGGCTGAGGGAAGGGGGATGGATCACTGGCCAGGGGATTCAGCCCCAAGGTTTCCCTCCAGACAGAAGTGATGGTCATCATCCCTTCCCTCTCCCTACATCCTCACAGAAAGACTGGTTTGCCAAGAGGAAGAAGTTCAAGAGACCCCCACAACGATTGTTTGATGCTGAGAAGATACGGTAAAATTTCCCCTCAGGGCACTGATTGAGGATATCTTTCTACGCCCCTCCCCCACCCCTGTTTAATTCGCCCCCCAATTCCTGCTTCATGCCCCATCCCCGCCAGGCAGTAACACAGTGTAGGTCATTTGTTTCACAGCCTTTTCCCTTCCCTCTTAGCCTCTGGAAAGATCAGGAAGGAGTTTCAGAGGCTGGTTGTCATGACTTGCACTACTCTACTGTACCTTCCTGAGAACTAACTCTGGCTTTCTTGGTGTCATGATCCCCTGGGACATTCAGTCTGAGAAAGCCTGTTGAGCATTTCTCACAGTCACATGTTTAAATGCATAGAATAAAAGAGGAGTACAAGGGAGACCCAAGGACATTAAAAGAGCAGCTTTTTAGAAATTTGCCAGTTTCCTGCCCCTGGGGTGAGGGGGCCTTCCCCTTCCAGCCTCTGCTGGGTGGGGAGCTCATCACCTCCTGAGGCAGCCCATTATAGATTTGGACAGCCCTCATTGTCAGAGAACATTATCTCCCTCAGCCCCACGTGGTCAGGCCAGATCGTGGGGACCACTGAGTAGAGTTTTCTTGGGGAAGGAGAGAGAGAGATAGAGACTCAGCTGACTCCTCAGAGCACCTTCCAGCCAAGAGGGAAGCCATGTGCTGGCATGGGTTGTGGTTTCAAAGGGCAGCTTGCCGGGCATCTCTACTCTGTGACTTGGTGTTGAAACCCATCTTGTTCTTCCCCTTAGCGGGGGCTGTTCTGCTCCCCGTTTTTCAGATTAGTCAACTTAGGCCTGAGAGCTTGTGTATGTTTTCCCTTGTCCCCATCCCCTCAGTTTCTGTCCTCTCCTTGTCTGCCTCCTCTAGTTCCCTGGGAGGAGATGTGGCTTCAGATGGAGATTTCCTGATCTTTGAGGGGAACCGCTACAGCCGAAAAGGCTTCCTGTTCAAAAGCTTTGCCATGTCGGCGGTGGTGAGTGCCTGCTGCCTCTCTGGGGCATTCTTCCTCCCTCAGCCCTGGGCTTTCACAGGACCCAGAATGTTTGAGCCCTGCAGCCTCGCGCTTCCAGGCCCGTCTCTTTAGCCTTGGGAGCTTGCTGATTGAACAGTGGGGCTTAGAGCACTTGGCATTTGGGCCAGAGGTTCCCTGGGACCTTGGGAGACGTTGCTGCTTGACACGATACAGTCAGGTCAGCAAGCACTTACTAAGCTTCTCTCGTGTACCTGGCACTGTTCTCTTTGCTGGGAATACAGGGAAAGGCAGAAGCTTGCTGCCTAGCAGCTCACAGTCTGAATTAACATGCTGTCTTCTTACCTTTCGCCTGGAATATTCCAAACCATGGCTAGATTGCTGAGCCCACTTGCCATTGTAAAACCTCATATCTCCCTCAAATTTCTCCCCCTCCACCCTCCAACTCCATTTATTTGTCCAAGTCATGGAAGGGCCATAGCACCCAACCTTTATGGACAATGTTTCTCCCATGAGAAAGAAAGGCTGCCTTTGCCCAAAATGGATTTGAGAGTGCGTGTAGGGTCATATTCTTTTACACCTTGTCATTTTTGAGGGGGCAGACACCTCTTACAGTGGCTCCCTGGGGGGACTCAGACCATATAGGCGCTCCTTGATGATCTGTCCCCACCCATCTTCTTTCTCTTCTCTTAGATCACAGAGGGTGTGAAGCCCACACTGTCAGAACTAGAAAAATTTGAGGACCAGCCAGAGGGAATTGACCTCGAGGTGGTGACTGAGAGCACAGGTATGAGCCTCACCCCCAGCCCTCAGGAGCACTGGGCACCCTTGCCCCCTCTGCTTTCCTCATGCCTCCTTCTCTCCTTCCCTCTAGGGAAGGAACGTGAACACAACTTCCAGCCTGGGGACAATGTGGAAGTGTGTGAAGGCGAGCTGATCAACCTTCAGGGCAAGATCCTGAGTGTGGATGGTAACAAGATCACCATTATGCCCAAGCATGAGGACCTCAAGGTGGGCCTTCTGCCTCTTGGGGCCACAGGCAGCGAGTAGGGGCTACTGGAGAGAGATGAGACGCCCTCACAAGCCCTTTGCTCACTCTTCTAGGACATGCTGGAGTTCCCAGCCCAGGAGCTGCGGAAATACTTCAAGATGGGGGACCATGTGAAAGTGATTGCCGGGCGATTTGAGGGTGACACGGGGCTCATTGTGCGTGTGGAAGAGAACTTTGTGATCCTCTTCTCTGACCTCACCATGCACGAGGTAGGGGCTGTGCCGGGGCATGACATAGTGTCTCTAGCACATGGCATCTCCTCCTCATCCCCCTTATTCTCTCCTGCCACAGCTGAAAGTACTTCCAAGGGACCTTCAACTCTGCTCAGAGACAGCATCAGGGGTGGATGTTGGGGGCCAGCACGAGTGGGGTGAGCTGGTACAGCTGGACCCCCAGACTCTGGGAGTCATTGTTCGGCTGGAGCGAGAGACGTTCCAGGTAGGTGAGGGAAGACAGAAGGGGAAACTCTGGGGTATCGCTTTTTGGGGTGCTCACCCCAGTTTTCTGGCCCCGTAGGTCCTGAACATGTTTGGGAAGGTGGTTACGGTTCGGCATCAGGCAGTGACTCGGAAGAAGGATAACCGCTTTGCTGTGGCCTTGGATTCAGAACAGAACAATATTCACGTCAAGGACATTGTGAAGGTCATCGATGGTCCCCATTCGGTAAGGATGGAGGTGGTACACTGGCATGGGAAGTGGGGTTTGGGCCGAGCTGGTGGGGGAAGGAGAAAGCTTGAGGGGCAAGAGTAGGACCCTAGAGGCACATTTACTCTTTCACCTTAGGGCAGAGAGGGAGAGATCAGGCATCTGTACCGAGGATTTGCATTTCTCCACTGCAAGAAGCTGGTGGAAAATGGGGGCATGTTTGTCTGCAAGACCCGAAACTTGGTGCTGGCTGGGGGCTCCAAAGTAAGTCAGGTTGGGGGCAGGCTGGTTGTCGGGGGCAGGGGACCATCTCTGAGAAGTACTTATAAAAGCCCCCATTTCATAGAACTCTTCAAAGTGTGCAGAGCCTGTAACCCGGGGGAGATGGGGAGGAAGGCAGGGGTGGGGCATCCAGTCTCCTCACTGCCTACTGCCCTCTCATTTTTCTCTCCCAGCCTCGAGATGTCACAAACTTCACCGTGGGTGGCTTTGCCCCAATGAGCCCTCGAATCAGCAGCCCCATGCACCCTAGTGCTGGAGGTAAGCAAGGGGGTGGGGAGGGGTGGAAATCTGGGAAGCCCTGGCTTGGGGAAGAGACTTGGATCAAACAGAACCTGGGAAAGGGGCTTGAGGCCAGGACAGGGTGATGGCTGAAGAGCGGTGAATCAGGAAGGAGGTTACTTGGGATCTCCCACACTCTTGGCCTCTCCCTTCCTGCCATTATGATCTTACAGGTCAGCGGGGAGGATTTGGGAGTGCTGGTGCTGGTGGCATGAGCCGTGGCCGTGGCCGTAGAGATAATGACCTTATTGGACAGACTGTGCGCATCTCTCAGGGTCCATATAAAGGTGAGTCTGGGCTGGTGTCGAGGGGGAATGGATAATGTAGGGCTCTTAAAGATGCTGAGCGTGGATGGCCCCCAACCCTTCCTGTGCCTTCTTTGCCCAGGCTACATTGGGGTGGTGAAGGATGCCACCGAGTCCACAGCCCGAGTGGAGCTTCACTCGACCTGCCAGACCATTTCTGTGGATCGCCTGCGGCTCACCACAGTGTTAGTAGAAGGGGAAGGCTTTTTGGGGCTGGGAAGAATCCATTGTACCTCATTGTCCCCTTTGTCCATCCACCATCTGTCTTTTCTTCTCACCCTGCCCTCCCATGTTTGCCTGCAGTGGCACCAGACGTCCAGGGGGCATGACTTCAGCCTACGGACGTACTCCGATGTATGGCTCTCAGACACCCATGTACGTCCAAGGCTCCCGTACTCCCATGTACAGTTCACAGACCCCTCTGCACGATGGTGAGTCTCCTAATCCTGGGGCTATTCAAAGGCTGAGGAATAGTGTGTGAGGAAAAGGAGTGTGTGTGTGTGTGTCAATTTGTGTGCGCGTGTGTATGTGTGTGCGTGTGCACACATGCACATATTCTCCTGGGAGTCAGTGATGAGGACAGCCCTTGAGGCTGATGCTGACTAAGCGACTGGGATCCCATGGCCCTGTCTTCCTCTCTTGCAGGCAGCCGCACTCCACACTATGGTTCCCAGACTCCCCTTCATGATGGCAGCCGTACACCAGCCCAGAGTGGTGCCTGGGACCCCAACAACCCCAACACACCATCCAGGTAAGGACAGGGCCATGCCAGGGGATTTGGTCATGGGGAGGGTCTGAGATGGCTCTGCAGTGGGGGTGAGTGCTTCCTCTCACCAGCCATCTTGTTTTTTCCTCCCATGCAGGGCAGAGGAAGAGTATGAGTATGCCTTTGATGATGAGCCCACCCCATCCCCACAAGCCTATGGTGGGACCCCCAACCCCCAGACACCAGGCTATCCTGATCCCTCATCCCCGCAGGTCAATGCACAGTACAACCCCCAGACTCCTGGAACCCCTGCCATGTAAGTGATGATGGGGACGCCCCTCTTTGGCTGCTTTTTCTAAATCTCCAGGTTTTCCTCCACTCCATGGCCTTGAATCACTTCTCTAAGGTGCCTTCCCCTCCCTGCCTCCCTGACTTGTCTCCAGGGACCTCTTCTCCCTAGATTCATTGAGGTATAAGGCAGGGGTGTTGGTCACCCATGGGCCCAAACCAGATTAAAGTGTCATTAAGAAATGTTTAAGAACGTAAATGAAAATGCAAGAAGACGTAGGTAACTTAGGTTACAGTTTAGACCTCAGTCAATATGGGGCTGCAGGAATCCTCAAGCATGGAATTTGAGTGGGAAACCCTGGTGTGAGGGAGCTTAGAGATCAGTCCCATCCCTCAGGCCAAGTTGCTGCCTACCCTCTTCCTGCCCTCCCTGGAAGCATCCCTTGCCCTGTTCTGACCCTTCATGGCTTTGGACCAAGGTGGGAGCAGTGGGTTCCTTCTGTCCCTATACTCCCTGGCCTCTCCCCCAGGTACAACACGGACCAGTTTTCACCCTATGCGGCCCCCTCGCCGCAAGGCTCCTACCAGCCCAGCCCCCAGAGTTACCACCAGGTGGCGCCGAGTCCTGCTGGCTACCAGAACACCCACTCCCCGGCCAGCTACCACCCCACTCCCTCGCCCATGGCTTACCAGGTGCTGAGCAGAGACCTTGGGGAGACTAGGGCTGGGTGGGCTGAGAATGTGACCATGTGGTTGGGGCTTAGCACGGTGCCTCGAACACAGGTGCTTAAAAAGTGTTTAGTGAATGGGATGACCATAACTCCCTTCTTTCCTTTTTAACCCTAGGCTAGTCCTAGCCCTAGTCCAGTGGGCTATAGTCCAATGACCCCTGGGGCACCATCCCCAGGTGGCTACAACCCTCATACACCAGGCTCTGGTATTGAGCAGAACTCCAGTGACTGGGTGACCACAGACATCCAGGTGAAGGTTCGAGACACCTACTTGGACAGCCAGGTGGTTGGGCAGACAGGCGTCATCCGAAGTGTTACGGTATGTAGGGGAGATGCACAGAAGGGCCTGAAGTGAACTAAACCCTGGCTCTTCAGCTGATGAGGCAGGGAAGGGCTTTGTCTTCTTTTTCTGGGCAGCAGCTGGTGGGAGGTGAGGAGCTTGGCTTTCTGGTGCTAGGCCTGGGGGGCTGGACAACTGGGGCTTTGGTGGGGGTGGACATCAGATGGCTTGAAGTAAGTATGGTGACTGGTGCTTGAGTTGGGGTGGCTCTAGGATCCTGGTATGGGGACTGATTATCCCTGTCCCCTAGGGGGGTATGTGCTCTGTGTATTTGAAAGACAGCGAGAAGGTGGTCAGCATCTCCAGTGAGCATCTTGAACCCATCACTCCTACCAAGAGTAACAAGGTGAGGGAATCTGGGGGCGCTGGAGAGGGTGGCATGAAAGGGCAGAACTGCTGGGGTAGCAGCAGTTTCGGAAGAAAGCACTTGGGCTCTCCTCTCCAAAAGGGGGTTACCCCTTGCCCTTGCACCTAGCAGAAGGTGGGATTCAGCCTCTTCTTCTCTTGTCCAGGTGAAGGTGATCCTTGGAGAGGACCGGGAGGCCACAGGAGACCTGCTGAGCATCGATGGGGAGGACGGCATCGTGCGGATGGACCTGGACGAGCAGCTAAAGATCCTCAATCTCCGGTTTCTCGGGAAGCTCTTGGAAGCCTAGAGGGAGAGCTGGAGGGGCTCCTCTCCCACCCCACCCCATGCCCACGATTTTCCCCAAGCAGAGAACTGGGAGGACTTGGCTGGTTTATGTTTGTTGATCCCTTTTTGAAGATTCTCTAACCACCGGCAGGGCTGCTGAGCCCTGCTTGCTTTGTCTGTGATCTTTGAATAAAAGATTGTTTGATGAGTGGTGTAGTTCTCAGCTGTGAAGGTATCCTGAGGTGTGGACCGGGCTGGGGGAGGGGCAAGACTGAGGATCCCCTGCTTGGGAAGGCAGGTTCTGACCAAGCTAACAGAAGCCTGGGAGCCTCCGGTCCTCACCCTCTGGTCCGCTTCCCAGGACAGACGGTGGGTGCCTGGCCCCTGGCCCGCTCAGCCCTGGCTCCCCTGGGGTGCGGGATCCTGCACGCTGGGGGCTGCCCGTGACCGCCCTGACTATGGGTCTCTCGGGGGTCCAGCCCCCAGGCCTTTGCTCTCCGGCCTCCCTTCCCCGTAGGGTTCCAGCTGAGCCCCTCCATCTCCAAATCATGCCTTCTGACCATAGGTGACCCCAGGGCTGCCCTGCACCCTCCGGCTTCCCTCGGGATCTCAGCCCCGGGGGTTGTGATAATTCACCCAAAGCTGCCCGGTCTGCCCCCCACTCCATCCACCCCGGGGCCCCGAAGCCCTCCAGCATCCTACCCCCCGCTAAGGCGCGGGAGCGTGGCGAGCACGTGAGGCTCGCTTTGGCAGCAAGAAGCTTTTTTGATCCTCTGGGCCCCGTCAGGACCTGCGCCTGACTTCTAGGCGCTCAGATGTTTGGGGGTGGGCGAAGAGAGGGCCGAAATTGGGGGGAGGGGAGAAATGTAGAAGACAGCCTCCTCTCATTGGCTGAGGTCTCAGCTCTCGCCGAAGTTCATTGGCTGCTCTCGGAAGGGGCGGGGTAAACAGTAACTTTGTTTCTTCATTGGTTAGAAGCGCCAGCCCGCTCCGTGCGCTCATTGGTCCGGCCCTGTGGGAGAGGGCCGAACGGGGCGTGGCTAGGCGGCGGCCGGCGGTAGCGTCCGAGCAAGATGGCGGCCTCTGTGGCGACTGTGGCGCTGCCCTCACGCCTGCAGGGCTGGCACTGGCTGCGACTGCGGTTGCGGCTGCGGCCCCAGTTCGGGCTCGTGCCCTTGCCCAGGTCCTTATGCGCGCGGACGGCAAGTCCGCCGCGCGGCCCAGGACAGGTGAGCGGTGCGCGTGCGCGCGGGGAGCGGATGGGGAGGGGGGCTGCGGAGGGAAGAGGAAGTGTGGCGCGAGCCCCCGTTGGGTGGTGGGTTCGTCAGGTTCTAAGTTCAGCCCCCCCGCACCCCTATGTGGCGGGCTCCCACGTGGAACCCGGGACCTAGTTGCCAGCCCCGCCCCCAGGCACCCCACGTCCGGTTACCCAGAGCCCACTTCCCCAGTGTCCCCGGTGTCCCGATCCCCAGGCTCCCTCCCCCTCCCCCGGTGTCCCGATCCCCAGGCTCCCTCCTCCCCCCCCAGTGTCCCGATCCCCAGGCTCCCTCCCCCTCCCCCAGTGTCCCGATCCCCAGGCTCCCTCCTCCCCCCACAGTGTCCCGATCCCCAGGCTCCCTCCCCCTCCCCCAGTGTCCCGATCCCCAGGCTCCC